>JANRMT010062815.1:2700032-2735852 GCA_026402145.1 Polypterus bichir lapradei
TTTTTTTGTTCACTTTTTTAAAGTCTTCTGGAGTCTTTTCTATGGGTTTCAGACCCAAGGAGTCCATTTCTTCAGTTTGTTTTTTACCTGAAGGCTTTATGAAAAGTTAAGAATTTTTTATGTTATCTTTTGACGCCATTTTTTTGGACATTTTGTGGACTTTGTATTTTTCTTTACATTCAACATTCCAACAATTCACTGGGACAGCACAACATTGACGTCACCAATGCAACTATTTAAAGGTCATCCTTTTAGTTAAAATTTATCTGAGATTGGATAAAAATCCTGTGAACTCCTTGTCAATTATTTCTTTGTATTTTCTAGCTTTAAAAAATTGTTTCTTTCTAACTTTTGACTACATTTTTGATTTCCCCTTTTTGTTTTGGCAAAATATAGGATTGCCGTCTGGTTACCGAACTTTGTACATCCCTGACTATGTTTTCTCTTCTGGTCATTTAAAATTAAAAATAAAGACAAGATGTCTCATATTTTGGAGAATTCTGGGTACTATTACCATGGAAACTCCCAATGCAATTGTTCTAAAATGGCGGTGCCCATAACAAAACAAAGATGGAATTGCAGAATAACAATAAAACATTACAACTTTTTCAAAATGCCTTGAAACAAACAATATTATCAGAAATGTTATGGTTTCAGAACCTCCAGATGCCAATTTATCATTTTTCATTCGGGAAAACCCCAAAGAATGAATAAAAACTGCTGACCATAATACTAACGGCCAGCTTTCAAACCCAGTTCCCCAGTGTGCTGTCCCTGACTTAACATTTTATGTTCCTAACTCTAAACAACTCCAGTATAACTAAATGTAGAAGCATGTTGACTGTTTTGCTTTTACTTCTACATGGAAGGTGCCTTATAAACATGTAATCTTCTGAAAGAATTAATATGATTTATTACGACTACAGTTTGTGTACCTGACGTCAATGCCGTAAATGCTTCTATGACTTTCTTCATTTTGTGCACCTGCCTCCATCAGTCTCTGAATAGAGCTACAGTTCAAAGTTCCAGGAGCACATTACAGGATTGTTGTCTATGCCTTGATCCAAACATTGTGTGGTTAAGTTTGTCTAAGACATGTCTGTGGGAAGTTGTCAGCAGAAATTTTCTGACAAAGTTTATTCATGAGAGGAGGCTGATTTTCGGTAACAGCCTCTCAGCTGCGATTACTATAAATAAACAGACTCAAACAAAGTGCACCAAGGCATACCTCGCCTTGTAAAGCCAATCTGGTCATTAAACTAAAGGGCAACTTTTAAAATGCACTCAAACTTATGCAAATAATAATAATAATATGCATTATTTCCATAGCAGGCTCCTCATGCATAGAGCACTTTAGAAATATGCAAAGGTACAGGGATGGAAGAGCAGAAATAGCTCAGTAAATAACTCTATAGAAACTACTATCAAAGATGTGAAAGCACAGGAAACAAAATCATGGGTTAGCCAAAGCACACAAATACAAATAAAGTGCTATAGAATAATAAATATATGGCATAATTTTCAATAAAGAAAATTTATACAGAGGCATGAATTGACAGAAAGGATAAGAATGTTAGGGAACATTAAATGTCCTCCTACACAGATGAGTTTTATGTTACATTTTGAAAGAGTGAATTGAGTCAGCAGTAAACTTATTACTTTAAGGAGGTCATTCTGGGTCTGGGTGCACAGTTTACTTTGGGACAGGTCAAGGCTGGCAGCATCAGTGGTCCGGAGTGAGCAAACAGGGTTATAGTGCTGCAGGAGGTTATTGATGTAATCCTGTTACAGGCCATTTAAGCTTTATAGGATGTTGTGTTCAATTTTACAAGACACAAGGAGCCAGTGAAGACTGAACAAAATAAGCTTTATGCTCTGAGTGCTGCGAGTCAAAGTGATTATTTGTGCAGCAGAGTTTTGAGTCAGGTGGAGTTGAGATAAAAGATTAGAAGGGGCTCATCGCCTTTATTTACATAATCTTAGTGATTCGGAGGTGGACGGTGACGAACTCCCGCGAACTCCACTCATCTGAAGTGACATACCCAGAATCTCACTCCAACTAATCCATGAGTCTCCCCAACCAAACATTTAGTTGTAGGGACAGACTCTATATGAATGAGTTTGACTACCAATGAATGCTCATCCAGAAGTACAATGCATATAATGCAGCAATAAGGAACACGGGGGCTTTGGACCTTACAAACAGGAGATGAGCTCTTCTGTCTGATATCTTGTGTTTTATGTAACACAACAAAATAGAAAAAAGAAAACATTGCCACTGAACCTGATATCTGTTAACGCTTTGGACAGCAGGCAGATATCTGTCAGAAAAATTGTCTGTCACTTGACTGTGCTGAAAAGTCATAACACAGTCACTAAATTCAACATGCCCGTTCATTTTCAGTCGTGTAGACTGACATGATCTGGTGACAAAATCAGCAACGTCATTCCGCAAATCCGACACACCCTACAACTAGAAGCCACATAATAGGACAATGTGGTATTTTATGAAATCATGAACAACCTTCCTGGTATCAGAAAAGGATAGGATAAAGCAGATGAGGGATTATTATGCCAGTAGCTTTCTGCTAGCACCCACAATGGATGTCACAAGAATACTTTGATACCAAAATCCAGAAATCATAATAGTGCTAGTTTACTGTATCAGTAGTGAACGTCTCACTGCAAGCAGAGCAATTACTTGTGAACTGCCATAAACAAGTGAGGAAACCATTAGGGAAAAGCTGCATATGAACATAACTTACAGCAGTGATGCCACGTGCCAAAAAGACAAAATGCGGAAGCAGCTCCAGCAGTTGGGAGGTGGATACACAGAGATGGCTGTAAGACTCTGTATCACAAGACATAGCACCTTCAGCAATATTTTGTAATGTTATAAAGATGATTAAAAAATTGCTGAGAATAGCTATGCACTGGCATCAAAGACTAAAATCAGAACTACCTCATCATATTATGGAGTTGAATACATCTCTACTAACAAGACACAATAAAAGTTAGTAATTACTTTTACTCAAAAATAAATCCTCATTCTGAGCTGTTCTCTTTCTCTTTCTACCTCATTCTCAAGAACACTGACTCAGTATACGCTTCGTAAAACAAATCAGTAGTTGTTTTCTGGCATTTTATTCTGTTTCATCGCGGCTTAGCGCTAACAAATTACTAATGGTTTTTGTTGCTGCAGTAAGTTTTTATTGCCTCTGCTAATGAGACTAAACAAAATGCACCTAATACAGAGTTTTCATTGCTATAGCAAAATTACAAACAATTTGCAGGTGGACAATGGCTTTGGCTCTTTCAAAAACTGAAAGCATTGTTATGACTAAAAATGTGATGTTCTTCATTTTGGAAAGCTAATTATTGTGTTGTCTCATAGGTTTATATTATGAACAGTTATTTAAAATGCAATAAAAATCCTTCCTTGTATTATATGTCTACATTAAGACTTTATATGATATTTCAAGTTTTGCTTTCAGAGTATAAATAGCTGCTAGTTTAGTGTCTCAAGTTCAAATACTAAAAAAAGCTTGCCTCTAATTTTTTAAACTACTTTGAATGTGTCAAGGAACAGACCAATTGTGTGTTGGACATATGCCATGTGTTACAGAGACAGTCTTGTGTATTTTCTATTTTATTGTTCTTTTTTTTAACTATTACTTATTGTGTTTTTATGTAATTTTTCTTAGATTTATTCATTAGTTATTATTTGTGTTATACATATTTAAATGTTTAGTCATCATTGTGTTTTGAGGTTGGTGCCACAGGAGGCAGGGCCACCCCATGTTTGTGTGTGGTTTTTTTTGCTCTTTCTTGCTTTTAGTTAATACAATCTCAATTTATAAAATTTCCTGTTTGGATTGTGTCTACAAGCTTGAGGTTACAGACATGTCTGATCTTTCACTGCATTTTGAACTTTTAAAGCCAGTTCCCCATTCTGGGCTTGGACAGGCCAAAGCCTGGAGGTAGTAGTTGAGGCTGGATGCCTGGTGTGTAGCCCTGAGACTATATGTCTTAACAATATGTCTGTAAATGTGTGTGCATGTAGAATGTGACAAACAGGAAAAGAGGCTACATAAATTGAGACAGGGAAAGAGATGCGGAAAGAACCCTGGTCCCATTATATGCAGAAATGTTTATCAAATAAGAGAAGACATCAGTAAGTTGTTGTTTCATTTTTCAGATGGTACGATTGCTATCTCAAATCACACTCTTCCCAGAACTTGACTTCAGTATGCTAATTGGGTTGTTGGACATAGATGGCAAACTGTATAAGATGAACTACAGTACTTGGCAAAAGTATTCACACCCCCCCGCAAAAAAAAAATGGATTTTTGTGTGGTTAGCACCATTTGATTTACACAACATACCTACCACTTTAAACATGCAAAATATTGTTTACTGTGGCAGAAACAATAATTAAGACAAAATAAGCAGAAATCCTGAGTGTGCATAGGTATTCACCCCCAAAAGTCAACACTTTGTTAAGCCCTGTTTCTTTGCAATTCCAGCTGCATGTTTCTATTAACTTAGCACACCTCGCTATTGGGATTTTTGCCCATTCCTTGAGGCAAAACCACTCTCATTCCTTCAAGTTTGATACATTGTCAAGTCATTCCACAGATTCTCCATTTGACTGAAGTCTGGGCTTTGGCTCGGCCATTCCAAAACATCTAAATGTTTCCCTTTAAGGCACTCTAGTGTCGCTTTATCAGTATGTTTAGGGTCATTCATTGTTCTGCTGGAAGTTAAACCTTTGTTCCAGTCTCAAATCTCAGACAGACTGAAACAGGTTTTCCGCAAGAATTGCCCTGTATTTAGTGCCATCCATCTTTCCTTCAGTCCTCACTAGTTTTCCTGGCCCTGCTGATGAACAACATCCCCACAGCATGATGCTGCCACCACCATGGTCCACTGTGGGAATGGTGTTCTGGGGTGATGGGAAGTGTTGTATTTGTGCCATACATGGCATTTCCCATGATGGTCAAAGAGTTCATTTTTAATCTCATCTGAACCTTTTTCCATGTGTTTGGGGAGCCTGTCACATGCTGTTGAGCAAACTTCAAACATGTTTTCTTGGTTTTTGTTTTTAAGCAATGGCCACCCTTCCATAAAACCCCACTCTCTGGTGTGTTTGGCTTAAAGTGGTCCTATGGACAGTTACTCCCATCTCCGTTGTGGATCTTTGCAGCTGCTTCTGTGTTATCCTTGATGTCTTTTTTGTTTCTCTGTTCTTGCTCGGTTTGTGAATTTTGGTGGGCATCCCTCCTTTGTCAGGTTTGTAGTGGGCTATATTTTTTCTACTTTGTTATAATGGATAATGTTGCTCCGTGGGATAGTCAAAGTTTAGGATATTATTTATAACTCAACCCTGATCTCTACTTCTCCACAACGTTGTCTTTGACCTGTTTGGTGTGCTGCATGGTCTTCATGTTGCTTCTTTAGTGGTATTCCACAGTCAGGGGCCTTGCAGAACAGTTCTATTTATACAAATATCATGGGACACTTTTATTGCCCACAGGTTGGCCTAATCCATTAATTATGTGACTTCTGAAGTTAATTTGTTGGACCAGTTCTTATTTAGGAGTTTCATAGCAAAGGGGATAAATACAATTGCATTCAAAACTTTTCAGGTTTAATTTGCTTATATACACACTAGCCATGTGCGGCCAACTACGTTGCGCGTGTTAAAGTTTTCTGTGAAAGGCTCCCTGTTTAAACGCGGCTTCCAGTCGTGAACTGGGCCCTTCGTCGCACAGCATTATGATTTTTTATAAGGGAAACAAAATTACAAAAGAAAACCCTTGGACATTGATTCGATAGGAACGGCCTACTCACGATCACTGTCCGAATAGTAATTATGTGATGGTGTGGGAGCATTTCTGCTTCTGTCCGTTCACAGTCCGTCTCGTTTTCACGATGCTATCGTTTCCTCTCACGATGTCTTCTCAGCCTTTCTCCAATCTCGCAGGTTGCTTTGTGGCAATCCAAACAGTAAGGCAATATACACAGAGCAATGGTTATAAAGGGGGACACATAGGTATCCAGGCTCTTTAAAGCATAAATAGGGATCACTTCACTGACATGTGAGCAAGCCACAGTACAACTGTGAGACGCGCAGCCCTTGCAGGCTACAACGTAACAATAATAATTTCCAGAATGTGGTGTTACGTTGTCATTCATTTTACCCATTGTCTTTCATTCATTCAGCTAACCAGCGCAACACTGTCCACCACCCCTTTCGTTATTCCAGCACATTGATCACATCCGTGAGTAACAACAACGTACTAAACTGGAAGGTGGTCTACGCATGCGTGGAATTCACGGACAAACAAAGATCAAGATCTAAATGAAGATCTCTTTAGTTAATTTAAAGCACAACTATTTGTTTAGTTTGAATGTCTGTGTTTTGAGGTGTGACTGGAGTACTACAGTCTTCAGTAGTATAAGCCTGGAGGAGATTCTTAAAGCAATGCCTATGTTTTAGCTGCCTCTCTACTGCCATCTAGTGTTTCTTCTTCTAATTCATTCGAGGACAAAGATCAAGATCCAAATGAAGATTATATACAGAGATATATACTAGCAAAATACCCGCGCTTCGCAGTGCAGAAGTAGTGTGTTAAAGAAGTTATGAAAAAGAAAAGGAAACATTTTAAAAATGACGTAACATTATTGTCAATGTAATTGTTTTGTCACTGTTATGAGTGTTGCTGTCATTAAGGATTCGATTATCATTATTTCTTTAAATCAGGTTTGTATTTGGAGGATGTGTTGTATTCAAGTTACATTCCGTGTTTGTCAACTGTTGTAAAGATAACAGGTTTCATTCATCGAAGTATTCACTACCCAAATCTCTACTTGTGAATCTAAGACATTTAACAGGCATTCCCGGTATTAACTTGTGGATTTGCCTGCGAATATTTAGCGGCAACGTGTCTATGAACTTGTGGATTAGCCCGCGAGTATTTAGCGGCAGCGTCTGTATGAACTTGTGGATTAGGCCGTGAGTATTTAGCGGCAGCATCTCTATGAATTTGTGGATTAGCCCGCGAGTATTTAGCGGCAGCGGGTCTATGAACTTGTGGATTTGCCTGCGAGTATTTAGCGACAGCGTGTCTATTAACTTGTGGATTTTTCTGCGAGTATTTGGCAGCAGCGTCACAAAGTTGTTTCCGTCCAGCTGCATCAGAAAATGTACCACGACGTCTGACATGCCTCCTTTTTACTGTTTTCTCACAGCTTGGATTGCTGCTGTCATAATCGGTTTGAGTTTCATGGTTTATTTCAATTACGTTAGTATTTGCAGGACTTGTTGTGTTGAAGTGACATTCGGCATCTGTCAAGCGTTGTAAGCATACAACCGGCTTCATCAATAATTTCGCATCCAGCTTTTGAGAGTTTAAACATTCATAAACATCAAAGTGTCCACTACTCAAATCGTCACCTGTGAATCTAAGATGTTTAAGAGGCATTGGCGGTTGTCCAAAGGTGTAAAATATTTGGCCATTTCGGTACACTTGAAAGCGACAACCGAACAATTCAGCGGCAGCCATCAACTCATATGCAGAACCATAGGTGAAGGGCTTAAGCATTTCACTCTTATAGTGCTCCTGTGTAATATAATTATCTCCTGTACCGTCATCAGTCCACACCTTGAACCTGTCCCAGTCATTCAATACATAAGACACAGTGTTCCTCCGGATATCAAGATTGTGCCTGATATGGCTGTGTAATATATAACACAGAGAATGGAAAAGGCAGGTGGCATCTCCAGGCATGGAAACCAGTCGGTAAGTGACAGTTCTTTGATCGATGGTAATCACCTCGATAGACATCTCACCACCCAAATCGCTACTCGTGAATCTAAGATTTTTAACACGCATTCCCGGTATTAACTTGTGGATTTGCCTGCAAATATTTAGCAGTAGTGTGTCTATGAACTTGTGGATTTTTCTGCGCGTATTTGGCGGCAGCGTCACGAAGTTGTTCCCATCTAGCTGCATCAGAAAATGTACCACAACGTCTGCCACGCCTCCTTTTTACTGTTTTCTCATAGCTTGGATTGCTGCTGACAGACAGCCTTATATGGGCAGGCAGTCAATTACGTGGGAGGCGTGGGGATGGGGGACGCAATATAGGCAGGCAGCCAACTACGTGGGAGGCATGGTGATGGGTGACTCAACTCCACCTCTCACGGCGACCGAGCTGCAGGCTATGGACGTATATATGTACGTAAGCAGGATTCAATTATGACCGTTACGCAAAGAATTTCGAAATGACTGTTGTGAGTGATGAGTGTTGCTGTCATATACATGCCTGCCTAAATAAGTCACCCTCGCTTCGCTCTTACTTTTTTACCGTTCATTTAATCATGGCTAGTGGCGGAAAAATTATAAAATGGAAGGAGGATTACACTGAGTATGGCTTTACCAAAACAATTATTAATGGCGAATCGATTATTCATAAAGCTTGAATTGGTGATCTGTTTTTGTGTGTTAACCTCATATCTTTTCATACTTCTTCTCAAACCAAGGTGGTGCGAGGCTAAAATGAATTGGGATGCGCTGATCAATGTTATCGGTGTACCAGGAAATCATGCATTGACAAAAGTTCCCCTTTGATTGTAATGCAAAGTGTGATTAAATGCATTATTTTTTAACGCGTTATGGAGCACATGCATCGAAGCTTCTCAGCTGTGCTTCTGCTAAGAAAATTAAACATTTTAAAAATAACGTAACACGATTGTCAATGTAACTTTGTAAGTAGTGCCTGGAGGATTGAGTGTGGAGAAAGTCTAGAGACAGAGTGTGTATTAACTTGTGGATATCTCTGTATTTGGTGGCAGTGTGACGAAGTTGCTTCGGAAGACGGCGTTAGCCGCGGAGCTCAGCTCAGAGCGAAATGAGGTAAATGGGAGGGGAGATGATGACGTGACTCCCCCACCCGCCTTAACTGTCAATCCCCCACAAACACAGTCTCTCGGAATTTGCATAAGTACACCCCTTCACCTGCAATTTTAACTTAGTTACAAAGTGATCAAAACTCTCGTTTATATCCTGCGTCCTCTCATTAAAACTTGTATCCCGCATTACCCGTGGGCATGAGAAACGCCAGCGGCAGCCTGTCTATGAACTTAATTTAAAGTTTAGGTTTACACCTTGCTTTCTTTCCAAAGTAGCAGCACTCATGAATATGGTAGTATATGTCACTCGCTCGCTTCTTATTGTTTCGCTGCCTTCTCAATTACTGTATATAATGCATGTTTTCTTCAGCACTTTTTGGAGCTCTTCCTGGTTTTCTACACACTGCGTTGACAGTCAGTTCACGTGATTACGTGGGAGGCGTGATGATGTCACACGAAACTCCGCCCCCACAGCTTTCGAGCTCAACTTCATTACAGTATATGCAGAAAAATAGCTTCCAGTTATGACCATTACGCGTAGAATTTCGAAATGAAACCTGCCCAACTTTTGTAAGTAAGCTGTAAGGAATGAGCCTGCCAAATTTCAGCCTTCTACCTACACGGGAACTTGGAGAATTAGTGATGAGTCAGTGAGTGAGTGAGTCAGTCAGTCAGTGAGGGCCTTGCCTTTTATTAGTATAGATATACACATTTACACACAAATACATATACTTAAAGCCCACATGAAGTGTGTAAGAGGCTGAAAAGACACTACTCCATATACATTTACCTAATTTTTCATTAAATGCACAGAGACATTTAAGAAAAATACTCAATTATTTCCTTTGGAAGACATCTTCACTTAAACAGCACATTTTTTGCTGATTTTTCTGGTATTATTACTACTTCACTCTAACCTACAGGCTGGCCTTTAATATGGGAAAACCACCAAACCACCCAAGCTGTATTGAACAGAGTTCTGATGTTAACAGAACAACAATCATTCATATAGTTTATACAGAATGAAGTATAACAAAGTTTAAGCTAAAAAAAAAAAAAAAAAAATCAAAATGCTGTTTCTATGCTGCAGTGTCTAACTAGCTAAGTGCAGGTTATCTCCATACATTCTGACTTAAGCACACATCGCCATCAGTGTAATATATATCATTCTGCATATTTTTATCAGTAAGCTAAGATAAAACAAAGCCTGAATTTACCATGAACAGGGAACTTGCAAGTCACTCTCCTGAGTAAAGTGTGGCTGCATAGATTAACAATCTTTTGCTTCAACTTTATTGGGTCCAGGCTTGTTGCCATGGAAACTGTATGTATGTCTGTAGGGTCTATGCCTGAGAAACATGCATATAAACTTGTTCTTTCAAGGCATCTGAACAGGAACATAAAGGTGGACCAAAATTTGGCCAAAGTTAGCGCAATTCAAAATTACTGTCGCAACAAAAATGCCTTAAATCCACATCCAAGAGAGTTACACAAATTCAGAATATAAGTGGGTGCTGCTACAGACTGTCATTCCAGCACTCAAAAAGGACACTATTCCCTTATACATCATAGGCATTAGAAACAATAGGATAGAAAAACAAAACAATGGGGGAAACAAAAACGCATTTATATGCTTGTCGTCAGAAACCAAAGCTGATAAAGTGAAAAGAGGGTCTTTTGCTTAAAGAATAAGTTCAGTATTTTTCAAGTCAAAGTTATTTCTTCACAAACATGATGTAATATATATATTTTAGTTCGTCACATAAAATTGTAATCTAAAGTGAAGCAAGTCATGGATTCACCTCGGAAAATCATTTCTTAGCACCATTATTGACATTGAATGTTGATGCCCACATGTGAAGGACTGTGTCTGTTCTGTGGACAACTAGACAAAAATAACTGAAAACAAGTCACATGATTGCTTATATTCTTTCACCTGGGGAGAACATGCACACTCCACGCAAGGAATTCAAACCCCATTTTCCTTTACTGTAAGACAGCAGCGCTATCACCATGCCACTATGCCGAACAATAATAATAAATATTGCTGTCCTCAGTATCTTCTTTTCATTAACATATTTGTATATTTTTCTCTACTCCAGCCACAATAATAATAATAATAATAATAATAATAATAATAATAATATTTCATCCATGTTTCTAACCCACTTATCTAGGGTAGTGTTGCTGGAGTCTATCCCAGAAATCATAGGGTGCAAGGCAGGAACAACAACTACATAATAATAATAATGTTCTAATGATAATAACAACAACAACACTATCACCATAATTGTTGTCTTACACATCTTCCATCTATTAATCTTTTAATATATTTTCTGCTATAGGCACAATAATAATAATCCATCGATTATCTTAACCCTCTTATCGAGGAAAGGGTTGTAGAGCAACTGGAAACAGTCTCAGCAAGCAACAGACACAAGGTAAAAGCACCACCTGGACAAGGTGCCAGTCCATCAAAGGAGAATATCTTTCTCTCTCTCACATACACGCATGCACGCACGAGCACACACACGGGACAATTTGGAAATGTCAATTCACCCAAGTTTAATCAGGTTGAAGTTCAGCAAGTTTAGTACCAATATTTTAGCATACTGTAGACAGAGTGGTAGTGCAGAGATATCATTCCTGCCTTATAGCTCCAGGCTCTACAATGAGTTTGCTTGTTCTTCCAGAGTACTTATGGATTGATTGGCATTAGTGAGTGTGTTGTACTCAGTTCTTTGGTCATCAGATCCTCAGCAAAAGTGGCTCACAGCACGCCACGGGTTTTCATAACTTCACTTACGATGGCCAATTCAAGCAGAGAATCGAGCAAGAAAAGTATCTTTACCGTAAGAAAATAGTATTAAGAATCTGTGATAAAATGTATTAATCTCAGTTTACTTTTGTTGTCACACGCATACCTCAGAAAGGTGAAAGGCATATTTTCTAAACCTTTGCTACTTCAAAGTGGATAAATTCATTAAGTTTAGGGCTTTTTTGGAACTATGTTACCCATTATCTCGGTTATAAAATGTAAGAGCATGCTAGTTATTTTTTTTTAATTTGTAAAATATGCTTCACTTTTGAATGCAATTTTATGTTCCAAACTAATATATACCATGATTGTGAAGAAATAACTTTGATTTGAAAAACTACTAACTTATCCTTTAAAGCTGCTTAACTGTCAGTGCCTTACAGTCTCTGCCAAATAACTGAATAAATTCCACCTTCATCCTATACGAGCTGCAAGCAATTCCCAAGTGGATTATCTTGAGAGAGAAATGTACGAGATGAACCCTCTACATCATGCTGTCACATGCAGTAATCTATTTATTAAAAAAAGGGGATATCTCACTTAATATTTTTTAAAGATTTGCATCCAATCAACACATATAGAAAAATCTCAAGTTAGCTGAATCCTCATCCTTCATATTTGAGATTGTGTTTCAGTTTTATTGATACTCCTCATAATAACACTAACTAGTACTGATGGAATAATTGTTTCAAACAGGTGGTTCCTTTCTTCAGTCACCTTTCACATTTTCAACTTCATAAAGATATTATTCAACGTCAGACATTATTTAAATGTTACAGGCACAATTGCTTTGTGAAACTTTCAAAATCATTACAATCTTATCACAATTTCAGATAATTGCGGAATTTTTCTAGCTGGTAATAAAACAAGCCACAGAACAGTAAAAAAAAAATCACTTGATTAATACTAACAAGAAAGGTATTAAAAGTACAACTGATGGGAGAAATGCAACTTTGAATCAATCAATAAACCAATGCATTGTATTCTTAAACATGAGGGCTATGAAAAACAAAGAGCAAATCACTAACACACATGCTTTCATAAAGACAACAAAATATACACTTACATCCTCCTCTGTCAGTCCAATTAGAGAAATCTCAAGTAATGTCCTTTAAGTGAGCAGGCTACATTATATTAAATTTAAAATATTGCTCTAACCTCCAACACCTAAATTTATTTAATTTTGATATGACCGCAGTACAGCATTCTTGGCATGCCACTTTCACGAAAGCCAACGAGGCACTAGAACCTTGTTGTGTTCAACTGGTCCATTCTCGAAAGACTGGGTGCTCTACAGAGTGGGAAATGAACAAAATACAGCTCTCTCTGATTTGCTTGTTTTAAAACATACAGTTGACCTCTTGTCATATAAAAACTCTGTATATCTACTATTCTCAGTACCAGCTACATGTAACAAACGGTATGTACAGATACTAAACCTTTACCATTTACTTTAAGATGAGAGGTTTCTCATTTTACTGGCTGTGCCACTTTGTCATCACCATACAGAAAGAATAACAATATGCAAGAACAAGCCAGGACAAATGTTGCTAAAGATAGTCAAGCTGAATTTAAGTCAACTAATGGGGCTATTTTACCTCTTTTTAAACAAGACATTTTGCACCTCATATGGCAGAACGTTCTGAAGAAACAACTTCTCAAATTTGAAATCTGAGTACACAAATCACTGGTCTACACAAATGCATATGAATTTTTTCGATTCATATGTGAACTGCAAAATATTTCTTCTATGAATTCTAAGAAGAGGTAATGTGTTTACTTGCACCCATATACTGTATTATAGCACTTGCTAAATATTTTGCAGAGCCATATATTGTTCCTGGAAGCTTAAATGTATAACTTTTATGACCAAAATTTAATTTATTTGTAGGCAAAGACAATTAATATTGACAAGCAGCTTAATAATGGCGAGGGAAACAAAATGCTCCACATTAGTCTTCTATAAACAAAACACCATCTGGAAGTAAAAGAATGCAACTCAACAAATGGATAATAATAAAGCATCCTATAAGGTACCTGAGACTATGAAAAGTATACTAATTCGCCATTGAGGTATGACCAAAGCGGGCAACATAATCAAAAAGGTTCTATTCAAGTACTACTGCTTGCAGCCTTTCATTCTAACCATATTTAACTAGCTGAACAACCATTTGTTAAGCTAAAGGGTAACAGACTTTTTTGTTAAACTTTATTGCAATGCATCACATGTATATCTACATCTTACACACAAATAACTAGCATGGTCTTCTGTTCTGTAGTCTTACAAAATGCTAAGCTCAAACCTGTTCCTGAAATGTGCTAGACCAAACCATTGAGCTTCATGGCTCTCTCACCAATTTGCCCCATTCTCCACTTCGGTGAAGCAATAATGCTTCCTCCGATCCAGAAGAATTCTTCAGCCAGGCGAGATACAGAAACCTTCTGCCTTAAAACGGGTGAGGTAAACACAGCCGGCGCACCACATGCCACAGTTGCCATTGTTGCTTTAACCCAGTATGACAAATAGGTCAATAAATAAATAAACACTAGTCTTTCAGAATGCTGGAAAAAGACTATCTTCCATCCTGGAGAATTAACAGCAATTTGGAATGGAGAAAAAAAAAAAAAAAGTCGTCGTCCCCGGTTTACACAGGGATTTCATCAAAAGCAGCAGGCAGTCGTGCTGGTCAGAAGTAAAAGCCAGTTTTGAAATAAATCAGGGATGAGTTGTTGAACTGACGCATTCACTTTGAGAAACATTGCATTAGGAATCTCCAAGCAGGATCTCCTTATGCTCCCACAAGACACCATGCCCTACTGATTTTTCCATCCTTTATTAATGTCCTAACAGAGGACACAAGTTCACATGAAGAGTCCGTTTTGCTTTCATTTCCATGTTAAGGCAGCACAAATTCTTCACTGGGAGTGACAAGGAATAAAATCCCAAACTGGCCGACAACTAAAGCCTTTTCAGAGCCGTTCGCTACTTCTTTTCCAAAACATGATCTCCATTTTCCTATGGGCATATGCCTTGTGATATCCTAACAGCTGACTGTAATAAACATTAGATGCTAAATACAGTCAACGAGCATGTCAGTTGGTTTTAAATCCTCCCATATCTGTAATCCAGGGCTGAGCTACTGACTTACTCCAGATAAAGGATTTGTGGATTGCGTATCACCATCGAAACAGGGGGGGAAAAAAAAAAAAAAAAAAAAAAAAAGCATGAGGGAGGGAGAAGCACCACACACTACGTCACTGATTTCAAACATAGCCGGGTGTAATTAAGCAGTCTTCTTCATCTCGGAAGTGGCCCCAGTGGGAGCTGTGAGGGATCCAAATGCCTAGAAGTCAAATGAAGCTCCCTCTGGCTGTGGCTGCAGTGATCATGAAGGGCACTTTTTAGTTTGGATTTTAATCCCTCCCCAGTTCCCAAATCCATATGTCTGTCAGCCCAGGCAGCATCAGGTAGTAAACACTGCTCAGGTCTAAACCCTCACTTGTGTGTACAGTGGCATGTATTTCCCTGGAGAATTAATCAGCACAGAAAACGACTGCTGACACTTGGTGCTCGGCTGCCGCTCCTGGTGTGCCTTCCTCCGAGCATGTAGAACCTGCACTGCATGAAAGCACCCAGGGCTCAAAGGGCTTCAATTAGAAAACTGTAGACAAGGACTGCTTTTAAGTTTACACTTTTAAAAGGGAATGGAGTGCAAACTCTTTGGTCTGGGAGACTTATAGCATCATAGGTCAGCTGATATAACATGGATGCTTACTGAACTCTGACTCAATTCTTTGGCCCTTCTGACACCACGTTTCCCAGCCTCCTCTCATTTTCTAAGGAGACACACAGAGCAGGTAATCCTTTAACTTCAATGAGAATCTGAGCCAAGTCTCCTTGCCTTTTTATTGGAACTTATTAGGTCACTGCCAAACCAAAAATGAGGGCATGTTCAAAGATGTTTTGGACTTACTACCAGGATGAGCTTGTTCCTCAGACATTATGAAATAGAAGGATCTAATAAGTGATAAACCACAAGGTAAACTTCACTCATGTCAGAAAAACTTCTGCAATAATCAGAAAATCACCAAGAAAAAAAAAAAACAAAAGAAAAACAGTAACTGGACATTAAAAGACGTAAAACACAGCAAACAATTATTCACCCAAAATATGAAACCACTTGCTATGAGAATGTCATGGCAAGGTGAAGCATTGATTAGCACTGCTGGCTCAAGGTTGCAAAAAACTCAGTTTGAATAATAGCACAGTCATTTTTTGGATGTCATCTGTTCTCCCTCAAACAATTTCAAATACATAGATTAATAACTTGCTCAGATGCATATCTGTGAGTGTGTAGCCACACACGGTTATGGGACAGCATCCCATTCAGGGCTAGTTTTTGCTTTGGTATATTATCACAGAAAACAAAGCACTCAAAGGGCTGTGAAAGGACTAGCTCTGCTTTTAGAAAAGATTTAGACACTAGCATTGCATTTTGGTCACTTCACTAAGGCAGATGAGGCTCACTGGTTTCTAGGAAAAAGATTTAGACATAAACATCTGCAGGCTTTGTGCCCTAGCACCCAGGTTACCCAAACTATTCTATAACATTTCAGTAATTTGCCGCTCTGAAACTGATCTTTCTGATCATAAAATAGGTCATTATGAATAGCAATTGATAAGAAGAATTCATGAATTATTGCAGTATTTAAGGGTTCCTCTAGAGTGCCTCTTTTTCTTGCATGATTTGGCTCAAAATCGGCACATTGTCATCTCATAACAGGCTTAAGTTTCGAGTTTAACAGCTTTACTGAAACTAGCAGATCATTTTCGTTGGTGGAAGTTCAGAGATTGGGGTGAATGGCATTTGCAAATTTAATGTGGTCAAAATATAAACAAAGTCACAGAATTTGCCTCCTTACTGCTTAAATGACACATAACACGTTGCTTTCAGCAAATGACAACAGCTGCACATATAACCATCACTTTAAAGGGCCAACAAAACTGCCTCCGCCATGCTGCTGGAGCTTAGCGGTCTTTCTAGTTCATTCAAAGTTCTGTTGTGGGCTAGATCACAATGATTCTGAACATTATCAAAAAAACAGGAACATACAGTCATCTCCCATGTGAATCTTAGTATAAATATCCTGACTCTGATGGTTTATGATGATTTATTCATTTAAATAAGTGCATGTTCAAAATATGGCTATGTTGTGTTAATGAAGAATCATCACAATGAAGCACATTAAATTATTCCATTCTATGCATTTTTTGCAATGTGCTGGTCTTTGGTCAACAAATTTCACATTTTTAAAGAATGTAGTTTAAATGTAACATCTCTTAACAAAAAAAAGGAGACCCCTTGTATCACATCCATTTGAAATTAGCAACATAATTTACAAAATTAATTTTAGAGAGTTTGGAGCTGGAGTTAACAGAATTCACGTTCCATTAACATCTGTTGGTATAATGCCACCCACCCGCCCCAAATTACATGGAGTCACTGAGAATAAAAATTCCTGTCATAAAGTGCCTTCCACAGGGACGACTATTTCAGACCTCCCATTCTTATATTCTATTTCCTTTGAATACCAATAAGATACACCATGCTGTGCTATTTATGAACTCTTTGTTGCTGATCCTCTTCTTTGTGCAATTAGTTTAGTGTCATTATTATGATATATAGTATATCAGAAGATTTCCACATTTTTCCTCACATCTTGTGTTTTACTTTATATACTTTATTTGATTTTAAAGCAAATTACTAGCAGTAGGCAAAAAGGACATATGTATATAAAATAAGGATTGACGGATAAAACATGAATGAAGAATGGTTATGAAGTCAGTCATTTTGGTGTCGCCTTCACACTTAAACTACAATAACCACAAAGGCTGTTATGTAATGGAAACAAAGTTAATGTAGTTTTTCATTTCACTTTACATGTACTTATGACTTTCAACAATATGATACAATTGGTTACATTTCTTTTGCTTTTCCTATTGGAGCACTGGAAGGTCAAGTGACTTGGCTCATGGCCATAGCCACAACCTCACGGCTTGAAGTCCAAAGCCTTAAGCACTACACCACACTGCCAGCATTGTCTGTACACTGTATTACAATGTGTTTGAATCAGTCACCTCCAAAGTACTTTTATTTAAAGCAAGTTAACTTTTTAAATCCATTACATTGTCAGCTTGTTTTAAAAAAAAACAAAAAAAAAAAACAAAATCAATGGCATAAAGAAGCAAGTAGCATCCTAAGCCAGCCTTGTCAAACAACCTTACCGGTGCCCAAACACAACTTGACCAGCCCTTGCTATAATAGATAAAGTCAAACTGTGGCATAAATGACTCTTTCCCTGAACACAACACAATGATCCATACTTCCCTGTCAGGATGTGTAAAAACTGAACTATCAGGCTTAAATGACAGCATCAGTCACCCAAATGTCTGATTGAACTACTGCACGGCAGACACCAGAATCAAGATGATTAGACAGCCCTGCCACACAGGGCCTTGTCTTTTATCCCAGCTTGGCCATCTGCTCCTCAGCTGCAGCCTAACTGGCAGGAAATCAGACACTGTGCTTAAGTTACAATAGAAGGCTGAAGCTCATTAAAAACATGGCTGTTCAACTCAAGTTATTCAGAATTAAAGAACTATAATATTGATGCACCATAATCTAAGTGGCTAGTTAAATGCATTTTTCTAAGGTGTTTCTGGACCACCACCAAGGTTTCAGAACACAGCCATGTGTTACACAGCTTTAAGACCTGCACCTGGCACGATGACACTGATGCAAAAGGATTACAATTACTTAGACAGTGTGTGTCACCTCAGCTATAGCTTGACTGATCCCATTGAGGGGAAATATAATCACTGGGAAATATTTTGTTAACTATGTAAAATGTGGATGTGAGAATCAGAATAACATGAATGTGATGTTGTAAAGTTCTATGCACTGGAATAGGTAAATCTTATTTTAGCTAAGGAAATTGTTCTTTTCCTACCTTTCATTAATGCAAGTAAAAAGAAAAGATTATTCTACAAATACTGCAGGGTAGTCCAAAAATCAGAAACTACTAATTTTTATTTTGAACCACCCTAAACAGGCAAATTGAGGAGTGCATAATATAAACCTTGGAATATACTTGTCTCTTGATATCTGGTGAAAAACATAACTCAAATCTGTCAAAAGACTTTATTGACCTGTGATAAACTATGCGGTCACACACAGAGAAGTGTCTTACTTCAAGCATATGGCTACAGTAAGACAAGGTTGTGTAGGACAAGTCATCCTCAACAGTCAAAGAAAAAGGTTCAAAATGGAATAAATTCAAGGACAGTACCTCAAAGGTAGCATAAACTAAAAAGAAAAGCAAAAATCTGTCAATAAATGACTAAAGGAAAGAATTTATTTAGCGTGACAAAAAACCTTTGCATACTATGCAAGAACAAATAATAACGAGGCCTAGTTTCATCAGTAGAGAGGCAAAAGAAGAGCCCCACCATAAAAGCAACCTGGAAAATCCTGCCATTTTTGTGGTTTGCTGTACAAACACTAACATTCTTCTTACTCTTCGAGCTTTCTCATTCTCAGAAACCATTTGCATCCTTCTCCTCAATCTCACTAACAGCCTATACCTGTATACTCTACATAAATGTGTAATATTTTTTCGATGAGAGCTCTTCAGATTTATGTAATTTCCATTCAACCAATCATTTTAAAGTTGACATCATATAGCAGGAACTGTATTCAGAGAATCTCACTATTTCACATTTTTAGGGACAGTACAAAAGAGTTCATTTAATTTCTAAGTAAGTATTCCCCCCCCCCCCCCCCAAAGATTGGAAGGTTTTGCATGCATTTTTGTGAATGGTAAAGGAAGTCGTTTATGCCCCATCCCCTTTCCAACAGAGGCATTTGCATCTCTTTCCGTGAATCTCCTGCATTATGATGTCTGAGATTACCTTTAAAGCTCATTAACTGAACGTTCCGGAAAGATGACTTTGATGTAGTTCCAGGAACAACAAAAGTCCTAGGCAATCAGATCCATCTTAAACTTTTAACCCAAACAAAGGCAAGAGCTGCAAGTCAAGAAATATACCATCCTAAGGCAACAACAGTACAACTTACGGTAAAAGGCACAGTCAGATAATAGAGTACAAGCCAAACGATCTGGAAAATAAAAGATGTATTTTTGGTTCATTATATGGATTGTGCAATTTTTTTATGAGTGAATAATCTGCAATCAAATACTATTTGTGTGCTTCACAAGCAAATAAATTTATCTGTGTCCAAATTATAACCATTTGTTAATGAGCCTGTCTACAGTTTGTATTTTCTCTCTATTGAAGCCTTAATATCGCCATACAAGAAAAGGTGCTTACATAAAAAACAGCATGTTTTTTGCATTTAATGTCAACATTACACCACAGTATTAAACCACATGAGTAAATCTACAGCAGAGTAATTCCATTATTCCCTGGCATGTGTTTGATGGGCAGGGTTGTCTTAGTATACCAGAGGAGTTGGATGAGAGTTAGGAAGCAATGATCAGGGTCTTCTCTAGCCTATTAAATTACAATCTGCACTGACTGCACCTTGATCAAGCATCCACTAAAATGGCATTTGTCTGCTTTAACTTATCATAGCTGCCCTACTTAGAATTCCTAAGCCTATAAAATATGCACAGTGAATGGAAACCCAACCCAAACTATCATTTGGGCCTGGTGACTGTTGAAAGGAAAAAGAAATATCACGCTTCAATTCCAGTCAATTCAAAATGTAAATAAATAAAACACACTTCTGTTTCGCATGAGGTGTATTAAAACATCCAGCACTTTCTAGTAAACAAGAAAAATCAGGCAGTGTATTTACATTTATTTCTCTGCAGTTCTCCCAAGACCACTTGCTTAATGAAACAAGTAACCAATTTTCAGAGGATTGTTACTACATAAAAACAACAGGACACATTCTTTTCATAAATGACTTATAAAGTCAAATAATTATTTATCAGTCATTCAAACATTTTTGTAGTATAATATTCTTAATCTAAATTCAGGGTTGCAGGGGCCTATCCCAGCAAAACGGGTTGGGTGAAAGGCACAGTTCAACCATGGACACAGCATCAGTATATCACAGGGCCCACTCACACATACACAGGAACAGGAGTCCAGTTTGGAATCTCTAATTTGCCTACCATGCACCAAGGAAATCCATCCACTTTCTGAACCTGCTTAGTCCATGACACAGGATATAAGGAGTTGGAGCTTAACTACAGTATCTTAAAAAGCAACAGGCAATTTTAGAAAAGTGATACCAGAACAACAAAGAATGCATTCCAGCACACATCTACACTCTCAAACTGCAGTTAACTAATAGCCATGTGTTATGAGAAGGAAGCACATCACAGACAGGCAACATAAAGGAGCACAAAGAAAAACCTGCAAAATCCACACAGAGCCGGACTGGTGCCATGCAGAATGAAGTACTGAGCCACTTATAATAAAAATCTGTTTAAAACTGAACTGTTTCTTCCACTTGCTGCACTGGAATTATGGCAGGTTCATGAGCATTTGTTATTTAGCTGTATGCATATTATAGGAAAATTGGAAAAAAAATAATGTTCTACTTCGTTAAACAGATTGTCATTAGTTGATGACTGAAATAAATATAAAGTTAGACAGTAAATATGATTATGAACTCAAAAAGACTTTTAGCTAAAGCTCAGAAAGCGATATCAAAGGCCTGGATGATGAACAGCATATAAAACATTAAGGCTAAATGGCTAACAAGTATAACTGTGCCAAGTACTAATTAAAAATACAAAATAATTTTTAAAAAGCTGCGTGTTTTGAACTTTGACGATCTGCAAAATTAATAAAACAAATAAATAAAAAAGTTGCCAATATCTTTTAAAATACACTGGTGGATTACATGTTAATAGCTCAGAATAAGAGAGAAGCATAGTTTTTACCCCCTGTATCGCAAGTTGCTACTGATCATTTTTTTACCCAGCAATTATCTAGAAAAGGCAGCTAACCCTGGACTCGCTTTGAAAGCCATTAATAAAGGAGACAGGGTTTAGCAACCTGAAAGCGCTTCTGTCCAATTAAGACTGCTCAGACGGCGGGGCGAGCTCCGCGCACATTCTTCACGCGTCCTTTTCTTCCGGCTGCTAAGTGTCTCCTTTTTTCTCCATCGGAGAATCCACACTTCGAAAAGCGCGCTGACGGAGAGCTCCAGGCATTTCGCCGCAAACATCACCGCTTTCAAGGAACCAAAAGCAGCCGGCGCGCTAAGCCCCGAATAAGGAAAGCGTTTCCGGGTGCTTGCATGATGGCAGTACCTGGGCACTCACTAATAGGCAGCGCCCACAAATATACACGTTGATTTGTTTTGTTTCTTTTACCGTGACCTGTGAGAATGGTTTTCCTGGAGAGTCTCAACTTCTTGCGCCGTGGAAAGAAAACCGAGAAAATTCTACAGCGTCCGATAACTGGCAACTTTTTCCCCTCCGGAACCCCATGTGCGCCGTTGTCAAGGTGGATCATAGCAGGTCGCTGGTGACGTGGATAGAGAGTTAACGTGATTCACTTGATTTATCATTTCCTAAATTGATTCGCGCATATAGACTTTAAGTCGCAAAATTTTAAACCGTATGTATTAACTACGCTTTTAGCTAAATTGTTTTCGAATTATTTCTTAAATTTGTCAATTCATAAGGACTTCCTTTCGGCCACCGGAGTAATTTTCCATTGCTGGTTTTACCATGCACCATATGGTGCAAAACTGCAAATGGTGCAGCTGAACCAGATTCCACAAAAAGGGGTTCCCAAATGAAATGAAAAAAATGACATACATACTGTATATGGATACAATAATACAAATAATAATAAAATAGTAATAATTGAAGCAGGCTGGGTGCCTTATTTCTACAAAATATAGAAGCAGATGTGTTACGTAAGATTAGTTTTTAGGATCCAATCAAAGACTTTGTAATTAGGAAAAGTAAGGCAAAACTCTTCAAATATAAAGTGGAAGTATACCAAAATAAACATTATTTTCAGTCTTACTGTAAGTTTTGTTTCCTTTCAAAAAATAAAATTGTGTGGTTTGTAGTGATGGCTGATTTAAAAAAAATAAATAAATTCATTTTTTCATGCAGAATGGAACTAACAAAGTTCATCGTTCAATGGAAGCAGGCAGTGACCAACACTTTAGAACAGAAAACAGTATCAAAACACCCATGAAAGCAAATCTCACAATATTCATGTTACAGAATCCACATCAAAGCATGTTGTCATATCCTCAAAATGTGCAAAATGTAAGCATTTTTTCGCTAAAATACTGCTATCGATTCCTCCGGTAAAATGTAAGTAGCCCACACCCACCCTTTCACACGGGTTCACACCTTTTACCTAAAAACGTGACTCTTGGCCAGTGTATCAGAGGGAGAGGCCCGCTGTAGTCATGCTATTTATTTAACTTTGTCTGAAATTATCCTCCATATTAGTGTGCAAAACAGCAATAGTAGTAGTGGTAGTAGAAGTTTCATAATTTAACCTCAAGATGGGGTTTATTTCTCAGTAATTTTCATGTATACTTTTTGATAACAATGTTTATTTTACATTATGCGGAGGACTACTCATTTATTTAATTACAGTAAGCAGTCCATCCATCTATTTGCAGACCCTTCATTGCTGTTGTGGTCACACTTTACATGGATATGCAATCCAAAACATTATTTTGGCAGCATTATTTTGCATCACAAATTAAAAAGGAATCTGGCCTTTTTACAGAACTCCTGTAACAAATCTAACACTATGACTATAATAAAATAGTGTCAAAGAAAATAATAGGTGTGGATTGTATAAAATTATGGAATGCGTTTTATTATGGGAACATTTCAAAAACCTCAATGCCACTGATGACAAGTCAAGAACTGATTCAGAAGTCTCTTGAGAACTCTTCTACCTTATGTGATGATCACTGTATTTGGTTCAGCCGTACAGATTCAAGAGTATCCTTTTCTGTCTACATTTAATCAAATAATGAGGACTGTCTTGTTGCGATTTTCAGTATGCATAAGTGTGGGCTTGACTCAATTTGCCATATTCAATATTTCTAATCCCAAAAGTCTTAAATAACTATTACTTTGCATTATTCCTTCCTCGACTGACAGAGATGTGATTCTTATGTCTCCTAAAGTACAGTGTGTGTTTTTGAGTTGGTGACATTCAACATTAGGCTATTTTCATGGCATTGTTGATCCCACTTTCTTCAATTGGAGTGATGCCATCAAGAAATCTAATGATGAGGTTGATACTGCATTTGATTATACAGGCATACATGGGACACAAATACAGTATAGCCCGGGCTGAAATGCAAAGCCAGACCTTCATAATGCATGGTTAAGTTTTTGTTATCTGTTTTCAACAATGTGGTCTTCTTGTTGGAAAACCCTGTATACAATATCAGATAAAGATATTAAGGCAGCACTTTCCCATGTTCTTCCCATGTTGTACATCAGTATCTGTGCCACAGTCACTCTGCAATTTTGCACAATAATATTCCAGATGTAATTCAAACAGTATTATATAACATGAAAAAGTGTAAAATCAAAGTGTGTAATGGTGAAAATATTAAATTGTGGAAAAACAGCACATGAAAGTGTTAGGACATGGAGTGGTTGTGCAAGAGCTGCTGTAACAGTTCATTTCAATGTAAAGTACATGCTCTGAGTGCTGTACATAGCTACTGTATAAATATAGCTACAATAGACCACTAAGTAACCTTCATGAAAAACACAAAGGACCATGATATACGGAAATAAACTTTTCTTAAAAGTTGTACAGCAAAAGTATAAATATACAGTAATGTATTCGAACAGTATGTTATAAAAATATAGAGCAACTCTAATCTTCATCTGATTATCTAAAATAATTTTGTGGTGCTCACAGTAAATAAGAAAATGCAAATCAAAGCCTTTCTCTGCAGCTAATAGGGAACAGGGATTTTTTTAAGGCAGGGCTGTAGATAATAAATTGTTTATAGTATGTTGGGCTGGGGAAATTGCATCATTCACTGATATGTTACTTTAATAGCCAAACCGGAATGGGTCTAAGAGATTTTCAATTCCTCTGTCAGTAGGTGTCATAATTATTACTCGTAACAATTTAATAAGCATATCAGTGCTATGTATGTCAGTGAGCCACAGTCTTTTGAGTGTGTAATTTTGGGTTTCTTAAAACATACAGTTATGACGCTAACAGAAGCATGCAAAGGCTTTCTCCTCCTGTGCTTGGTCACTTGCCTCTATGGAGTTTGCACATTCTCCACATCCACATTACTAAAGACATATTAGTGGGATGATTGGCAACTCCAGTCTGGCCCTGTATGAGTGTGAATGAGGGTGTGTGAGCAAGTGGGCTTTGTGATTGACTGAAGGCCTGTCAAAAGCTTGTTCCTATTTTATGCCCAGTACTGCCAGGATCGGCTCTGGGACCCTAACCTCCCCATGTCTCTGAACTGGCTTGAGAATATAATGCAGGATGGAAATATCTATGAATCTGGTGGTTAGGTGATCATTAATATTGTGAATCTAGTGATTAGGAGATTATTTAATTAATTAAGCACAAAGACATAATTATAATTTTTTATGCCCATATTTGATGTATTTTTTATATTAGCATCTAATAATAAAATAACAGTTCCCTGTATGTGGATTTTTAAGTGACTGCATTTCATAATTGGAGATATTGAATCACTTAGGGGGAATATCATTGTCACTTTGCTACAGCTGCTTTGCCAAGGAGGCTTGGTGTTTAAATAAAATACAGAAATGAATTCAAATGCCTATAAAAAGATATGAGCCACAGAAGGGTGGACCCAAAGCACACACTGGCTTTGTAAAAAAACAGGTTCTGTCATGAGCAATCCTAGATTAATTTATTGTTAAATGAAGCTGGAAAATGTACCCACCAGGAAAGCTGCAAGGTGGTCAATCAGACCAGTCAATTGATACTCACAAGACACTTTGATGAAAAGCGATTTAGGGATAAGGAGGTAAATCAGCCCCTCAAAACAGATGTGTTTATTAAAAACATCATTAAGAAAAGGAAGTAAGAAAGCTGAAAGCTTATTTTAAGAACTGAATTCCATTCCTCAATCCTTCAGTTTTCTGACCCTGCTTAGCTATTACATTATCTAGATTGCCATCATTCTTCTATCCCAGCAGCATGGGGCACAATGTAGGGAGCCAACAATGGATTGATTACAACTGTGTAACAGAGCACAATCCTGCTCAGATTCTAAATCATTAATACAGGTTTAATTAAAGACAACTAATTACTCAAACATGGAGTTGATGGAAAAAAGTAACTTGGAAAATATACAACCTCCCTGTAGAGTGTGGCCAGGTGAAGACCGAACCAAGTAACTGAACTCTAAAGAAGCAAAGCTAACCTCTGTGACCCAGTTCATGGAAAGAATTTAGTTCAAGAAAGAATTTATTTATAACATTCCTCTCAACAAGGCCTGATGAGAATTCCGCCCAAACAGGTCCTTCTCAGCATATTGAAACGTGTAGATATTCAGTTTCTCACTTCATTAAGGGCCCACAAACCTCAAATTAGAATTTGACTCTCTGATTGAGTTTCAATGAAAGTAACAGTCTTTCCTATATATATATTTGTTAGTTATTATGGTGACATTGTCATATAGAAAAAATAGCTTTCTCACTACACAGCAAGGTTATTATAGTTTTGCCTTTTTATATTAGTTTTTATTTCTATATTTTTTCTGACCTTACTTGGAAATTCAGTTTAGTTTTAGTTTTCCTTCATCGTGTATTTTTAGTTTTAGTTTAGTTTTTATTTCACAAAGACATTTCTATTTTATTTTTATACTAGCAAAATACCCGCGCTTCACAGCGGCGAAGTACTGCCTTAAAATTTTTAATAAGAAGAAAATGAAACCTTTTTAAACTGAGGGAAAATATACCAATAATTATTTGTTAAGGATCTCTTTGTATACCACATTGTGAGTTCAGCCCTCCGGTTGTAATATGACCAAGCTGTGCGCTGAGCTTACTCTTGAGCATGCAACGTACAGTTGGCCATGTGATAAGCAATTTTGCCTCAAATCTCACAGCTTGGATTGCTGCTGTCATAATCGGTTTGAGTTTCATGGTTTGTTTCAATTACGACAGTGTTTGCAGGACTTGTGTTGAAGTGACATTCGGCATCTGTCAAGCTTTGTAAGTATACAATCAGTTTCATCGATAACTTCACATCCAGCTTTTGAGAGTTTAAACATTCATAAACATCAAAGTGTCCACTACTCAAATCGTCACCTGTGAATCTAAGATGTTGAAGAGGCATTGGCGGTTGTCGAAAGGTGTAAAATATTTGGCCATTTCGGTACACTTGAAAGCGACAACCGAACAATTCAGCGGCAGCCATCAACTCACATGCAGAACCATAGGTGAAGGGCTTAAACATTTCACTCTTATAGTGCTCCTGTGTAGTATAATTATCTCCTGTACCGTCATCAGTCCACACCTTGAACCTGTCCCAGTCATTCAATACATAAGACACAATGTTCCTCCTGATATCAAGAGTGAGCCTGATATGGCCATGAAATATGTAACAAAGAGAATGGAAAAGGCAGGTGCCATCTCCGGGCATGGAAACCACTCGGTAAGTGACAGTTCTTTGATCGATGGTGATCACCTCGATAGACATGTTAATGGGGGTACGGTTGGAATGATAAAGGAAATGGGTACCTGAACAATGTAAAGTAAGTCTAAAATACCTACACAATAACTATAATCGTAATAAATGAACAATAAAACAGCGGAGAAGCCGTGGATTAAATAAAAAGGCTGTAGTTATCAGCAGGGAGACGTGAATCCCGTGGCGAAGCAAGGAAGGGAATGAAGAGACTGGAGCGACAGACGGCCTTATATAGGCAGGCAGCCAACAACGTGGGAGGCGTTGGGATGGGGGACCCAACGCCGCCTCACACAGTGACCGAGCTGCAGGCTATGGATGTATATATGTACATAAGTAGGATTCAGTTAGCATTGGGAACCCGCGTACCATATTTCTTGAAGATGGGCCCATAAGTAACAAAGACCGTTGAAAAGTTCAATATGGCAGCCGACAGTGGCGTCATACCACCAAAATAAGTACGTACATCGGTTTTGGTTAGCGCAGGGAAGCCACTTACCAAATTTCGTGAAGATGGGGTCAGCCTTCTACCTACACGGGAAGTTGGAAAATTAATGATGTTGGAAAGTTCAATATGGTGGCCGACAGTGGCATCATACCATCGAAATAAGTATGTGCATCGGTTTCGGTTAGCGCAGGGAAGCCGCCTACCAAATTTCGTGAAGATGGCGCCATAAAGAAAAATGTTCAACATGGCGGACGTTGTCGACCGTTATTGACCGTTATGACCGTTACGTGTAGAATTTCAAAATGAAACTTGCTTAACTTTTGTAAGTAAGCTGTAAGGAATAAGCCTGCCAAATTTCAGCCTTCTACTTACACGGGAAGTTGGAGAATTAGTGATGAGTGAGTCAGTCAGTCAGTCAGTCAGTGAGTGAGGGCTTTGCCTTTTATTAGTATAGATCTATTAGTTTCAGTTTTAGTTTTAGTATTATGGCATGGAGCTCCTATGGAGTTTATTTTTGTGTCACAATTAGACAGAACGTTACACTTAACAGATTTGGATACGAGTTTAATGTTAGTGGAAGCATACTAGATTATATGGTTTACTATCTGGTTTTGTTTTTGTCTGATAAAAACAAGCATAATCAAAACTAAATACTGAATATGAACAATTCTACACAATTTTTATAATTTTAAAAATATTTTTTCATGAAAATCACGGGGGCTTAGGAAGAACAGGGCTTTTAGACTTGAATCAGTGTGCAGACCCCACCTAGATGTATTGAGGGAAACAAAGAAAAACTAGCATGTTGTGCGAAGGTTAGGGGCAGTGAGACTTGAATAGACCACCATAAAGGACAGCAAACCCATAATGAGCAGAGCAAGAGCAGGTAATAGGAGTGAGGACAGCCACAAAGCAACAGAGACAGCATCTGGGATTAAGTACAATATATATACATGATATAAACTTGTTTATCCAGAGTAGGATCACAGGAAACCCGGAGCCTACCCAAGCAGATTTGGATGTAAGGCTGGAAAAATCCCTGGTATGCAATATGTACAATATGATATGGCTGATGTTAAGAACAAAAAGAATATGATATTTCAACTATCTGTTTTGAGAGAGAGAGAAAAACATTGAAAAAAAGGGAGACAAATATTTTAAAATATAATTCTGCTAATGAATTACTTTCACAATATCAGGTATTTTGACTTGTGAATATGAACTAAAAAAGATAAATTAATAAATATAGAATAAATGCAAAAACCCATTAGCATGTTTAATTTTTCATCACTTTGCAGACTCTCTTCACCTACCTACCTTTGTCTGTATCGCTTCATTGTTAAACGATGTTTTGTAAGCAAAAGTGATTGGTCAGCAACAATATGCTGATCTTGTATGATGACCTAGTCAGTCTCTCAATCAGTGCCGTTTTATTTTCAAAAACTGGGAGTGGTCTCCCCTAGACTTTCTTGTATACTTGGATATGGGGATGGATATTTGAGGAGTAAACTGCAAAACAATGATTATATTTTTATATTATGTACATTAAAGAACCATCAACAACAAATCGAATCAAATTAATAATATATTGAACAATTATTATAAAAGTAAAGATGAATAAATCATACTCTGCAGCTGCATGAATAAAAAAGAAATCGAGTATGTGTTCAGGTAAAGTACCACTTCCGAGTGATGGAGTTGGCCCAAAAGTCAATACAGATCTATAATTGTGGTGTAACAACCACATGCCGAATTTCATCCATCTTTTTAGTTGCGTTTGTGAGTTACCATGTTTACACACACACGCGCACACACACACACACGCAATTCCAAAAAACAGTCTATAATGTCAAGATTCATCAAAATATCGAGGTTGAATTTTTTCTTGATTACTATACATTCTCATACTTTGTATATAAGAAAGTAAAAACGATTTCTCCTGTACAAAGTGACAGGTGAATTGCTGTCAACAAAAAGCAGTCGCCTGAGAAATAAACTGAAATGTTACTGACTTGTGATTTTTCTGTCCATATGGTAAAGGTTTTGTTGATCAGCACATTATGATTTCAGCCATTTGAATTACATCTCGATATACAACAAGCGCAAAGAAAGGTGGCACGTAAATTGCTTTCTGTTTCTCACGCTTTATGCACCCACATTCAGCTCGCTCTGTCACCGCAAATGCTGTGTGAACAGCTGCCTTCTGTCACCAGCCACTGTTCACTGGATGAATATGTGCAGGTGGCTCGTGGTGGATGACTTTCTGTTTAAGAGTTAAAACTTACAAGGGTTAAAGACTAACGGCAAGAATATTCATTCAAAAATGAAAAGTAAAAATATTTTAGTAAATTATTATTTTATTTCAGTTAGTCTTTCCAGCTACTTTAATAGTTTCGTTTAGTTTTAGTTTTTCATTTCGGTTTTGTTAATTATTTTATTTTAGTTTACGAAAATGTTTTTTTAATAATACTTTCAGTTTTGATTTTAGTTTTCATTAACTATAATAACCTTGCTACACAGGTCCAGGGACCCAGTTGCAATTCTTTGACCCCAGTATACATCTTTGTGGAACCTGCATATTCTCCCCACATCTGTGTGGGTTCTCTGGTTTTCCTCCTACATCTTAAACATGTGCATGTTTATATACAGAAATTGGACTGGTAAGGAGATGGCCCAGCAATGAACTGACACTTTGTCCTGTTCTGATGGATTCACTCCAGCTCCCAGCAACCTCATGACACCCCATGCTCTCCCAATCCGTCTACTGACTTCATAAGAAGAGTCAACAGAGACATGAATGTCACTGCCAAGGTAAGTAAACCTCTTGACAAGGTCGACACTCTTTCCGCAAACAGACACACTGCTGATGGTTGTGCCCAAGAGGTCATTAAAGGCCTGGATCTTGGTTTTTATCCAGGACACTCGCAAGCTCAGACACTCAGACTCCTTGCTCAGTCTCTTGAGCGCCCCGATCAGAAGATCACACCATCGTCAGCAAAGTCAATATCCATGAATCTTTCTTCACCAACAGATGCCCAACAATCGCTGGACTCCACAATCTTGCCCAACACCCAGTCCATACAAGCATTGAACAGAGTAGGAGCAAGAACACACCCCTGACGAACCCCAGAATCAACTGGGAAAAACACAGAGGTTCTGCCTCCACTCTGCACAGCACTCACAGTACCAGTGAAGCAAGCCATGATATTCAGCAACCTCGAGGGGATACCACAAACCCTCAGGATGTCCCACAGGGCAGCTTGATCAACTGAGTCGAATGCTTTATGAAAATAGACAAAGGCTGCAAAGAAACTCTGCCGATATTCATGTTTGTGCTCCATGAGAACCCTCAGTGCCAGGATGTGCTCCATGGTAGACTTCTTAAGCCTAAAACCAGACTGTTCCGGTTGCTGGTGGGTGAGCAAGTGATCACAGATCCTATTGAGGGCGACCCTAGCAAGGACCTTACCCAGAACAGAGAGCAGTGTTATCCCCCTGTAATTGATGATGCCAGTCTCCCAAATGGAAGCAAAGATTGCTTGCAATGCCAGGAGGATAGCCTTACCACCAGCCTGAAGAAGTTCATCCCGGATACCATAGATCCCTGCAGCCTTTCCCCGCCTCAGCTTGTTCACCACCTGTTAAATCTCAGTATATATGTATTCTATGTATACTGTACAATAATGAGTAACATATTAAATATGTTCAAATGCACATCTTAATAATTAATTACATATGACCTTTTCATTATTCTTACAATAGTCCATATTGTTCTTCTTTCACTTATGAGATACTAAAAAATATCTCAATATCTGTAAATGAGAATCTGCCAGTAAAATAGGAACACTCATTATAAAAACTGCCAAGTATGGTCTGGTACTTGTACTGATGATTTCCCTACAGATATTTGTGGTTACAATCAATGCATAAAAAGTCAGTTTACTTTCAACAACCCCATTGGATCATCCAAGACATGCCCATTCCTGGAAAACCCAATAAATGAGGGAACTCAGACTGTTCATACAAAAAAATGGTTAAAGGACAGCACAGACCCCTTGGCATTTCCTGATGACTGTAGATTTCCAAAAAAGAACTTTATTTGCAATTATCAGAAGCTATACTTTACAAAGTCAACTTGCTGCGACAAATGCCTGACAATTACACAAATTATTTTCATTTCAGTGCAGTGTCAGCAATGCATATAATATTTAAAAAAGAATTGGTGTCCTGACAGGTTCATAGAGCATCACTTGAACTAAAGCAGTTTTCTGAATACCAGACAATCAAGGAAGCTTGTTTTCTGGTAAGAAAATCTAAGTAAAATGTATTAATACTGTACAAAGTTGTAACAGAGATACTACAGTACATACAATTCTTTGTGCTTCCCAAATGTCACAGGCACCCATGTGAAAACAACAATACTGCCAAGCTCATTAGTGGCTGACTATGTAAAACACATATCATTCCATAGCCTCAATCCACAGGTAAGTAAGTCTTTGATGTTTATGGCATAATGTGCAATCAGCCATTCTGATGAAGACAAATATTTCAGCAGGAGTGACATTCAAAGTAGCACACCCACCCCCTCCAATACCTGAATCTGTATCTTTCTTTTTTGTTGCTAACTGTGCAATATATATTTGCATGTAAATGTATATTCTAGTAATTCTGAAATATGTTCTTGTATGTAATTTTCACTTGCTGCCAAATGCGTTTCACATTGCTACTGAATACATAATTGTTTCAAGTGTGAAATGTGACATTCAAAAACTACATTTACAATGAAATTGGACTAGTCCTAGGAACCTTTTCTTAAATGGAATAATGGCATTAACATTTAATTATGCAATGCACAAATTCAGAATGGTAATGTACTTGGGCAGCAGTCTGCCATAGACTGTGTTGTGGATTTCTCTTTAAGTAAATGTTCTGAAGTCACTTTGCAAAAGGTGCAGTATTTATTTATTTCAAAGATCTTTTGGAGAGGGCAAGTTATTTCTTCATTTGACTTGAGCCACTCTAACTAAACAAACACATTTCTAAGCTTATATAGACACAGATAAGAAACAACAGCTAAAACGTAGTCATTGCATATGACAGCTAAAAGTAGTCATTGTATAAAATGTAAAAAGTTACTAGGAAAGCTAAAAGTTTGAAGTACATAACTTGGGTACTGCAAAGAAATGGCTTACACCTCTTACTGTATATCAGATGCTATTTTAATGCTGGACCGATTTCATCAGAATGGAAAAAGCTGGAGGGGAACTAAGAGATTTTTGTGAGTGTGCATTGGTGAAAAAGGGAGCACAGTACAATTAAAATTTAAATGTGTGATCAAGACATTGAAATATGAATAGAATTTGTCCATCTCACTGCCCAGTAATTGACATCATCCTGGCTGACTCTTCTATCTTCTTTTTAATCCTCTTGCTCCTTTAGGCAAATCTGACCACAACCTGATTCATCTTATTGCCAGGTACAAGCCTGTTATTATACGGCAACCTGTTACCACCAGAATAGTGAGAAGTTGAGTCTAGAGGCTGAAATGACTCTGAATGACTTCTTCCAAATGACAGACTGGGAAATGATATTTCAGTCACATTGGGACAAAATTGAGGGTCTCTAACACTGCATCACAGACTGTATTAACTTCTTTGTCGACACAGTGGTACCGACAAAGACAGTAGCCCTGGTCTACTAAGGAACTAAAAGGTCTTCTGAGTGAGAAAAAGAGACCATTCAAATCTGGTGCCAAAGAGGCTCTGAAGGACGTACAGCAAGTGCTAAAGAAAAAGCTGAGAGAAGGAAAGGAAGCTTACAAAACTAAAACAGAAAAAAAACCTCACTCATAATGATATGGAGGAGGTCTGGAATTGACTAGGTATAATTACTGGACTCAAGCAATCCAGTGCTCAGGTGCTAGAAGTGGATAAAGTTAATGCCCTGAACCAATTTTGTAATAAATTTTCCCACTCATTGCCACCTTCTTCCACTGACCCATCTCCCCACACTATCCCTACTACATCAACAACACCTATCATGTCAATTGGAATGGCCAGTGAGAAGTCCACTTCTTAACATCTGTGCGGACTGTCCATAACCGAAGACCAAGTAAGGGGGCAGCTGAGAAAGCTGAACAAAGGAAAAGCGGTGGGACCAGATGGAGTCAATTCTGAAGTTTTTAAGGCCTGTGCTGACCAATGTTGTGGTGTCCTCTGTCACCTGTTCAGCCTTTCCCTAAGGCTGCAGAAAGTGCCACTGCTGTGGAAAACATCCTGCATTGTTCCTGTTCCAAAGAAGATACAGTAGGTGTATTTTTACCTAATGACTACAGATCAGTGGCACTTACATCTCACATTATGAAGACCTTTGAGAATCTGGTCAACCTGGACCCACTGCAGTCTGCCTACCAAACAAAGATTGAAGTGGAGGATTTAATTATCTATCTGTTCTTCAAGTCTTATTCTCACTTAGACAACACTGGCAGCACTGTGAGGATTACATTTTTTGATTTCACAGTGCCTTCAGTACCATCCAGCCCTCCTTGTTAAGGAGTAACCTTAGAGGTGAATGAGTGGTTCCTGGATAATGGACTATCTGTCACACAGACCACAGTTTGTCAGAAACAAGGACTGTATTTTTGATACGGATGTGAGTAATACTGGAGCACCACAAGGAACACTCCTGTCTCCTTTTCTCTTCACTCTATACACCTCAGACTATAAATATAATAGCAGGTCATGTCACTTGCAGAAATTCCCAGACGATTCTGTAATTATGGGGTGTATTGGTAAAGGGGATGAGACAAAGAATAGGAGTCAGGTGGGAAAAGTTTGTGAATTTCCCCTTGGGATTAATAAAGTATCTATCTATCTATCTATCTATCTTGGTGCAAAAAAAATGTCTGCATCTTAACATCAGCAAAACCAAGAAACTGGTTATTGACTTTCACTGCACCAAACAGCATCTATGTCCAATCACTATTCAAGGAGTGGATGTAGAGGTAATTCATTCCTACAAGTACTTTGGGGTTCACATTAATGACAGGTTGGAATGGTCTCAGAACCTAGGAACTATATAAGAAGGGGCAGAGCAGGCTCTTTATCCTTAGGAGACTGTGTTCCTTTATTGTGGGAAGTGACATCCTTTACATCTTCTGTAACTCTGTGATGGCCAGTGTGATTTTCTACATTGTGGTGTGCTTCGCTGGTAACATCATTTTAAGAAAGGCCCACCGAATAAATAAACTTATTGAAAGGGCAAGCTCAGTTATAGGATGCACTCTGGACCCCCTGGAGGCAGTAACAGAGGGAATTAAAACAAAACTGAGAGTCATTATGAACAATGCTGCACATCTTCTCTCTGACACACTAATACTGAGGACTTTCAGCCAAGGAATTATTTAGCAGAAGTGTGTCAAAGTAAGGAAATGCTACTGGGGCTCCTTTATACCAACAGCAATATGTCTGTATAATGCCTCACTGTGACTGGGACAGCCAAGTCAGAACTTTTCTTTCTTTTTAATTTTTTTTGCTTCATAGTTATACAGTGTGTGTGTGTGTGTGTGTGTTCAGAACAAAGTTTGTTTGTCTATATACATTTCTTTCTTTCTTTCTTTCTTTCTTTCTTAATTTAGCTTCTCTAAAAAGCTAAATTTCCTCTTGGAAACAAATAAAGTTCCATCTGTGGACACTACAAGCTCAACCTGCTCTATGCAAACATTAATCAGTGGTACAATCTGAGCAGGTCTGACCTCATCTTACTGCCACCTACAAGCCTGTTATTATCAGCAGCAGCTATCTGTTATCCAAGCCATTTTTATGTGTGTTTTGGTGGGTTGTTGTTTTAATTTATCTATCTATCTATCTATCTATCTATCTATCTATCTATCTATCTAT
>JANRMT010062815.1:2740747-2769898 GCA_026402145.1 Polypterus bichir lapradei
TATCTATCTATCTATCTATCTATCTATCTATCTATCTATCTATCTATCTATCTCAAGTGCCTGTCAGGGTCTAAAGTGGAAGTGAGGTCAGATGTTCTAGACTTGCCCCTCGGTACTGTGATAAAAAGGGAGAGGTGGTTAGCAACAGTGCCCTCCCTCATCATGGGGTGAAACTGCCTACCTTACCTTACTAGAGCCTTAAAGGTGTCGCTGAAGTGTGTCTTCATGACAAAAGTATGGCAACAAAAGGGAATGACGGCAAATGCACTCAGGAAAAATGCACACCGCAGCAAATTCATGCAACTACCGAAATTTTATTCAATGGATGTTTACGAAAACAATGAAAAGGTTAACCTACATGTGAAACTCTTATTTGCTTTAAGTTTTGTGCCTTGTGATAACATTCCCACTGTGAATATGTTCTCTCCGAAACTGGATGCAACCAAATGAAGTTATGTCTTGTCACAGAAGGCTGGGGTTCTTACCCAGCCAGGATGCCTGGAAGGACCAGAAGGTGGCATTCATGTCCTCCAGGCCATGAGAGGGCAACCGCCCTGGATTAGGAGAGGACCACGGGAGAGGAGCAAGGAGAGGAGCAGGGGGTGCCTCAAGCCTCATAGAGCCCGGGAAACATTTACTTCCGTCACACCCGGGAATATGGAGAAAGATCCTTCCAGGGACGCCCAGAGTGCTTCCGGGTGCAAGGGCAACACTTCCGCCATACCAGGAAGTGCTGCCCGAAGGACGTCATCAGGCACCTGGAGCACATCCGGGTGGGAATAAAAGGGACCGCCTTCCTACAATCGAGGAGCTGGAGTCGGGAGTGGGAGCAGGACGAAGCTCCCATAAGGAGAGGAAAGGCGGCCACGGACATGAAAAGAAGCCTGGAAGAGGGGTGATTGGTGCTGGGAGCACTGTGTGCTGTGTAAGTGACTGTGTATTTGGTGCTTAATAAACATGTGCTTTTATAAAGATGTGGTTTCCGACTGGTGGTGTCTGGGCATGTCTCACAGTCTAGTTTATGTAACTGAGGGAATCCTCACTCATGTATTGCAAATCAATGACAGAATGATGTATTGGAAAAACAGTTGATTACATTTTTTTAAATTTGGTAAAAATGCATTAATGTCATTTTAAAAAAAGCATGCCAAGTCTTTTCCGGTCCTTTTCTGCTGTTTTAAAATATAATATTTTCATACACTAAACTTTTCACTGTTATGTTCTGTGTTTTTTTAAATAAAAGTAGATAAAAAAGAAATTGTATTCCATTCCAGAGCTAGCCCTAGTATTCTGTTGGTTCTTGACAACAGAGTTTGCCTGTCACACATTCCCCTTCTGGGCTTATTGGGGTAAACAATACCTCTCTAGGATATGAGGGGACGCTGTCAGTAATGGTATTGTCTCTTATTCCACCCACAGCTCAAAGAATCCACCCAATTAGGGCAACTGACTCTGGACCCTTTTGGTCCAGCAACTATAATGTCAAGACAGTCCCAGAAGGAGTCATCTCATTTTGGGAAGATCTGACCGCTGGAGGCAGTTCCGACCTGACACTGTGACCACACTACAGAGACTTCAAGTATCTTCTTAATACCAGGTTATACACCTTCTTTTGTTTTGTTTTATGTGCGCCATCATGTGCATGTTTATTTTGGTGTACTGCTTACTTGTTAAAAGTATTTCTTTGGTGGACATGTGTGTTCCATCAGTGGACAAACATAAAACACTTAAAAGGGAGTATGAACCTGGACGGATGACCAGAGCAGTGAACATTGTAAAAACTGAACAGGTCTTACAATGAATTCTGTACACAGACAAAGGGGGTGAAACTTAACTTTTTAATATTTTTATTTTTCTGAAACTAAATTGTGTTGTCATCCATTTTATATGTAATTTTTACATTGAAACACTGTAGCTTTTGTTATAGTTTTGGCACACTTCTGTTTCAGCAATACAGAAAATGTTCCTTTTATAATAATAATATAAAAGATTAAATAAGCTGATCAAATGCGTTATTCAATTAAAGTAATAAATACATTATTTTTTAGTATATGCCTTATGATGTTTTAATTCATTCCTAAAAGAACACTTAGTGTGGTATACATGAGAATGACTGTAATATCTTTTTTTAGATTTCCCAAGCACAGATCTAGTTGGATGTTTAGTTACATTTAGAAATATGATCTGCTCTGTAAAAATGTTTGGAGATTCTTAAAAGAGTCCTTAATACATTACATTCTAGATGTTTTAGTAGGTCAGGGCATCTCAAGGGACAATATGCCCTAGTGTCTTTTGCATTCAAACTCTTCTTAAAGCTAATTTTTTGATTAATTACAAACATTTAGTACTGCTGCAGGCAGTTTTAGTTGTGTTAATTAATTCATTTTTAACCTTTAATGATGGTCAAAGCAATCAATTGGCAGGTGGAATTAAATGATTTGATTCAATTGAGCGAGTCAGTTTGAGAAGAAAACTTAATGTGCCTAATACTAGTTTGATATTAAGACTGTACTTCTTTTTTTCAATTTTGAACATTTATAGATTGCCTGGTAAATTCTGTAACCTGTAGGATTTGTACTTTCATGTTTTTGCTTTTTGCACCTGCAAAACTAGGACAACATCTTATAATTATAGTCTGTAATTTTAGCATCCCTCTCCTTTCACACTTTTCCTTTTTTGCAATTTCTTTTGAAAAATTAAGTTACTTTTTCTGTAATGTATTTAGCATTCTGTTAAATAGGAAAAACAATCTTCTTTTAGTGCAATACATTTAACACCTAAGAAAATGCAGGAAAAAAATAAGTGCGGAATTTCTTTTCAAAACTTTGAGATGGTGTGATCAAAAGTGTGAAATGAGTAATCAAAATTAAAATTCAGTCTTGTGTTGATATTTTCCGTTTTGCACTAAATATAATGCTGCTTTAATACAAATGTTTTTAGTGTCCTCGTAGGCATAAAATGTACTGTATTCCTCATTTGACACTTGCTGAAAAAGTGAGCATCTGTTGTGACCTGTGGGTGGTGCTCACGAGCAGACCCTGAACCTAAATTAAAACTAAGGAGGCCAATCTACTATATAATAAAACACTAAGATCTGTGTGGCCAGTCCTTCTGAGCAATCTGACTGGTCACTTTGGCTTTGGTGTAATTGGTCAGTTTTGCTTTGGTCATGCAAAGAAAAGAGGAAGTGCAAATGTGAGATACATGAAGAGTAAAAGCGTGTGAGTCATGTTGAGAGGGTTGTCTTCAAAGACAGCAACTATGAAACTGGATAGGAGGTGAGAAAAGTGTCTGGAAAATAATGACAGTCTGTGAAGCTGGCTCTATGGAAATGTACTCAAGAGATTTGGAGTGCAGGTGAAGAGATATCCACACACGTGTGAATACAGTACAGAGGAAAGGTGCTGAAAGAACATGTAGAAGAAGAGGTAGAAATTTTAATTATTCTATTACCTGCTTTAATAGATACTATGGCTAGCTGTATATGAAAGAAAGTCAATTTTTATAACAAAATATATAGAACTAGACATTAAGCCCGTTACAATAACAGGCGCTAGAACAGTAGTGCATAAACATTAGTAGGAACAGTATATATTAAATGGCAGGGGACCTTGACCTCATTCTGTTTGTTCTCTTAATTTTTTTTTGTCAAAAATATTTTTGCAAGAAGCCTGAAGTAAAATAATAATAAAAATAAAATAGAAATGTATATGACAATACAGTAAGTACAATTAATATTGCCTTAGTGTAAAACTTTGTAACAATCTGTAATACACAATATCTGAAGAAGATATTTAGGGGAAAAATTTTTTATTTTTTTACCTCATGAAATATTTCTATAAAATTTCATTATAGACAACATTTCTTGTAAATATTCTGTCTGAGTTTGGCAACAGTTTGCCTTGCTCAGGACCATCTACAACCTTGACAACAACATCTGGAAAACTTCTAACTCTTGATAATGCAACATATAACTGACCGTGGCTGAATACTGGTTCTGGCAAGTAAATGCCAACTTTTTCTAAGCTTTGCTCTTCTGAGTCTTTCTCTTTTAGCGTTTTTCTGAGGCTCATTTTCTTTTTCTTCAATCTATTTGCTCATATTTTTCTTTGTCTTTCAGCCTTTCTTTTGTTGATGTTTACTTGTTGAGCTGACCGTTCTTCCAGGAGATGTTGCTTATATAGGATTTGATTGACTGTGTCTTTTGTCCTACTTGACGTGTCCTTTTTTTTTGGGTGGCTTGTTGTTAGTAGATACGTCCGTAATATTTTCTCTTACAGTAGCACTGGCTTATATGTGGCTGTAATATGCGTCACTGTATTGTGTGCCTTTAATTTTCTCTCGCAGTAATACTGGTTTGTATTTCCGTAAAATGCCTGTAATTTTCTCTGACAGTAATACTGGCTTTGATGTCCGTAATATGACTTTAATTTTCTGTCATAATAGTGGGTAATCAGCAGAGTGTCCCCAGCAACTGATGTAATGTGTGGCGTGCCGCTTATAATCGTGCCTGTGGCGTCTCCCCAGAAAGTACTGTGCAGTTCCCCAGCAAGTATTTTAATCTGTGGTGGCGTGCAGCTGATTATTGTATGTGTGGCGTCTTCCCAGCAACGGATTTTATGTGCGCGGTCACGACTACCCAATCAGCACTCTCCCCAGCAATGATGTCCTTTATTTGCTTATCATGCACACCCGCGGCTAGGCCATTCACTGTGTGTCCAGCTTCCAGTGTGTGTGCGTCCATGGTGCCGTGCACATGGGCGGGGCACAGAGCGATGTGTGGCGCGGCCCCATGCATGCGCACTTCACCAGAAGACACACACATGGACACCTGGATGCACACAGGGGTTTTATTAAAGAGGATAATGAATTCAGGGGATAAGAATATAAACTGGCAGGAACAAAATAACACTCTGGGTCTAAGGAAACTCAGATTGGGTAGCTGGTCCATGTACCATACATTTATTTTTCCCCTCCCAATCACTACTTAAACCATTTTTCTTTTTCCCTCTGGCCTATGCCAGCAATACTCTTGCCACCACCAAACTTTCCAATCTAAATAGCATGAGCATATTTTAAGTAGGTTCTTTAAAGTCACTGCCTGAAACTCCAGTGGTAAGCTCAGCAATCACTTCCAGGGTGAGGAAAGGACAAAGAAACTCCATGGGTTATTCTAAAAGAACTTCCCCTAGTGGCCCCTGGTGACTGTGCACACCTGATCATATCACTGAAGAGTTTGAAGACATACAGAACACATTTAAACTGCTTTACTGTTCTCACATCTTGCTATGATGTGCAAAAATCATGTAAATACATGTTCTGCCCTCAACACTCAATATTCCAGAATGACTAAGTGAAAACTGGATTTTAGAAATTGTTGCAAATTTCGTATTAAAAATAAAAACCGATCTTTCCCACTGACACAAGTATTCAGACTTTTCACTCAGTACTTAGCTGAAGCACCTTTGGAAGAGATTCCAGCCTAGAGTTTTCTTGGATACGACATGACAAGCTTCAGAATCCGAATTTCTTCTCTGCAGATCTTCTCAAGCTCTGTTAAGTAGGATGGAGACCACTGGTAAACAGCTATTTTAAAGTTTCTCCAGAGATGTTTGATTTGGTTCAAGGGGTTGGCAACTCAAAGACTTTCCCAGAGTTACCTTTAAGCCACTCCTGTGAAGCCTTTGCTTTGTGCTTAGGGTCATTGCGCACTTGAAAGGTGAACCTTTGGTCCAGTCTGATATCCAAAGTGCCTCTGGAACAGGTTTTAATTAAGAATATCTCTTTCCTCAACCCTGTCTAGTCTCCCAATCTGGCATGATGCTGCCTTCACCATGTTTCACCATTAGAAAGGTATTTCACAGGTGATGAAAGGTGGATGGTTTCTTCCAGATATGATTCTAATCTTGATTTCATCAGACTAGAGAATCTTAATTCCCTCAGTCTGAGAGTCCTTTAAGTGCCTTTTTATAAGCTTTCATGAATCTTTTACTGAGGAGAGTCTTCTGTCCGGCCATTCTGCCATAAAGCCCAGATGGGTGGTGCGTTACAAATATAGCTATCTTTCTAGAAGTTTCTCCCATCATCACAAAGGTTCTCAGCCAACAAGTTCTTGGGCACACCATTTACCGAGGCTTTACTTCCATGACTGTTGTTCCAGACTTTTTCCAATTAAGAATTATGAAGGCAACTGTGCTTGTGGGAGCCTTCAATGTTGCATAAATATTTTTGCAGCCTTTCCTTTACATACACAGGTATATGCCTTCCTTAATCGTGTCCAATCAATTGAATTGACAATAGGTTAATTCCAAACAAGGTGCAGAAAAATCTAATAGATGATCCATAGAATGGGATGCTTTTGAGCCTGATTTCCAGCGGTCTAAATACTTGTGACAATGTGACATTTCATTTTTTTATTTTTATTAAATTTGCAACAGTTTCTAAAATCCTGTTCTCACTTTCTTATTCTGGGTTATTGAGTGTTGCTTGGTGTAGAAAAAAATTAATTTAAATGATTTTAGCACCAGGCTGCAACTTGGTGACATGTGAAAAAAGTGAAGAGGTCTGAATATTGTCTGAATCCACTTAATAGAAAAAGAGTCTCAGTGATGCTATATAACAGCACTAGGAACTTCAGACTTGCTTACCATCCCTCCCTAGTGTCTTGGACATACTTTAGTGTTTCAGAAGTTCTTTGTTCTAGGGCTCCATACACACTATTGTGGAATATTGCCCCTATTGATAGTGGCGTATCTTCACTAGCAATGACAGTATGTCCAGTCAGTTCACATGTCACTTGTGCATCTTACAGCCTGATTTCTGTTCTGCAATGTGACTGATTCATTGCAACTGCAGTCTCTGTTGGCCCCCTTGTAACAGCATTTGTTTCAGTCCAACCGGCTTAATCTTAAACCAGTAAATAATAAGGCCAGGGAAATTAAAGAGATTATAATGAACTGTCAACACACGCAAGAATAGTAACAGATTAAACAGCAGCTGATACTTTAAGCACATCATAAAAACCAGAACCAGTGTCCATATTCATCAAGCATCTCAGGATAATGCCTAGAAATTACACTGAAAGTCTGACTAGGGTAAGAAGTTGTCCTGCCCCAGAGTAGAACATGAGAAGTAGTTATGAAGCATCCTACATCAACTCCCAGCAAGGATTAGGAGTTTGTTTCAGTATGAATGACGTCATGATTTTATAGCACCTCAAACTGCAAAATTAGCATTAAAAAAGGCATTTTGTAGTTTCATTGGAAATCATGATAACATTGTATAGTTTTCTGATATTTAATGCTAAGGATAAGCTGCACATAACTGTTGCCACTTTGCAACAATATAAAGAATAATACTGTAACAAGCACCTAGATGGAAAACTGAGGCACACATACCATCAAACGAAAACCTGATAATGGGGCATGTTTATTTAAAAATGAGAGATTGACAGATGTACCTTCAGAGGAATCACTTCTGCTGTTATGGCCACAGGAAACGTCTTGTAAACTAAAAATTACTAAAACTAGCCATGGGTCTTCCAGCTCTGTTTTCTGAAGTCATGTTCATTTATCCAGTGTTTTATGCCATGCCCCTCTCCATGATCTCTCTTTATCTCCTACCAAGCTATATTTATTCAATACCCTAGGAGTCTCTGCCTACCTTCTTGAACTGTCCTGGGCTTATAAAGCTCACAACTCTCTTTTAAATCCTGGTAAAGTTAAGGGTGTTTCCTAAATTTAAAAAAAACTGATAAAATGTTATTACTCCAACTTCAAAGAGAAAGCCCAAATATGCATCACTCTGAGAATTTTGAGCCAGTTAGGACTATTTTCCTACTCTGGGATGCTTTATAGAAAAGGACACAAGTCTTCTGAACTCAAAGTACAAGTGGCAGCCCAAAAATTGGTCTAATCAGTGGCGACGATAAGACTTCCTTATAAGACTTGTTATAGCACCACCAAGACAAAAGCAGGACGTCAGGAGACACAGAGAGTCAAACCTTGGTCAGCATCAATGAACCATCACTGGAAAAGGTAAACCTTGTTTTGTAAATCTTCAAAAACCAGGAAATTAATTATACTGATAAAGACACACAATGCCTTTATTTTCTGAGGTGCCTGAATTCATGTGGAAAATGTAAGCAGATACTTCTAAATATAGGCCTCTGCTTTTCAAACTACAACAACAATGGATTAAAACAATAACAACAACATTTAGAAAGACATGCTATCAGAAGGATGTTACTTACATTTAGTGGTAGGCATCTAAACTGAAAGGGGTCATAAATGGGGTTTCTAATAACCTTGGCTACCAATTATTTTGGTTGACTAGACTGCCATATCAAATCTCACATTAAAGCTCAAAGCATGAACGTTTAGAAGGTAGGCAATATTGGCCTTTGTGCGCTGTGTTGGCCACAGAATATAACCTAATGTTTTAAATGAACACTGAGCTCAGCTAAAATCCTTGTTCATCTTTGTAATTTTTCATAATAAAATACCAGTACTGATTTATTCTCTTCTTGGACATAGTAATTGATAGTTGCCATTTTACAGGAGTTTACATCACCAGCTTTTTGATGTTGTGATGAATTTATTGTGTTTCATTTGTGTAATTATTAGACTTGTTTTTCTTACTATTTATTTTTTTAAATCCTTATCCTGACAATGTCAATTTGTTTTTGATTTAGGGTGGACATTTCTATTTTGTGTTAATCCATGCATGACCACAGCCATATTGTTTACTGTTGCCATGCCTGTTGCCAGTCACACATTACATCATTACACACCTGTGCCTGTTTTACACAGCACTGCACACAGCTTCTAGTATTCTAGCTTTAGATCTCTTTAATTAAAAATGTATGACAGGGTATTCGGGGGTAAACAAAACAGCAAGAATAGCAGTTGGATTCTCTGGTTTTGACCTTCTTTTTGATCAATGATTTTGCTGGTCGATTTCTGCAGTTCTTTCGGGTTCAGACATTTTCCCTGCCCTGTGACCCTGAATACAGCATGCTTTTTCCTACTTTCATCTCCCACTCAAATAATTTTTTTCTTAGTCCCTGGACCTTCTAATGCCTCACAGTACTTGTAACAAATCTGAGATCAGTTACTTATTTCACCTAATCTATTTTCTAAATCTAGACCCTTTTCGCAGATAACAGGATTCCATCATGCTCTAGCTTACCTGGTAATTCAGTTTCTAGGCAACAGTCCTCTGTCTCAGTGGACTTCAGTGTGACTGAAGCCCTGTTTTGTGCAACTTACATGGTGACATTTATTTCCTGACTTCCTCTATAAATGACCAGATATTTTATCTTTTAAATACTTACCTTCACTTCAGAGAATAACTCTATGGATACAAACCACCTCCTAGGCTTAGTCTATGCATACATGGATAAACCTGAAAACAATGTTATTATTTTAAAAGTTTTATGTCCACACTAGCATTTTTCCTAAAAGTTTATCACGCATTCTGAAATGCCAAAAATATATAACACATTTGTATTCTGCAGGCATCGTTTACCAGTCAAAATCAGTATTTGCTTATGGAGCACATCTGAATAAATCAAAATGCTGAAACAATGAGGAAAAACAAAGCAGACTTCTTTCAGTGGACAGAAAATGAAATATAATCAATAACTGCTTTTAAAGGATAAAAACGAGTATGGGGTTTCCAAAGCCTTGGAACATTTAGAAAGACATGCCATTATGCCATTTCCAAAGCCTTGGAAACCTTGCCAAAATACAGTAATACATGTATATTCAAGTGTTTCAAGTCACAGTACTTGTCATCTGCAGAGAACTTAGGGAAGGACTATCTTCACATAAAGATGAGATCAAAGAGGGCAAAACTGAAGCTGAACTGTCTGGCAATAAAACAGACAGACAGACAGACAGACAGACAGACAGACAGACAGACAGACAGACAGATAGATAGATAGATAGATAGATAGATAGATAGATAGATAGATAGATAGATAGATAGATAGATAGATAGATAGAATTTTATTTGTCCCAAGGGGAAATTTGGCTTTTTACAGATTATAAGTGTGTTTTCAAAAATCTCCATTTTCCCCATCCATATTGATATGCAAGACCTGTTTTTTTTTTTTTTTTTCACTTCACTTGCCAACGCCCGTGCGGGCCCTACACGGTAGTCATTTCCAGGATTTGCTTCTTGTGACGAATCGTGCGTTACTTTTGGATAAATACGAATATCAACTCTGTCTTTGATATCTCTGTCTTTCAAAACTATTATCACTGACAATTCGTCACATGTTAGTTTATTATATATGCAAGTGTGATGTTTCGGATTCACATAGAAATCCAAGAAAACTTCTTTGTCCGTGTTTTTCAGATAATTTTTGTGTAAAGTGTGATACTTTTGGATGTATGGAATTGTATCCATTATTGGCTGTAGAATTTCTAATACGTCTGATCTTTTAACTCTTTTGATTCTATGTTGCATCGCTTCTCCGTGATAATAAATACAAACCTGACCGAATTGTGGTTTCTTTGAAATTAAATTTGTAGTAACTTTAATTATTGTAACACCTGTGGTACCCGGATGGGGGTGGTACCCAGCCGGGACGCCCAAGATGACCGGAGGAGGGCTTGTGCCTCCTCCAGACCACGAGGGGGCGACCGCCCTGGGGGCCGCGGGTAAAGAGCTGGGAAGCTCGACCCTGTAGGGGCCCATGGTCACCGCCAGGGGGACCCCAATACCTGGAGGACCCTGGACCTCAGCACTTCCGCCACACCTGGAAGTGCTGGGGGGAAGAGGAACAGGGACACCTGGAGTGCTTCCCGGGAGACAGCCGGCACTTCCGCCACACTGGGGCATGTCGGTGGGAGATTGCTGGGAATGCACCTGGAGCACATCCAGGTGCTTATTTAAAGGGGCCGCCTCCCTTCAGAGTGGGACTTGAGTCAGGTGGAAGAAGGAAGAGGTCTCTGGAGGAGAGAAGAAGGCAGTCTGAAGAGACAAAGAGAGAAGGCATTGTGGAGTTGGCCTGGACTGTGGGGTATTGGGGTTTGTGAGCTGACTGTGAAATATGGAAACCCTCAAATGTGTGTGGGGTGATTATGTGTCTGCCTGTCTGTGTCCGGGTCATATTCCACACACCACAGATTCTTATAGCGTATGGTCCTGAATCGTGTAAATCTATGTTTTGAGCATTGAATGATGTGAACGCGAACAGATTATTGTAGATGTGGATATTTTATCTGTAGTGTTTGTGGATTTCACTTTCACCAAATAACAAATCTTTTGTTTCTCAAGGATACACCTCTTCATTGGGAAGAAACACTTTTCCCTGATGGCAATTTGAATTAGATGATCTACAAGTCTCTGACTTAAACTTTAAAGCCAAACAATATCTACATACTTCTGTCATATCACCTATGTCCATATATTCAATCTTTTTTCACTGTTCTGTTATTTCACCGAGTAATAGTTTCCGTTTCTTAGTGCTAATGTGATCTTTACTATCAGTTTTTGGAGACTTTCGAATTTTAGTACCTTCATAATCTCTAACCTGCTCTGCAAGTGTGTTGAGCCAACGGTCTTGGACTTCTTTACAATGTTCTACATTGTCTTCAACTCTTTGTCTTTTATTTCCGCCCCAACTTGGACCTGTTAGGTTTTCAGTCCCACTTGGTCTGGGCTGATTATTACTTTCCTTATTTCCTGAATTTGCACTTAGATTGTTATTGTTCTATTTTAAATTCTTTTCTCTCCAATGCCTTTTGGCCTCTTTTTGACATGCTGCCCTTTCTTCTTCTCTTAGTAATTGACGTTTCATCTAGAACGTATAAAATTATTGCCCAGAAAAGGGCTAAATCATAGGAAACAAATAGATTGTATGTCTTGTATTAAAATGAGGAAAACGTAAAAATGTATAAGAGCTGAGAGCACAGTAACTGTATCTGACAATAGCATTCACTCGAATGAGAGGTGAGTGGACTGTGACCGTGGTTAAATCTCCTGGCACAAAGTCTCGTCTCGCGGAACTTGAAATTACTGTATCTCTCTGAAAAAGTCTTGTCTCATCCCAGGATTTTTTAATATAATAGAGAGATTTATACAGTTTGGAGAGAATTTTCAGTGTTCGAAAACTGTTTCAATGTAAACAGGAGGCCAAACTGAATAATTAAAAAAAAGTATTTTCAAATTTATTCATGGTAGTGTGGAGTAGGTCATAGTACATGACTGGCCACTCTTTCATTCTTTTACCTTAAGGTCTCTTTGAAATTGATTCTGTACTTCTAGTGCTGCACTGACAAGTATTCCAATAGAGCAAGATAAAAAGCCCAGGAGGTAACACCAGCATAGACAGCTCCACTCAAAACATGGATTACTTATGTTGTTAAATAATATGAGTCTTGAATGTGTTCAAATGAATGTTTACCAGCTGCACAACAAAGACTAAAGAGCACAAGCCAGGAACCAGCATGGGATGCGTTGATCATAGTCAGTTATGTTAAAATGTTAAAATTATTTCAAAATGTCTTTTAAAATGTCAGCCAGAGGGATTACTGATAATGATCATGTGGCTTATCTTCAGGATAAGAACATACACCATGTAGACAAAAGCATTGGGACAACTCACCATTACACCAACAGGGACTTTAATGATATTGCATTCAAATACATAGACTTTAATATGGTGTCAGTGCCCTCTTTGCACCTCTCTCTCTCCACAAGATTTTGGAGTGTTTCTGTGGGAATTGGTACCCATTAATTTTATAGAGTTTTTATGAGGTCAGACACTTATGTTGGATGAGAAGGCCTGGCTGGCAATCTCTGTTCCAGTTCATCCCAAAGGTGTTCGATGGAGTTGAGGTCAGAGCTCTGTGTGGGCCCATCAAGTTCTTCCACACCAAAATCATCCAACCATGTCTTTATGGACCTTGCTTTGTACACTGGGTCATGCTGGAAAAGAAAAGGGCCTTCTCCAAACTGTTTCCACAAAGTTGGAAGCATAGCATTGTCCAAAATGTCTTGGTATGCTGAAACAATAAGATTGCCCTTCACTGGAAGTAAGGGGCCTAGCAAAACCCTGAAAAACAGCCTCACACCATTATCCCTCCTCCACCAAATTCCACAGATGGTACAATGCAGTCAGCAGGTAATGTTCTCCCTACATCAGCCAAATCCACACTTGCCCATCTGACTGTCAAACAGAGAACATGTATCCATTGCTCCATAGTCCAGTTGCCGTGTGCTTTACACCACTCCATCTGACACTTGGCATTGGACTTGGTGATGTAAGGCTTGCATGCAGCTGCTCGGCCATGGAGACCCATTCCATGAAGCTCCCACAGCACAGTTTATTGTGCTTACATTAATATACCATGCACCTTAGCAGCCGCTGACCCTGCTCTTCATGGCTGAGTTGCTGTTGTTCCTAAACTTCCCCTTTCCAATAATACCACTTACATCTGACCATGGGATGAAATTTCTTATTGCAAAGGTGGAAAGCCACTGTGCTTACATTACCAAGTGAAGTGTTCTCAATAAACCCTCCAGATCTTGAAAATTCTTTATTCACTCTGTGGTCTAGACATTCAAGGCTTTTGTGATTATGTTTTTTAAGGCTCCACCTTTTGTAGGGGTTAATTGGAATGAACTAACAAGCAGCGATTGATTAAAACCATACAACAAAAGAACACATTTTTCTTAGTAAATGTATTCTTTTGAGTTTTTTTCACAATTTACAATTACTTTTAGAAAACAGTTAAGCATTTATTTGAAATTCAAAATATTTTTCAGTTCAATTCAGTTTATTTTATGTAGGCCTGTTCAGTGAAAACAGGTTCAGAGCAATCAAACAGATTTACAGATATGAACTAGTCACATGAAATTACATAATAATGCACTTTTTGCATATATTAGCAGAGATATCTGTCTAAATGAACAGAAACTAAGAGACTTAGATTTTGGCTAAAATGTAATAGAAAGCACTGTTGAAGACAGTCTGGCCAGCTGAGAACAGAACAATGTCAAGGGTGTGATTATTCACACGTACTGTACCTGATTGGACCAAACAAACTAATTTACATATCTGCTTGTACTAACCACAGCTCTGAAGTAGCTCAGCAGAAAGAAAATCCATGACCCTTGATTTGCTTCACGTACCTTAGGGTCTTCTGATACTCTGTATAAGGTAGGCCCTTATAAAAGTTCCTATTGATCCTAGTTGTTTTAAGAAAGCATGCATTTTGCAATTGCAAAGTATACACTAAAGGCTGCACATTAAAAATTTGTTTTAAACAAATGGGGCCACATTCACTCACATCCTCTTTAATAAAACCCCTGTGTGCGTCCAGGTGTCCGTGTGTGTGTGTCATCTGGTGAAGTGGACTAACAACATGCCACCCAAAAAAAAGGACACGTCAAGTAGGACAAAAGACAACGACAATCAAATCCTATATAAGCAACATCTCCTGGAAGAACGGTCAGCTCAACAAGTAAACATCAACAAAAGAAAGGCTGAAAGACAGAAAAATATAAGCAAATAGATCGATTAAAGAAAAAGAAAATGAGCGTCAGAAAAACGCTAAAAGAGAAAGACTCAGAAGAGCAAAGCTTAGAAAAAGTTGGCATTTACTTGCCAGAACCAGTATTCAGCCACGGTCAGTTATATGTTGCATTATCAAGAGTTAGAAGTTTTCCAGATGTTGTTGTCAAGTTGTAGATGGTCCTGAACAAGGCAAACTGTTGCCAAACTCAGACAGAATATTTACAAGAAATTTTGTCTGTAATGAAATTTTATAGAAACATTTCATGAGGTAAAAAAATAAACATTTTTTCCTAAATATCTTCTTCAGATATTGTGTATTACAGATTGTTACAAAGTTTTACACTAAGGCAATATTAATTGTACTTACTGTATTGTCATATACATTTCTATTTTATTTTTATTATTATTTTACTTCAGGCTTCTTGCAAAAATATTTTTGACAAAAAAAATTAAGACAACAAACAGAATGAGGTCAAGGTCCCTTGCCATTTAATATAGACTGTTCCTACTAATGTTTATGCACTACTGTTCTAGCACCCGTTATTGTAACGGGCTTAATGTCTAGTACTTACACAATTGTCAAATTTTAAAGTCTGATCTAAACCTACCTAAAAGCCAATATAAAGAATTAAGAACTGGAATTACAAGGTCATGCATCCTAATTCCAGCAAAGATCTTTGCAACAGCATTTTAGCTTATCTGCAGCCTAGAAACAAAAGTTTCAACAGAATGCAAATAAGCCAATGCCTTACTCAGTTCAACTTGAAAGAAACACATACACAAATCTTTCCCCATGAAACACAGTTAGGCATTGTCCTTAATTTTCTTAGAAGCAGGTCTTGGATAATAAAGTAATCTGAATACTAAAAGATAGATCAAAGTCAAACATAACCTATATAGCATGCAGATTCAGCAAAAGTAATTCTCAGGCCCCCCAAGTTAAAAGTTGAAAATATCTTGTTATTCTCTATGCATTTTCCACCAACTAATATAATTTCTCTGTTTTCTGTGTTTAAAGACAAGTAACAAAGCATAACATTCCATTCTGTTCAAGGTTACATTTGGCCAGAGCCTTTCTTGGCAACACTGGGCACAAGGCAGGAATCAGCCCCGGACAGCACACCATTCCATTGGCCCCACTCTGGATCAGGTTGCCAGTTAATCAGCAGATAACTAAACCAGCATGTCTTTGCAATGTGGGTGGAAAGTTTGTTTACCCAGAGGGAAGCCTACATAGAATTGGGGTGAACATACACACTCCACACACACAACAACCAGGCACAGGATTCAAACTCTAGGACTCTGTACAACTGTGCAGTTATTGCTCATCAAGTGTGGCGAACAATTCAAAACACAAATTGTAAGAAACATTACTTGGGTTAATTAACAATTTACAGAGACTGCCTTCCCCAAACAAGTAAAAGTGAATGTTTTTGTTCGAGCCTTATCTCCAACTGATAGCATACAGACATGAAATAGTACATGGTCTCACTAATCAAAAGATTATTCTGGTAAAGGTAAATAACTGTTGCTCATAATACCACAAGCAAGTCATGCACAGAGTACTGGGAGCTGAATCGCTTTAGTTCATATGCTAGAAATAACAAGGGGTTTTGCATTGCTTAGGTGATTACAGAAGCAGCATAGTAATTCTCCTTGTATACTAGTACCTCACTTGCAACTTTTCAGTCACCTGTACAGTCATCAAGCTGTTTGGAGTAGTTTAGTTATCATTTTAATTACTTACTGCAGTATTAGTAGATTCCCATTAGGCCCAGAGATTTTTTTAGTCATAGATTTGCCTGGATTACATCTCGCATTTCTCTTTTAAAATCCTTAAATATGGAACATATTTTTCTGCCTTAGGCCTTCTGTTATTTCTTCCTCTGTAAACCTGTGTGAAATATTTCAATTTTGTGTTTATAAGAATTACTTATGAATGCTTTAAAATCAGTTCATTTTTTTTTTTATTGTCGGGTGCCTCCTGAATCACTGGTACAAGATATCCCCCTCATATGATATAGTGTTTGACTCATCTTGACGTGTAGATATTAAAAGGAAGTTTTTTGGGGTTACCCTCTAATATTTGGACCTCTAGACCCAAAAACCCTCATGTTTAGCCATTTTTTGGACCATATTTTGTTTAAGAAAAATGATAAAAAGTAAACCAACAGGCATCTTCAGCAAACATGATCAGAAAGACTTGAAGTTGTGCACATCAACTGACCCCAGGGGTTCACCCCCTCATGGGATATGAGGGGTCAAACTTACTCATTTTCACAAAACTTAGAATAAATGAGGATTGGTAATATTGGCACGTGAAGTGTCATTATACGCTATTTTGAGCATGCAGATTATGAACATGATTTTGGTGTTTGATTCTTTACAGGTAGTCCTAGCCTTTCTAAAAGCCACTCTCAGATGGTTAATAATGACAAATTTCATACATAAGCATGTGAAGTATTATTTTAGACTATTTCAAGGTAAGTGATTATGAATATGATGTTATTTTTGAAAGTTGATCTTTAGGGATTTAGTCCTCAATGGACCTCTATCAGAGGATGAAAAATGACAAATATTTATTAAAATGAAGAATATTTAGATTTTAAACCTTTAAATTTAACCACATTTTTTAATATTTCAAATATCTGACAAAACTATTCTTGTTTATTATGTACTTATACCTGGTGAAGTAAATCATTACATTTCTTATGAAAAACTAGGGTAGCTTACACTGATTCAGATTTTTTCATTTTAAATTTGCTGCTTAGCATCTTGGTACAGGATGGGGCATAAACATCTCCCACATTGCAAGGGAGAACTATGCGGGTTGTAGTTGGGGTAAACAGGTGGGGTAGGTCTCATTCAGTAGGTTAGGCTCTACTGTTTTCAGTACCGATCATGAGTTGGAACATCAGGGCTTTGTTGTTCAAGTGTATAATGAGAACAACCATTCTGTGATAGAGACGCAGAGAGCATTCTGTACACACTTCGCGCTTGGTCGAAATGCATCTGTACCAGATCGGAAAACGATTTTGTGATGGATTTCTAACCTTCGAGCAACTGGGTCCACACTGAAAAGAAAATCACCTGGCAGACCTAGGATATAACATGTGTGGTTTCAACAGGATGGGGCCACTGCTCACACAGCACGACATTCGCTCGGAGTGTTGAGGAAAATGTTCCCTGGGGATTTCATCTCTTTATGGGGAGATGTGGGGTGGCCGGCATGGTCACCAGATTTAAGCCCATGTGACTTTTTCCTTTGAGGATACCTAAAGGAAAAGGCTTTCAAACACCATCCTCGATCTCTTGAGGATTTGAAGGAAAGGATCAGGCAGGAATTCAATGCCATTCTGCCAGAGATGACCCGGAGAGTGATGGAGAACTTCTGTGAATATCTTCAGCAATATATTGCCAACAATGGCCACCATTTGTCTGATATGATTTTTAAAACCCTTTAAAACAACACTGTTTTTTATGTACGTTTCAGAAATATATACAATTTTTTTTAGTTAGCTTCGTTCATTTTTTATACCCCTTCAAAATGTGGATCTTTATGTCCCACCCTGTATATCTGTGTAGATACACTTCGTATCTATGTTAACTACAACTTTTAACATTTCTTGTCTTGTTTTAAATATTTTTTTTTACTGCTAAACTCTATTAATGTACTCTTGATTCCTACATTTTTATCTTTTCTTTTTTTGTCATGAATAGTGACCTTATTAATCAGATGTTCTTAACAGTACCTTATTCATCTATTATTGTGTTTTCTTTTTTACTTTGTCAATGCTGCTGTGTTACTTTGAGGACTGCGTTGAATATATAACTACAGTTCTACTAAATTTTAGATAAAATTAGTATTAGTGGTAAGCTGGTAGGTAAAGAGTTGAATTATGAAGCTAACTTGTCATGCACCACTGTAATGTAGGGATCATTGGCAAAATCTGAAGGTCAAATTAGTTTTAATGGTATCACAAAGTAACAGGATGAAACAAGACAAATTACACTAGGTAAAATTAATTCACATATAACTAACTACATTCTCTGAAAAAAATGAATCACAGTTAGAATATTAAATAGGTGACATTATTTTTCTGCATGTAAATGAAGGTTAGCTGCACTGTAGAAGAGCTGCCCTGTGCTCTAAACCTTAAGGAATGCAGTCCCCATTTTTGAAATAATGCAACTGTAAATGTAACCTTATAGTTATCGATTATATACTCACAAAGTGGAACAAATATGTCTGTTCTTCCATTGTAGAAATAATCCCAAGCATAAAGGAGTATTTTCAGACAGCAACCCTGAATTAGCATTTACCACAAACTGCCCACCATCAGCATCCACCGGAGTTGGGAGGCACTGAGGATCTCATATCTGATATTGTATACCAAGCACAGAATAGGAGAAGTCAACATCAAGTGCCACATGAATCTGCAATCCCTCCTACAATCCTCTAGTTAGTTTTAGGTAACACAATCCCAAAGTTTATTCCCAAGCTCTGTCTCCCTCAACAAGGCAGCTGCATAAACTGTGCCCACCCATGATATTGGAGCTCTGGCAATGGAACTAAAAGGTTAATGAAAGTCCATCTAAGCCTGTAATTATCTTGGTGCATTAGGCCCTATGTGGACACATGTATGTCTAATGACTTCTGACCAATTGAATCAGTGAACCAATTGCAAAGCCATTGAGCCCGGAGAGCAGTTAATGGTTTTTCCTTCAGCAGACGGTCCGCTAATTCAATCTAACACATCACTGAGCTCTGTGGCTGCTGCATACACTACAGCTTCCCCTTTATGGTAGTTATTGTGCAAAGGATCACAGCAAACCCCTTAGGGATGAGAAATTGGCCATTAATCAACAAAGGGAAGAAGAAATCATTTTAATCTGCAAATTATGAAATCAATAGTACACACTGTCAGAGAGCATTAGACGTGGTGGAAATTGATCTCAGCTCATTCTTTCACTGGCATTTCATTTGTAATTTGCTTTCTGTTGATTATAATAACTTTATTTATAAACTGCTCTTCACTCAAGATGTTGAAAATGCTGGGTGGTATAAAAGTATTGCCAACATTAGGAACATACAGAAATAAAGCTACTGTATATCAAAACGATGTAAACAACCTAAGACCTGAATATGCTGTATGTTCAAATAATAGTCAAATAAAAATAAGAATGAAAAATACAATAACATAACATCACTTACAGTATCTGCTTAATCTAGTTCAAGGTTACAGGGAACCAGAGCCTATCCCAGCAACACTTGGCAAAAAGCAGAAATGGCCCACACAACACACCAGTCCATTACAAGGCTCACTTACACATGCATCAATACTTGCACTCTCACTCACGCAGAATTCAGCCAAACCAGCACTTCTTTGGGGATGTGAGAGGAAATGCAGAGTAACTGGAGGAAAATCCACATAGAATTTGGAATATAATGTGAATTAAAAATGTCAAGAACAGGCCTATGAGGCTGCTCCTTGCGCATCTCGCCCATTGATTTACAGTATGACCTCCCACACCTATAATTTGCTTTACACATATCTGACTCCACCATTAAAAACTGTTGTCAACCACTCAATCTGCCTGTGAGTATTAAGATCTTCATAACCCTGGGTGCTGTCCTGTTTGTTGGTGCACGATCCACAGCATCCTGTTCACTAAGGGAGATGGGACATGCACTGAGGTGGTAATGTAATGACTGAAATATGATATTCAGGCCATTATCCCGTACCTGGGTCCTCATCGCTCAAATTGCGATGTATAAAACACAAACTTGGCATAAAGTCAAGCACATTTTCACGCTAGCTCAAACCCTGGGGTACACAAGTTCTCCGCTCAGTTTTGCAAACTGGCTGCACCCAGAGTCAAAGCAGTGCTACTGTTCCAGTGTGTTTTCCCTTTCTTTTTTAGATTCACATCTCTGACGCGGCTTTATCATATACACTGAAATTAACCGCATATTGTTTATTAGTTTAAGGCATCTGATTGTAATTAACCTGTAACAATATAATGGTCCACAGAATGGTCAAACTATTCCAAATACCACAGCTGCTTTAGCCTTGTTACTCTTACTGCACCTTCTTCTTCTTCTTTCAGCTGCTTCCGTTAGGGGTTGCCATAGCGGATCATCTTTTTCCATATTACTCTCACTGCACCACTCCGAGTATTTATATCACTGTATCCGAGTGTGGAATCACAGCTCTACAGCAGCTGATCGGAAAGAGAATTATCGGTATACAGCATCTAGCACACGCTGCCTCAGCCATGCTGCCTATTTGAACTGCTCTCATATGGCAAATGCTTCAGAGCCTTTCCTGTACAGACCTCGTGGTTCAGAAACAGTTCCAAAGAACTATAAATGTAATCAATCAGTCCATCAAGTGTTCCTTGTAGAACTGTAGTTATAAGTACAATTACCTTTCTCTAAACTTTTTGACTAAGTTATAATATTGCACAACCTGCGCCACTTTCTAAAGTGTGTATTTACATATGATGACGATATCATTTTTAAGATGAAATTCAGCAAAATATGTTTATTACATTATACAGATAAAATGTTAACATCATTTAAATAATCTATATTTTTAATAATTAAACATGTGAGGACACGGTGTTCCTGCCTCGCGCTGTATTCTTGCTGGGGCTGGCGCAATACTGGAAGGATAGATGGATAGAATAATTAAACATGTATTTTAAAGATATTTCTATATTTCTTAAATGTTTTGAAGAATTAGAGTTCTAAGCTTACAGATGGCTTAACGTCTATTACTGAATTGAATGTGTGGCAATTGGGTACTTGGAGAAAGAAAAGGAAGGACAGGAATTGGGGGTTGGTATGTTTGAAAGAGACAGTACTACTGCAATAAATTATTTCATCGAAGGTCGTGCATGGTGCAGCAAGCATCTTGCGTGAGGCAGGAACAATCTCTGGATGGGGCGCCAGTTCGTCACTATCACTGCGCCACCATGTTCCTATGTTAAATACAATGCTTTAATTTACATGATATAAATACTGAAATGATATCAAGTATACATCTCAGTATTTACATTATTCAGAGAACTGTAATATCACGAATGTAATGGATTCTGCACCCTGTTGGAGGAAGAGAAAGCCCGTTTAAGAAGCATGCAGTGATTCACACACATAGAGCACATAGAAGAACACATACAAAACAAAGCATTTAACGTGCTACTTTCGTTATGACGGGATTTGAGAAACTAGTAAATTAAACGATTTTAAGGTGAATTTTATGATGTTCTACTTTAATGACTGTGGCGAGTGGCTGGGGGTGGTGCCCAGCTGGGACGCCCAGAAGGACTAGAGGAGGGCTTATGCCTCCTCCAGACCATGAGGGGGTGACTGCCCTGGTGGCTTTGGGGACCACGGGAACAGTGCTTAGAAGCTCAACCCTAGGGGGCGCCAGGGGGTGCCCAGATGCCTGAGGAGCCCTGGCCCTCAGCACTTCTGCGAAACCCGGTAGCGCTGAGGGGAAGAAGACCAGGGACACCCGGAGTGCTTCCAGGTGCACAACCGGCACTTCTGCCACATCTGGGAGGGCCAGCGGAAGGTTATCGGGAGTCACCTGGAGCTCGTCTAGGTGGGGATAAAAGGGGCCGCCTATCTCCATTCGATGGCTGGAGTAGGGAGGAGGTGGACCTGAAGAGGCATAGGCATATGGAAGAGGCCTGGACTTTGGGGTGATTGGTGCTCCGGCACTGGTTTGTGTGTGCTTCACATTGTGTGTAAATAGTTGTAAATAAACGTGTGTGGTGCTTTAAAATCATGTCTACCTGTCTGTGTCCGGGCTGTTTCCCACATGACAAAATAAACTAAGTGATTAAAGTGGAAATTTCAAGATTAAAGTTGACATTTCAAGCTTTTTTCCCACTGTGTCTCTATTTTTTTTCTTTTCTCTGTACCCTAATAAGCTTTCATATGACACTCAGACGCTGGGCTACTTTGAAATCTGACAACTTTTTTATTTTGGGCACTGTGCGACTTTGTGATCTTGAGCTTTCGAGTTTCTCCAACACTCTATGTCACTCGATCCACTTCCTTTTGTTGTTTATACCACTATTTAAACCAACAAATAGTAAGTTTTTCCTTGCCACTTGGTGTTCACTGAAATTCTTCTATTTTCCCCTGTGCTTTTGCCATTGCCTTTTCACAGAATGCTGAGCTTAAGGGTTATTTATATTGATTTGCATATTCAAAGAGGTGTAATTCTGGGAGGAGTTGGGGAGTGGCAGCAGGCACATGCACTTGCGTTACTTTTCACGCTGACCGGGATTTATGCAGCGGAAGAATGTGGAAATTGGTGAGCGCATAGATTTATGTATCTGGATTTTTTTGTGCGTACAAACATTTCCACTTTTGTCCTTATGCCATGTTTTAGTGTGAATTCTACGCACGGTGTTATACACGAGGCCCCAGGTGATTAACAGAGCAATAGAGGCCTTGATCGACATTTGAATGTGTTGTGAATGAAGCAGTATGGACACTTTAAAAGTAACCTTAAACCAAGAGAGAAACTGATTGGGCCAATGTAAGTGAAAGATTGAATCTAGTCAGTAAAATGTTCATAAGATACAGGAGCCCCTTTAAGTGATAAAGCACTGAAAGCTCATGGATATAACCTTTAGTCAAAACAAGCAAGATTGTAAAGTAACAAGCCAAATGTTAAAAGCATTACTAAAAGGAACAGGAAGCCAGTATAGTAATTCATTTGCAGGGTGACATACATTTTTCTTAATACAATACACTGAGACAAGACTGAACTGCTTTAGTTACAGTCTGAACTGCAGTAATCCAGGTATGATGAAACAGCCACATGAATTTTAACAAATTCAGACTTTCAAGTAACACGATTCAACAAACTTTTAAAACAAAGCTAATATTTTAAAGCTAAATTATAAAATAAGAACAAGCCTCCCCAAAGTATGTGTCACACGTGTGCGCATACGGTAAATAATTGTAATTGTAAGCCAGACCAGGGGTTATTGCTGTCCACTAATTCCTTTTCTCCTTCCTCCTCTGCAGATCATCAGAAGGAAATCCCACCTAATCTCACTTCTGGTTCCAGCCCTCCTGACCTAACTTCCACTTCCAACCCCTGAGACACACCCCTTCCTGTCTTCCTTGTATGAAACTACCATTTTGTTCTGTTGTTGACTCAATTTGAAAATACTTCTCTTTGATTATTTTAAATCGATTTGTTTCAAGTATAGAGGAAGGCTACCCCAAACCTTCTTTTATCTCCTTGTGATTATTACCACACATGTTTAACACTGAATCCCAAAGAGCACAAATGTGAGTTAATATTTTTCTGTGACAAATGGGCCAATATAGACTCAATCACTATTTAATGTCATCCAGTAATTAATATCCTGTACACTCACGTAAGACAACCTTCTAGTGTTCACTGTGTTTGAAAGACAATTACATGAGCATCTCTTCTATAGTATATATCAATAACAAGAGATGTCATGTGATTACCATATATATCATTAAGTATTTTACTTACTACAAAGATAAAAATCTGTGGCAGATCAGTCATTTTGGATGAGCCTCGGGGGGCCATGCCCACCGCATCAAACAACAGCTATGTTTATGCTTTCTTGCCCTGATTGGGTTATTCAACATTGGTGGTACACAGCATTACCTTAAGCAGAAGTTATCCATTAATCATTGGAGAGTATTGTTTTTCAAAACTTACAGCAAGGATATTTAAATGTGTATAAAATCTCTCGTATATTATAGACAAGATTGGAAAGAACTCTGCCTCCCAATCCATTAGTATAGCAGAAGATCCCACATTAATTATAATTAGTGACAGAATGAACCTAACAAGTATAGGAATAGTGTCAGACGAAATCACATGTAACATGTTTGTTCACTGTGTGCACAGACAACCATAAACAAGTTATGATGATCACATACCTTGTGAGCGCCACACACACTGAGTAATTATTTTTTATCTCTCTCTGTTTTACTGCATGCATGCAGTTCATTTGCTTTGCTTATAGTGGAAGTTCATGTTTTGTCTTCTTGGGTGATGGTCTATTATGGTATTGAGTGCATGTATAGTATTCGATTAATATTTTTTTATATTATGCCTACAGTATCATTGTGGTGTTCAAAACCTTCAATGTGTTTATTGTCTGGTTATAATTTTGTTCTGTTCCTTGGTTAACTCTGGACTGGTTCCTGAGTAAAATATTCAATTGGAGCATAGGATGTCTACCCAAAGTGGCATAGACGTTTTGTACAAACCATATCTTCAGTCACTAATATTCATTTAATTTAAAATCTTTTAACATGAAAGTTTTATTAAAAAAGTTTTCATATTCCATGCTTAATTAAGAAATAATTTGATTTTATATTGACAAGAGCCTGTCCTCATAAATGCAAATGCCTGTCTTAAGATTTGACTTGGGCGATGGTTATGATGTGCGGACAATACAAGCTGATAACTGCCTACTAATAAGAAAAGGTACAAACCATTTAATGATTGCAGCACCAACCTAGATTCTAAGACAGTGAATTAAAACAACATGGACAATCAGGTGAAACATAGTGCCTACATCTCTAAAGTAATACCATATGAAAACATTTAGATTTACATGGAGGTTGCTAGTAACTTTCAGCCTTATAGTCAATGTATTCACAAATTGTGGATAGAACCAATATTTGAATGTTTCTAATTTTTCCCCTTCATGAATGTCAGGTGCTGTCCAGAGACTATACAAGTGCCTTTATGAAAGATAGTGGTTCTGTAACAAGTCCTTAATTTCTCAAAATGGTGACATTTCTTCAGTTGACCATATTTCCTGGAAATGAGTCAATGGCCTATGGGATGATAGGAAGAAAAGTATATTACAACAAGTAGTATTTAAGATCTCTTTTAAAGTCCTCTATAAATAAAAAATTCAAGTACATACACATGTCGCTTTTTAAAAAGCTCATGTGGTGCTGCCAGTTTACTGCAACGATTAACAAACTGACAAATGTTCTTGAAAAAGGGCTTGGGGATTGTGAACATTATCAGATATCAGCTTGCTCACTTAACTGCATTACTATTCTTAAACATAAGATACTTCAAAATATTAGGAATATTAATTGCAAAATATTAAGAATATTAATTGCAATGAAGTTCATTTTATGCCGCCACCACCTTTTTGATTTTGTTCTTTGTCACTTTTGCACATACTCTTTCACATTACTGGCACACTGCGAACAGGCCAGTGAGTGAATTTAATGCCACCTTCTGTGATCTTGTGACTGACTCAGTGCAGACATCCTGTCAGATGTAGAGTTCAATCAGGAGTGTTAGCAAGTGGACTTAATGATGTATGTCTTGACTGTCTCCATTACTCTATGCTGGCCTAACAGTCAAAAAAAAAAAAAAACAAACCAGTTGACTGAGCTAGGCCAGAAAGAAGAGTTCATAGAAGCAACTCTAATAGTTGCATGGGTCCTGGTAGTAAAAAATAAACCTCTGCCTTGAAAAACTTGAAAGTCTGCTTGATGGCAGACAAGTGAGAAATGAAAAGATTGCAAATGTCTCTAGTTGCTCATGGTATTCATCCAGCAGTCCAAGGACTGCTTTTAGAAAATCTAGTGGACATTTCAAGTTTGATGGTGTTGAAATTCACTCTTGGCCGGTCTTGCCTTTTGCCAAGGAGTAAAACATAACAGTCACTACTTGCCAAAACATAATTGCAGGTCCATCTGCTGAGAAGCAGGTTTCTTCCCTCTCTCGCTGCCCACTGATTTCCATTCACATAGCATCTGACAGTGAAGTATAGTAGTATTTCAGGGTAGTGCTCCACCTATGTGGAAAACTTTAAGGAATTTGCTCTTACAAAGATATTAAGTTTTTAAGTGTAAAAAATCAAAAGGTTGTGAAATGGGACAATGTTGTGATCTTGTCTGCTTTTTTGCTTGGCTTGAAATTAATTTCAAATTGTCAGAGTGGCAGTATCGGTACAACCATTAGGGTCATCCCCTAAAAGCAGCTTGCTGGGTCATTGCTGGCTAACAGGAAATGCATTAGCAAAGTCCAACGGGTCAGTCTGCCTCTCGGATTCTCGGATTCTGCTGATACCTTTACTGGCACTGTGGCTGTTTCAAACTACAATTTTAGTTGTCACGTGACCCAGCTGGTGTGTGAAGAGAGGGCATTAATCAATCCGACAGTGATGCTGCGAGTCTGCTACTTTTATTAATAGCTCATTTCACAGTTTGCTCCAGTGCCTCTCATCTGCCCTGTTAATAAAAGACAATTGACAGGGCCTGTCAACAGCATATCTTGCCACCCATAGTTTGGCGGTCTGTAGTTTCTCATTGGATGAGCCAGATCAAGCTTGGTACATTACTCCTGTGTCATTAAGCTGAGCTTCTCAAGACAAATTAGAGCAGCATCATTCTCAGGGAACAACTGAGGGAACTGCTTAAGGGGCCACATTCTATGTAATATTTAGTCAGCACTGAGGCCCAAGCCTTCTGCAACTCCTCTGTGGAAATGGAGTTTTATGCATGATTCCTTCTTTAAAGCTCCAGTCACCTCTGATTATCTTACCTTCTACCTAGTGCAGTAAACTTTCTGCTCTTAAAAACTATTAAACAGCAGCGAGTCCACTTTGTCACCATACTCTAGAAATGCTAAAACTTTATACCATAGCTCACTAGATCAGCCACAAGAAGCCCCTGAAGTCAAAATGAGCTGCTGGGCCCTCCCACACAACTCCTTCTCAGCCCCCAAGAATTTTCATTTTTACTCTATACGAAGCCGATGTCCTTATCTAAGGTGACTAACAAGACCAGGACAAATTACAAGATTTTATAGATGCCTTTATAGCTGGAGGACAACAGGCAGGAACTGAACCAGCAGCTTTGTGACCTAAGTTCCAGTCCCTTAACCCCTACACCATATTACAGGTGAGTGTGCACTTTAATCAGAATCCCTGCATCCCCATGCCTTCAAACAGCCATTTTTTTGATATTTTTCTTGTTTATTCAGCCCCAACTAGACTCCTGCATTGCCTCTCTCTACAATTATCTCTTCATACTATCTCTTCTTTATTCTTCCTTCTTTGTCTTTCGTGAAACCATTTTTTTTCCCCTGAAGCAATAAAACAATAAAAAAATTGGTGTTTCTAAGATACTTGTCAGAAGTTGAAGGCCCAGTATTCATGTCAAGGGACTGCATGTCAAATATTGGAGGGAAGAAATGAGAAAAAGTACAGCAGTGGCAACCTGGGAACTGAAGTCAGCATCTGTGTGAGAAAATATATTCCCCTACCTCACATCAGAAAAATGGAAGTGAGACTGGTGGTGGGCTTCCCTACAGTACATCTCACCCCACACAGATGCTAATGGTGAATTTACCCACTCTGCCAAATTACTCTGCCAATGAGATAAAACTGTTATCCCCATAAATGCCCTCAAAGTGAAAGCAAGAACACCACAGGTTAGACATGTTTTTTCGTAAGTAAGTAGTGGTGTGGGCTGACCCAGTTGTTGGAGACTCTTGCTGATTTTTACTTACATTGCAACATGGGAAAAAATGCTAATTGTCCTGTGTGTTTTTTCACAGTAAACCCATCCCCAAAGATAGTTTGGACCTAAATATCATAAAAAAGAAATTAAAAACTAACTATCCATTCATCTGTTCTTTTTCTGAACCTCCCACACGTCCCTCTTTAGGCTTGTAAGGAGTAATGGCCCATCATAGCAGCACTGAGTCAAAGGCTGGGTCCAATCCCAGACAGACCCACAATGTACTACTTAGAAGTCAGTTTTCTCAACTGTACCAGCATCCATGTGGATGGGTGTGTGAATGTACCCTGTGACGCACTGGCATCTCATCCTGGGGTGTTTCTGATGTGGTGCAGTGTTGCTAGTTCCCTGCAACCCTAGAATTAGGTCCGACTGGCTCTGCAAATAAGATAAAAGAAAGATTTATTTGAAAGAGCACAACATCTTTCTTAACTCATTCTGCTAACACTAACTATGTGTGCTTTTTTGTACATTAGGAACTCCATTTGTACCTTGCAATACTCAGTTATTTACTCACGCCAATGTTAGAGGTCAAAGCTCATAAGAGGACGGGTCTGTTTAACATTCAGCCTGGTGCTGCTTAGTTCAGGACAAACGTTGAACCATGCAGTTCAAAAGAACTCACTGAGCTGGGAAACACTTGAAGCACACCCAAGCAACCTACATCACATACTGTATTGTATGTCAGAGGCTGAAATCTAGCACAGAAGCGCTAAAGCCATTTGCCTGACTGCTCAGCAGTAGCTTTTGATCAAGGCATCGATCTGCCCTATGAGGCTGTTAACCAGGAAAAACCTGATATTCTGAAATAAGGTGAAAAAAGAGGCAACAAATAATCCGTTATACTATGATCCTGCAACTCTGCATTTTCATGATAGTTTAACTCTGGACAAGGTGACTAGGCTGATTCCAGGGCCACAGGGGTTGAATTATTAAGAAAGTTTAAAAGAGCTCATCCTTTTCAGTTTAAGCAAAGGACGATTAAGAGGAGATATGACAGATAGATAGATAGATAGATAGATAGATAGATAGATAGATAGATAGA
>JANRMT010062815.1:2769908-2804186 GCA_026402145.1 Polypterus bichir lapradei
AGATAGATAGATAGATAGATAGATAGATAGATAGATAGATAGATAGATAGATAGATAGATACATACTTTATTAATCCCAAGGGGAAATTCACATAATCCAGCAGCAGTATACTGATACAAAAAAATATTAAATTAAATAGTAATAAAAATGAAAAAAAAAAAAAAAATAAAAAAGCAGATAATAACTTTGAGTAATGTTAGCATTTACTCCTCCGGGTGGAATTGAAGAGTCGCATAGTGTGGGGGAGGAATGATCTCCTCAGTCTGTCAGTGGAGCAAGACAGTGACAAAAGTCTGTCACTGAAGCTACTCCTCTGCCTGGAGATGACACTGTTCAGTGGATGCAGTGGATTCTTCATGATTGACAGGAGTTTGCTTAGTGCCCGTCGCTCTGCCACAGATGTTAAACTGTCCAACTTTACTCCTACAATAGAGCCTGACTGAAGTGTTTAAAATTATGAAGGGAATTATAGAGTAGATTGAGAGTGTTACTTTAAAATGAGTTCATCCAGAACACAGGGATATAGTTGGAAAATTGTAAGGGTAAATTAGGAAACATTAGGATATTTCTCTTTATTCAGAAAACCATCGACACCAGAAATAAGCTACCAAGTAGTGTGGTAGACAGTAGCACTTTAGGGACATTCAAAACTAGACATGATGTTAGTTTAGAAGAATTAAGTGGATGGGACTGGCGAGCTTTGTTGGGCTGAATGGCCTGTTCTCGTGTAGATTGTTCTAATGGTCTAAAAAAAAAATAAGCTGCATACTCTGCCCTGGTTCACACAAGTCTACAATCATTTTACAGATATATCATTCAAGGAAGAAGCTTCATCTTTTTGTAACCATGAGTTGAGGCTGTAGTACGATTATGAGACTCTACAAGAACCACACAAGTATTTGGCTAAGGCCTTAACTCACTGATGACACTGCAGTTGCGACCTGCTGGGCTGGCTACTTTGAGCAGTTGTTCAAAGCTGATCCTCCGGCTAGGACGTTGGATATCTCTGGGACCATGGTTCTTGAGGCTAATCCTCCAATTAGCTGTGAACCACCCAATCTCACTGAGATTGCACAGGTGGTGAACCAGGCTGAGGGGGGGAAAGGCTGCAGGGATTTGTGGTATCCGGGGTGAACTTCTCCAGGCTGGTGGTAAGGCTGTCCTCCTGGCATTGCAAGCAATCTTTGCTTCCATTTGGGAGACTGGCATCATCCCAACTGACTGGAAAATGGGACTTGTCGTCCCTATCTGGAAAGGAAAGGGTGATCGCCTGGATGGCAGCAACTACAGGGGGATAACATTGCTCTCAGTGCCAGGTAAGGTCCATGCTAGGGTTGTCTTCAATAGGATCCGTGACCGCTTGCTCACCTACCAGCAGCCGGAACAGTCTGATTTTCCACCTAAGAAGTCTACCATCGACCGCATCCTGGCACTGAGGGTTCTCATGGAGCGCAAACGTGAATATTGGCAGAGTTTCTTTGCAGCCTTTGTCGATTTTCGCAAAGCGTTCGACTCAGTTGATCGAGCTACCCTGTGGGACATCCTGAGGGTTTGCAGGATCCCCTCGCGGTTGCTGGATATCATGGCTGGCCTGTACACTGGTACTGTGAGTGCTGTGCAGAGTGGAGGTAGGACCTCTCCGTTTTTCCCAGTTCATTCTAAGGTTCGTCAGGGGTGTGTTCTTGCTCTTACTCTGTTCAATGCTTGTATGGACTGGTTGTTGGGCAAGGTCGTGGGGTCCACCGGCTGTGGGGCATATATTGGTGAAGAAAGATTCACAGATCTTGACTTTGCTGATGATGCTATGATCTTCACGGAGTCAATAGAGGCTCTGATCGGGGCGCTCGAAAGACTGAGTGAGGAGTCTGAGTGTCTGGACTAGCAAGTGTCCTGGATAAAAACCAAGATCCAGGCCATTAATGACCTCTTGGGCACAGCCATCAGCAGTGTGTCTGTTTGCGGAAAGAGTGTCGACCTTGTTGAGAGGTTTACTTACCTTGGCAGTGACATTCATGTCTCTGGTGACTCTTCCTATGAAGTCAGTAAACAGATTGGGAGAGCATGGGGGGTCATGAGGTCCCTGGAAAGGAGTGTGTGGCACTCCTGATATCTATGCAAAAGAACAAAGGTCCGAATCTTTAGAGTCCTGGTGCTTCCTGTCTTGCTATATGGTTGAGAGACATGGACGCTATCCAGTGACCTGAGATGAAGACTGGACTCCTTTGGTACTGTGTCTCTCCAGAAAATCCTTGGGTACCGTTGGTTTGATTTTGTGTCGAATGAGCGGTTGCTCATGGAGTCCCGAATGAGGCGCATTACCTGCATTGTGAGGGAGCGTCAATTACGGCACTACAGCCATGTGCCGCGTTTCCCCGAGGGTGATCCGGCTTGTAAGATCCTCATTGTTGGGTACCCAAGTGGCTGGACCAGGCCAAGTGGTCGCCCACGTGTAGCGGTGCTACCATTAGTTAGAACTGCATCTCCCAGCAGTCCCTGCAGGGGCTGTTGGGGTCAAAGTGGCCAGAGGGGTTTAAAAGGAGGGCAGGTGTCGAAGAGAAGAGGGAGTTTGTTTTGTTTGTTTAGTACCTGTATATATCTGTTGAACTGCCTGCTGTTTTGCTGCTATACATCTTCGTGTCCTGGATTGTATTGTGTGTTGGGGTCTGGATATCATTTGTCTACCTGTTACTGTTACTGAGGTCGTTGTCTGGATTCATTGGCTTTCACGGAAGAAGGAGCGCTCCTGAACCATTCATCTGTCAACCTACTTCAGCAACTACCGGTAGGACTGTGTTTTTTCCATTTCCCTCGCATCATTCAAATCACTGGACATAACTTCACCGCTGATCATTTCATACATGGACTTTACTGCGTGTTTGTCGTGTTTATTTGTTAATTGTAATACCGTCGAAGGGATCAGGGGTGGTATTATTGTTTTCATTTATTTAATTTAATTTCATTATACTTTTTATCATTTAAGTTCCCAGCGCGTTTTCTTTGTCTCTGTAGTGTGTGTGTGTGTGTGTGTCGTGCCAAGGCTGGGGTTGTCCCTGGTAATCCTCATATAAAATAAATAAATCACCGTCACTCTCGACGGTGTGAATCTTAGCGGCTTCTGACCGCTACACACGTAACACCTGGCTGTGGCAGATAGAGGGTCATTTCCAGAGGGTGGGACTGGACTGTGTGTCTGCCTGGGGGGTTGCAAACCGGGATCCCGAGTTGTTTCGACCATGTAGTGGGTGTGGCAACGCACTGTACCAGTGCATGCTCCTCAACTTGACTTGACTTGACTTAACACAGAAAATTCAATGTGTGTCAGCAGGTAGCTGCACAGAAAGGCTCAGGTGACCCCAGTGGCTCCTAGTTTTTTCTCCATCTGGTTTATCAATGAGAAGTCCATTTATTGTCTTAATATGAGATACATGAACTTGGGTCTTGATCACAGAGTTTTCCACATTAACTCAGATAAAATGCTGAGGCTGTTGTGGAATAACAAATGCAGTTGTCCTTATATCATTTGCTTGTATTGGTGTGATATTTGTATGAACTTTACCACTTCATAGTCTGCACAATTCATGTTTATGCAGCAATAAAATAATATGAAAAAAGTAATCGGATAGGCCAGTTCAATAAATGGCTCACGTAAACCCTCATTTCTAGTGTTTCAGAAATGTCAGACTAGTGCACCCTACATTCCTGATTCATTCTATATTACAACTTTTAATTTATAAACATTTTTTATTGTTATTTTCCACCATACTACTCCAAAGTTGCCTGCCCAGTTATTTGAAATTGGTGTGTTAACTGGCAAGAGAGCAGTTAATGAGTTAGAATTTAACACACAAGTGCACTAAAATGCATAGCATTTAGGTATAAGGCAGCAACCATTGCTAAATGGGAAGCTAATCAGCCACACCAATTTAAAGCTAAAACCTAATATGTATATCTTTTTTGCAAATTCAACAGGAATGTTCAAATTACAAACAAACAGAAGCCAACTCAGACTGAAACCTGTAGCCACAGTGCCACCATAAATTCCTAAATAGATATGGACTGAAAGGACCATCAGTTGAGTGTTGTGATGATTCACATTGAAATAAATTTACAGCCTTCAATTATAACATTGGGAAGAATTAAAATCATTGCCCACAATGACTAACCAGGTCAGGGTTATCCTCATTTCAATGGTTCTACCCCAGAAACAGCCCCAAATGACACAGCAATTCATCGCCTCATATTTGCCATTATTAGTGCATCCAGAGGTGGGGTTATGTGAAAAAACTGGCAGACACCCAGGCAACATTGGAGAGAACATCCCGGCGCCCGTCAGCAAGTACAAGACACAAGAGATACTTTGATGGATTTTGGATTGCAGAAGTCAAGTGGAGGACGTCCTTCAGAGTGCACCTTTCCCAGAGGAAAGTTTATGTTGAGAAGGCACAAGCCAGCAAGGCCAAGCTAGTCTTTGCAGCATTGCAGTTTGTTGCAAGAATATAAAACATTATGACTAAAGGCTGAAATTTGTTCCATCATTGCTTCCTCTCCTACAGTTTACTGCCTAGCTGATTACCAAAAGAAAATTCCAGATCTGCCTGCATATTAGTCTGATAAATAAAACAACTACTGCTTTGCTCCTATAACACTACATGCTCCCTTTGAACTAATCCAGCACGCAATAATGATACCTGTGGGTGCTGAGTGGGCAGCGCAATCTCAATAAACTGCCCCCTGCTTTCTAACACTGGTGTGGCCCACAGTGGGCTGCTGAAAACACATCTCCAGTCCTCCCCTGCCCAGCTTTTATCACAGGAGAGCGACCTTTAACTGCTCGGCTGCCTCTCTTTAATGGCAGGCAGGGTGCCAACCCCCCCAAACTCATGTAAATTAATCAGATACTCATGATGGTAAGCTGGCATGGTATTACATCATGAGATGTATAAATGGGTACTACAAGCAAGACAGCAAGGTGAAAGTAGGCCAAGAATGTTTGGGGCAACATAGAATTTTGATGTATTTTACTAGAATGAAGTATCACAAAGATGCATTATGAAGAAAGAAAAACACTTAAAAGAATAAGTACTAAAAATACTGTAAAAGGAGGCAGAGTGGCATGGTGGGTAGTAATGATTCTTTACAGCATTTTAGCCACAAGTCAGTTTGGTACTGGGGTGCCTCCTGTGGCAAGTTTGCACGTTCTCTCAGTGTTCACGTAGGTTTCATAAACACACTCATTTTTTCTTCTATAATTCAACGAGAAGCTGACGGGTTTGTTCTCTTTAAAATGTATACATCTCTAATATGTAAAGCGCAATAAATTCTGCAAAAGACACTATACAGAATAGTGTTTATATAGTTAATATAGTTTGCCTTTAGGGGGAAGGCATGGTGTCACAGTGTTTAGAGCTGCTTGTCTTATGGATTCCTCTTCTGGCTAGTCTGTGTGGAGTCTTGCCATGTCTGTATGGGTTTTTCTTCAGGTTTCCACTTCCCAAAGACATTCAGGTTAGGTTAGCTGATGATTCTATATTGGTTCTGTGTGTGTATGTGTGTGTGAGTGGACATTGGCACCATACGTATTCAGGATGGGTGCCTTACACACAGGGCTGCTGGGCTACGCCTTGGCTGTTGTAACCCTGAATTAGATTAAACTGATTCAGAATGCTATGCTGTGATACAGTTTATAGGGGTGGACTATCACCTTCAGCTAGCTGCAGGGAAGACCCTTAAGACCTGAACTGGACCTTGAATTGACTAAAGGAAGTAGATTGAGAAGAACCCACTAATCGAATTACATTCCATGAATTTTCTAAACATGATATTTTCCTTTGCAAAGTAACCGGAAGATTAGACAAAGGGATGGAACCATACCTGTATGGGCTGTCAGTCCACAGTAATGAACAGCAGGGAGCACCCACTCTCTAAGGGCCAATTTATAGACACTAATCAAAGCTAACACAGACATCTGTCAGATCTTGTAGGATACCAGAATGCAGACAGAAATTGCATAAGAAAGAAATGCACAAAATTTAACAACAAAAATGAAAAGGCCAGTAAATTTAATTCAGATCCCTGAAAATTTGAAGTTCCAGTGTTAAGCACCGGACTAGCAAAATGACCCACATCCCAGAAGAAAAAAAAATAACAAAAGTGAAGAGCTAAGAGTCTTGTAATTTTTAATAAATGATACTTAGTGAGTATGCCAACAAATTCGTTGCCACAGTTCCACAAACTACAAACTCTGCTGTGGTATGTTGATTAGCATAGTTTTAAAAGAAAATAGCAATCAAAACAGTGATCACTTCAAAACTGAGGTGAACAGTTCTCCAGCTTGCCCAATCAATTCAGTTACAGTTTGCTAAAGCAGCAGTGATTTATAGTGCATCCCTTACTGCCAGACAATGACAGTTTTCAGTGGTTGGGTGCTAATCTAGCCAGATGGCTTTATTGGAAATCCAACTGAGATGACTGGTAAAAGCAGGAGGTGTGTGTTTTATGAATAACAATGCATGGTACATGAATGCTAAAACAGTCTTTAAAAACGGTTCACTTGATCTCAAATATTTATTGATAAAGTGTTTCCATTTTATTTTACTTTATTATTACTGGGGAGGGAGCTCCTCTGTATTTTTCAGGTTGCTGTTTATATTCCACCAAAAGCCAACACAAGCACTTATTTATTGATGCTAGGGACAAAGAGCAAACTTAAATAATTTTTATCCTAAACATCATCAGCATATCAATTCTGCCATTTCCCTGAATCACTACTACATCTTGATAAAAGATGTTTACCACCTGCTACTGCAGCCACACCTCACACAGTACAATCACCTGTCAGTAACTTGTGCCGCCATCTTACAAGCAGTCGACAACAAAAGTGGTGCAGTGCTCGACTAAAGATACACAGGAAAAGCTGCAGGATTGCTTTGACTGCATAAACTGGTACATATTTAGAGAATTCTCATCAGTGTTGTGTTACAGGCAGCATTTTTTCCTCCGGCTTATATTTATATTCTGGTTTATGGATTTTTCTGTTAATTTTGAAGAACTACTTTTCTTGTCTTTAATGTCATTACTGCCCAATTTGCTAATTATTTGTTAGTTGTATTATATCTCTTTAAATATGCTTTGTGGATAGAGCCCTAAAAGCCACCCTTACATCACTGCTGCTGAGTTCACCCTTTTGGCATTAAGTTTGTAGTAGAGTTTGTAAATATTGTTTCTTTTTTGGATTTACTGTTTTTGTGATTTTATTTCATTTGTTTATGGATTATTGATTTTGATTGTGGTTTTGTCCTGTTTGACTTGGATTACCTTTGTAGGCACACGATTTTTTGCTCTTTTGAACATTTTTGCTATATCTTTCTGTTTTTGATAGCACAATCTCAATTTATAAAGATTCATCATGTTTTTTCTTTAAAAGCTAGACTTTCTCTCCTTTGTTGCGCATTTTGAAACATTTTTAATATTTTGAACAGGCTCTCCCTTTTGGGCCTGGGAAGGCTGATGTCTGCAGGAAGAAGTTTGGGGATTGGCTGTCTTGAAGTAGGACTCTTTTGAACAGTCCACTGAAGGCCCTGACCTGCTTTTGTAATGGAAGTTTGTCTGCAACCCCTGATCACAACAAACAGATCTGGATGAATATGAAGATGTTGTAACTAGATTCAAAAACAAATTTGTGGAAAAAATCCATTTATTGCCTAATAAAAAATTGTAGATAACTGCACACATCATTCATTTAGTGAAAGCGTGCAGCAATACATGTTAAATTGGTGATATTGTAACATATAATGAAAGCAGATACAAACTCATAAAAGCAATCAAAGTGGCTAAACATCTGTACAAAAGTCACTAGAGCTGGAATTAAGTAGTTGTAGTCATTCACATGAATTTTGGTGGAATTCGGTATGCTTATAGACTGTACAGTAAAACCTATTCCAGCTTTATCTGCATATCCCCTTCCTGATCAGTTTGAAGCTTTCAATGCCTATTTTGATTGTAATAACAAGTAAACCTCCACTTTATTGCCTGCTGCAGCACATAAATCATCTTTCTTTGTTTCTGTACATGATAGGAGGAATTTTAAATGAGTTAAAGTCCACAAAGCATCTAGTCTGGATGAAGTTTTCAAAGTCTATAGCAACCACCTGACGTCTTCAGTGACATATCTCTAGTATATAAAAAAATCTTGGGTCGAGACGTGACCTTCTTGGAAAGACACTTTGACGTACCATGAGAACATCCAATTTAAAACAAGATCGCGGACATCTAACCTCTCGGTTGTTGGAGTGCTTTTGGCAAACACACTTCATGTGCTCTCAGCTCTTAAAAATTTGATTAGATGGCACATCAACGACTAAACAAAGAAGAAAGAGCAGTGCGCCGAAAAGAGACCCAAAAGCGTTGGAGAGAAATGAAGGAAAAAAAATGCAAAAAAGAACAATAATAATCTATGTGCAAATTCTAAAAATAAGGAAAGTAATAATCAGCCAGTACCAAGTAGAACTGAAAATCTTGTAGGTCCAATTGGGGTCAGAAATGAAAGACTTCACAAAGAGGTTCAAAAACGTTGGTGCGATACACATGCAGGGCAGGTTAGAGATCATAAAAGCAGTGGAATTCAAAAGTTTCAGAAAAAAACATTAGTGCAATACATATGCAGAGCAAGAATATAAAAGTAGTAAAATACAAAAGTATCAAAAAAAAAAAGAAAGTATTGATCGCATTAGCACAAACGGAAATTATTTCTCAGTGAAAAAACGGAACAGCAAAAAGAGATCGAATATATGGACATAGGTGATATGTCAGAAGTATGTAGATATTGTAAGGCTTTAAAGTTTAAGTCGGAGACTTGTAGATCGTCTAATTCTTGTTGCCATCAGGGAAAAGTAGTGTTGCCTCCCAATGAAGAGACGTATCCACGAGAATTAAAAGATTTATCGTTTGGTGAAAGTGAAATCCACAAACACTACAGGCAAAATATTTAAGTCTACAATTATCTGTTCGCGTTCGCATCATTCAATGCTCAAAACGTAGATTTACACAACAATGGACCATACGCTATGAGAATCTGTGGTCCCACAACAATTAAAGCTACGACAAGTTTAATTTCAAAGAAACCACAATTTGGTCACGTGTATATTTATGATCACGGAGAAGCGATGCAACATAGAATCGAAACAGTATGTAACAATTCCCATAAAAATAACAATCTCTTTAAATTGTATATCCAGTTATAACAATGCATTTGTATTTTCTTGGTATTGGTTTATTGCCAACCGATCTGAGGAGACTTGCAAGTAAGAAGTTTATTGTACTAAGTACACATAACAATAAATATACTTGACTTAATGTTTGCATGGAATTCACCTTAGCTCACTTGATCTCTGTCTATAGGAGTGCATGATTCATTTTTCTCTGAGCCTGAAATCAGTTATGTTCAATTTATTCTTATATAGTGCATTTAATTTATGTAAACCCAGAGCAGTGTACTACCTCCAAACACAATCTACCAAAAATAAAATGTAAAATAGCATGCAACACTATACAGAAACACCCATCAGCATGGACACAGAAGTAAACAAATAGAGATTTTTCCATACAAATCAGCCATAACAATAATGGCTTTCAGGTTCTAGCCTTTCATGAGTTTGAGTTAAATTAAGCAGACCTGATATGGATGGTCTGATTGTAAATAGCATACTTAAATCTGTCAGTTTATGGCCAAACTAAATCAAAACATAACACTCTCAAACCCACTTAAATCAATTTTAGGGTTACAGGAAGCTGAAGCCCATCCCAGCATCACTCAGAACATAGCACACAGATGTACATGCAGTTCTTCTACTTCTTTTGGCTGCTCCCATTAGGGGTCACCACAGGAGATCATCTGTTTCCATATCTTCCTGTCCTTTGTCCTCCATTACGCCCACCACCTGCATGTTCTCTCTCACCAGATCCATAAACCTCTTCTTAGGCCTTCCTCTTTTCCTCTTGCCAGTCAGCTCTATCCCAGCATCCTTCACCAAATTTACCCAGCATCTCTTCAAACCAACACAATCTCGCCTCTCTGACTTTGTCTCCCAACCGTCCAACCTGAGCTGACCCTCTAATGTACTCGTTTCTAATCCTGTCCACCATTGTCACACCCAATGCAAACCTTAACATATTTAACTCCCACTCTGACTCTTGCTGGTACCTGTCCATCACAAACCACTATTGACATTCTTCTCCACCTGCTCCACCCTGCCTGCACACTCTTTTTCCACCTTTCTTCTTTTGCACATGCAGTACTCACAAGAGGCCAATTTATAGGTGACAATTAACCTAATCAGCATGCTTTGAAGATATGGGGACAACCCACATATTCACAGGGACAACAACTGGGCATACCACAAAGCTGGATCTGTGAGGCAAGACAGGAACAAGTCCTGGATGTTGTATTAATCTTTTGAAAGGCTAGCTTATCCACTGGATGGCAACTTTGAGTTAGGAGAAAAAACAAAAAACTCCACACAGACAGACATGGAGTGAACATCCAAATAAACTGCTCATATATTAGGATTTGAATCCAGGACTCCGGAGCTGTGAGGCAGCAGCACTAATCACTGGCTCACCATGACTGCTGATCAGAATTCCATGTAAAGCCAACACTAAAAAAATTTCAAATCTTAGGATATTCTACTAGAACACACTTTACAGATTGGCAGTTTATAAATTCCATCTGAACTCAACAATTCAGTTCAACATTTAATGATATCAGAATTTTAAAGCCACCTATATGGAATGTATTATATTAGGTGAATCCTATCGATTCTTAGCTTAAGTAAGAAAAGAAGCTTTGGGAGAAACCAATCCTTTGAAAAAGACAGAGAGCGAAACCTGCATGGCAGACATTTTGTTCATCCCCATTCCACCATGACTGACAATCAGTTACTGCTTGCTTACAAGGAGACAGCGATTAAGGTAGTCGTGTCCGCAATCTTAACACCAGAACTGATGGCTGGGAGTGACGAAAAAGGGATAAATAAATATGTCAATCTATGGTGACAGGGCTGACACTTAAACGCTTCAGCTGAGGAAACCATTAATGACTCCAATCAGAAAAGAGAAACTTGTGGAATTGTCCTGTCACAGCCAGCAAGAATTAAAGAAGGAGCAAAGTGAAATGTTAGACCTGCCGTGACAAGAAACAAGATGTGTCACTGACCAAGCTGAGTCCTGCATCTGGTCCCAATGACTTGAAAATAAGGACATGTGTGAGGGCAGTGGGGGGCAGGAGAGATACAATATATACAGTAAAACCAAGCAGCCTCACTGGAGTGGGACTACAGGAAGGGTCAGTACAGTCAGCAACCTAAACTTGTGTAGTCTGTCATGTTCATGCTATAAGAAGAGCAATGCCTTGAGGCCATCTGTACCCAGAAACATTCTAAGAAATCAAAAGGTTCAAAAGAGAGTACATTTTTTAAACACAAATACTCAAGGGGAGGACGCTCAAAAGACAGGACTTAAAGTATGATAAAAAAAACTGTTACTCCTCTGAGCCTAACTAATCAAGTCTTGCACCCTGTCTGTCAGGTGGGTTGGCTTGCCAACTTGTCCACCACAGCAACACACCAAGCACTACCTTCCTCCCTGGTGCCAGAGGAGTTTTTGTTCCTCTTTCCCAACTCCACACTCAGTTAAGCCCATGCTAAAAAGGTATTGGCACCCTTCTTCACTGATACTTCCATCTATGTCCAGGAAACACATCTCAGGTCAAAAGCATCTCAAGATTTACTCCACCGACACCAGACTATAACACCTTCTAGTGGCATCTGGTTTCCCTGCCAACCTGAGCCTTCAGTTGCCCTTCGAGATCCAGTGTCTGTATTTATGTAGTGTCTCAGAGTAGGAAAGTGGTTCCAGCTAGCCCGAAAAATCTCAGAGTGACACAAATTTGGTACTACTCTTAGGAGTAACAGCATTTTATCATTTTTCCTAACTTATGAATGTAGTCCTAACATCACCAGGATTTAGGAGAGCTTCTGAGGAGCTTCTGGAATGGCGTTCTGACAAAAATTAGCATGCACATTCCTGGAAACGCACAATATTTTGGAAATGCTGCACTGAACAATGATCTCTTCAAAACATTTCAATTCGACAGTGATGGAACAATATTCGTAACAAATCTTGTACATCACATGATCACTCCATCTATGCAGAGAAGCTATGCACTGTGAGCCAAAGTGAAACTGTTGGTAATGTGACATTATATGGCCACAGGGAAAATACAGCTTAACAAAAAAAAAATGATTTTGGAACTGTATGTTGCAACCAGCCATTTCTCATGTTTTGCAGCAGACTTTATATACCCTTTATATACCCTTAAAATGAGTGAGGTAATATACAGTTTTATACATTATTATTATTATTATTATTATTATTATTATTATTTGGGCAAGGTTCTGGTGTTACCCACAAAACCTCAACAACCCGTGACATCATTCATTCATAAACATGAACTCTTACTCTTCACTGGAAGTGAGTATAGGATGCTCATGCCTAACATCTACAGTATGTCCTGCTCAGGGGAAGGGCAGATTCTTATCCTAGTCTGACTTTTAGTGCAATTGATAGGAGTAATTCTGAGATGCTTAATAAATACAGGCATAATGACTCTCTTTTGGGATTGTGTGTCCTCTAAAACCAGGACATTTTGTCACCTTTGGTGCCCCAAACTCACCTTGACCTCACTGTCTCTCGCTTGGAGGAATTCCTAGACAACTGACCTCAGTTGTAGCACACCTAAAATGGATCAAAATGCTACAAAGGAAAGGCACCCTCACAGTTACAGGCCTAATTAGTCCCCTAGGCCAAAGGAGTTCTCCTTTGACTTGACTGGCTAAGATTGCTTTGTGCATTCCATGAAGTGTGTGTGCACTCCACATTAAATCCTTTGAGTCAGGGGATGACCTCTGTAGAAAGTGATTTACACCTTTATTCAAGGTGATCTACAATATTAATAAGAATTGCAACTGTTTATAGATTTTTTACATTTGTCATAATGGTAGGGTCACACAGTGAGTCAAAGACGGGAGTTTTGGGGTTCAAAGTCCAGTGCCTCAACCACTAAACTACAAACTCCAGCTATTTTGCTTCTTGACATCTCTGTAAGCTGCTTCTCTCTCTCTCTCTCTCTCTCTCTCTCTCTCTCTGTCTCTCTCTCTCTGACTCCCATAATTTCCATTTCTGGAGCATTCAGCTACATCTAAGGCTCATGACCCTAATGAAGCACTTGCACATCCAGACTGGCAAATGCTGGTCTCCTCCGGCTGCCAATGAGGTTCTTTCTTCCTCTCTCTTTCTCTCTCTATGCCACTCTTGTCTGGAAGTTTCCTGTAAGACTTATCTCTGCCCTTTGTCATCCTGCTGCCAGTGCCTTGGCTCCTACTCCACGGTAGCATCCATGCCCTCTGACCAGCCAGGCAAAAACATGAACTGTATGTCTCAACCCTAATGAAAAAATGAAAGATTAGCATGAATGTCACAGAGCCAAAACAAATGAAGCGCTACCAGCCTACAGACACAATATACAATTTCAGCTTCTAAACCTAACTTATGCAGAGAATGGGGTAGGATTGACAATTACAAAAAAAAAATAGCAACAGCTAATGGAGTAAAATGTAACATCAGCAGATCAGCAAATAACCTTGAAACATTCATCTTGTCTGTGTGCGCATCATTGTCATGTCAGCCTTGTATGTTCCAAAGCACTCTTTTGGTTTGTCAGACAGAATGAGTGTGCAGTTGTTTAATATGTATTTGTGTTTGTGTGTGTGTGTGTGTGTGTGTGAAAAGTCGATAGGAATCCATCCATCCATCCATTATCCAACCCGCTGAATCCAAACACAGGGTCACGGGGGTCTGCTGGAGCCAATCCCAGCCAACACAGGGCACAAGGCAGGAACCAAATCCTGGGCAGGGTGCCAACCCACCACAGATCGATGGGAATGGAAGGAGTAATTCTATGGAAGACGTTCACAGTATAAATACTGATACTCCTTTATCACATCTTTGTAAGATCATTTTGCTCATTCTGCCTCAAAGCCACCCTGACTGGACTGTTATTCACCTTCAACCAGTCAGCTTTAAAATTAACCTCTGACATCATAAAGGAGGGACTCAACAATTCTTGCATGCAGTTTGTTAATTTGTGGAGGTACTGTGCCTTATCTCTTGTTAACTGGGGTAGGTTAGAAGTACATGTATTACTGTCTTTGTTTCTCCAGAGCTTGCATCCAGTCCCCACTAAGTGGCTGTCTTTTATGAGTATGAATTTAGTCAGAACTTGCGTTCACAATTCTGTACATAATTGTAATGTTTTGTTCTCTTTTTCCTTTTATTATAACTATTTGATGTGTTTAATTGAAATATCCAATTGAACAGATGTAGTAAAAAGCAGCACAGAATTTAAACCATGTTCCTTTAAGGGCAAAGCAGAAGAGCTGTCAAGGTCGTTACCAGAGTTGTTGTACTTGATATGCCTTTCATATTTCACTATGTTAACAGGACAAAAGCAAACTCAAAGTCCAAATGAAATTCTATTCATAGTTATGAATCATTTCTATAAAGTACCACCATGTTGCAAGGAAAAAACAAAACTGAAATTTGAACAAAATGTTATTTAAAGCAAGCAATGTAATTCTGAACAACGTTTTGCTTTTTTGTTGACTTGTGGGTCCCTTGCTAAAGTCTTCTGTTACAACAGTCTAAACATGGAGGCTCTGAATTGAGCCCTGCCTTCTTTTAATAGGAATTCTACTGAGGTCACATGCCAATAGGCAGCCATAAGGTGCTGGCACCTAGACTGTCAGACAATGCACAGAGTAACTATCAAAATGTCACAGAAACAATACAAACATGTTCCTGACATTATTTTACTTTATTATTGTGTTACTAGCTAAAGCACCACCATTTTAAGTTTGCAGTCCCATTGGGATTTGATGAGGGCTGTGTCTGACACGTGTACATGATTGTGTGCTAAGAAAGTGACAGCATTTTGTTTCAAAGTAAGGCTATTGTTGCTTAGCTGAGGGAAAATTAATTTCTCTGGTAATATCTTTAGTTTTTTGGTTTTGGCCCTAACCTGAAGCCAGTTTTGCCTTTTTTGATAAGGTAATGATTTCAGTCTTATGAGTACTTTTAGTGGGCCTGGTGAAATCACTGGTGTTTTTAGTACTTTAGAAAATGACAACAATTTTGGCTAGAACTGGCCATTCAGTCCAACTAAGCTCAATCCTTTTTGCCTAGTTTTACCAAAATAACACTGAGCTGAATTTTGAACCCTGAAATTACCACACTCTACTACGCTACTTGGTCATTTATTCCATGTGAATTGGTTTCTGTGTAAAGTAAAACTTTCTAAAGTTTGTGTGAAATCTACCCTGAACAAGTTTATATCAGTGTCCCCATGTTCTTATTGAAGACATTAATTTAAGGTAATAACTAGGATCTGTCATCCTCCCTTTCATAGTTTTAAAAACTTTAGTCTCATCATCAGCCTGGTCACTTTCCTCTGAAATTCCTCTAGTGCTGCTATGTCTTTTTTGTAATATGGAGATCACAAATGTTCTTTATATTTAACACATTGTGCTACATAAGCTAACGTACTGTTAACCTTCTTTATTTCTTCCTCACGCTCTCATGACATAGACAGTGATACTGTAAGTCCACTGCAACTCCTATGTCTTTCCTATAATCTGTATTTTCAAGTTTGTGCATTCAAAATAACCTAAAATGCATGTCTCAGACACAGGGAGAACATGAAAACTCAGCAAACCCGGGTCTCCTAACTGCGAGGCAGCAGCGTTACCACTGTGCCACCATGCAGCCCGTATTACATTTACTTACATTAAATTTCATCTGCTACAAATCTTCCCGAACTATATTCTGTTCAGATCCTTCTGTAATGATTCATCTGATTGTAGATTATGCGTCATTTCGTCAATTTTGGTATCAGACAGTATGGTGTAATGGTCAAGGATTTGGACTACAAGACCATATGCATGTTGCTTTACCTTCCCGGTGCTCCAACTGGAAAACTATATAAATGTAACCAATTTTATCTCAAATGTTATAGGCTACTTTGGAGAAAGGAGTTAGCCGTATAAATAATAATCCGCAAACCTAACCAGTTTCGCTTTAATATTCTTATCAAGTGTTTCACACATGTGGCTGTTTGTTTTTTGTTTGTTTGTTTGTTTGTTGTTTTGTCTTTTTTGCTGACACTTTATTCAAATGTAGATGTAGAACACACTTACGCTGATTTGTTCAAGATTCCGGATGAAGTTACTCAGGAGATCCTGGTGTGGAGACTGCATGGAGCGCTTTAAGGCTTGGTAATGTAGAATTAGGGCTCTGCCTGCTGCAGCTTCCCCACTTAATGTGCTAAAGGAAGGGGAAATCAATTCTGTTCATCTTAGCAGTCACTGCTCACTGTGGTCCTGTGTACCAGCAGGAGGATTTCACAAAATGTAAGCCATACTTTTTCTTTTGAGCTGTGTTTAATTTGTGTTTTAGGTGCAGTTTCATTGTGCTGAAGTGTGTTTTTCATAAATAAAAGTCTCTATCTGCATTACGTTTCAGTGCATTAATTACCAAATAAAAATGGCCCAGTCCACGAACATATAAAATAAACTAAGCACCCCCTTGCAACCCTGCTCAGGACTAAATGGGTTAGAAAATGACTGGATAATATTATCTGTAGTGAATGAAGCAGTACTTGTATTCACAAAAAGGTGTGTGTTTTCTGGAGGACAACAAACTCACTTTATCTAGAATGATGGTTAGGCTGTAGTTATGAAAGTGCTGCTATAGAAGATAACTGCTGGCTGCATCCCTTCTTCTTTTGGTGACAGAACACTTAGAACTTCAACACAAAGCAGACATTTGATGTGTTTAGGATACTGAGGAGTGCCAGCACTTCTAGAGTGACAATAACTTCATTTCTAGATACTGGGCTATAATCTGGGTTCTTAATTTATATGTTTTAGCAATGCTGCATTTAAAATCTCCATCAAAAATTCAGATAAATGTTTATGGTTGTCCAAACTGCTAATCAAATTAATTTTACAATATATTTACTGCCAAATATTTTCATTTCTGATCAGAGAGTCATGATCTGTTCATTGTATGTATGGAATTTCCACATTACTCATGCCCAGTGCTTGAAGTGGGTCAGTACTCACCGCTATGCATGTCTTCTGGTTTCTACTTAGAGTACCAAAAATATTATTCCAGTACGCAGTCTTAGCAGCGTTTGAACTCTCACGGAGATCCCAGCCCCCGGGCCACCATCTTTGATCAGATGCTAGTGTATCAGTATAAACGCAGCACTGCCAGTAATTTGGCTCCCCTTCAAGCACTGCCTCTCACATCTTAAATGCAGCATGACAAATTAATTAGCAACTTTAAAATGGCCTTGTGTGATAAAATGTGACATGTGTATATACAGTACATACAGTCAGGTCCATAAGTATTTGGACAGTGACACAATTTTCAAAATTTTGGCTCTGTATGCCATAACAATGGATTTGAAATAAAGAAATCATTGTGTGATTCAACTGTAGACTTTCAACTTTACTTAAAGGGGTTTATCAAAAATATTGTATGAACCTTTTAGGAATGACAGACATTTTTCTGCATAGCCACCCATTTCCAGGGACTCAAAATATTAGGACATTTGAGTGACAAGCTGTTCCATAGCCAGGTTTCGAGCAGGTCCCTCACTATTTAATTAATTAATAAGCAGATAAAAGGCCTGGAATTGATTCCAAGTGTGGAATTTGTATTTGTAACCTGTTACTTTGAACTCTCAATATGATATCCATAAAGCTGTTCATGCAAATAAAAACACTCCATTATTAAGCTGAGAAAACCAAACAAACCCATCAGAGAGATAGTGGAAATACCAGGAGTGGTCACATCAACCATTTGGTACATTCTTTAAAAGAAGGAACAGACTGGTGAGCTCAGTAAGGCCTGGAAAACCACAGAAGACAACTGTGCTGGATGACTGCAGAATTTGGTCCTTGGTGAAGAAAAATCCCTTCACAACACTTAGCCAAACCAACAACACTCTCCTGGAGGTAGACCCATCATTGCCAAGGTCTACAATTAAGCGAAGATTTCATGAAAGTAAAGACAGAGGGTTTACCACAATGTGCAAACCAATGGTAAACCTCAAGAATAGGAAGGAGAGATTAGATTTTGACAGAAAACATTTTTAAAAGCCTGTCCAGTTCTACAACAGTTTTCTTTGTACAAAAGAAACTTAAGATCAATATATACCAGAATGCTGTTAAAAGATGAGTATGGAGAAGAGAAGAAATGGCTCGTGATCAGATGAAAACCACATCATCTGTAAAACATGGTGCAGGCAATTTTATAGCATGATCGTGTATGGCTGTGAATGGAAGTCAGTCACTAGTGTTTATTGATAATATAACTGCTGGCAGAAGTAGCAAGATGAATTCTAAAATGTATAGAGCTATGCTGTCTGCTCAGATTCAGCCAAATGCTGCAAAACTGATAGGATGATACTTCACAGTGCAGATGGGCAAAGAGCCAAAACATACTGCAAAAGCAAATCAAGTGCTTTTCAAGGGAAAGAAGTGGAATATTCTTCAATGACCAAGTCAGTCAACTGACCTCAACCCAACTGGACAATCATTTCACTTGCTGAAGACAAAACTAATGGCAGAATGTCCAACAAACAAGCAACAATAGAAGACAGCTGCAGTAAAGGACTGGCAAAACATCAGAAGGGTGGAAACCCAGCAATTGTGGATGGCCATGGGTTCCAGATTTCAGGCAGTCATTGAGAGTAAAGGATTTTCAACCAATTATTGATAATGATTGTTATATTTATGATTATGTCAGTTTTTCCAAATACTTTTGATTCCCTTGAAATGATGGGTGGGCTATGCAAACAAATGCCTGTCATTCCTAAATGGCTCACGCAATATTTTTGGTAAACCCCCATAAATTAAAACTGAAAGTCTACACTTTAATCATGTCTTGATTGCTTTGTTTCAAATCAATTGTGGTGGATTACAAAGACAAAATAATGAAAATTATGTTACTGTTTAAATACTTAAGGACCTGACTGTATGAGTGTTTCCTGTGATTGATTGTGATCATATCTCATACTGGTTTCTGCCTTACATTCAATACTACCTGAATACGCTTAGGCCTCTATAATTGAAATGCAAGAATTCTTAGTCAGTACAATTTAATCTGTGTTCTAAAACGTCTTTGAAATCAACATAATTCTGGCTAATGACCAAAATCAAGTACCTTCAACCTCCTCTGCTAAAACACAAAAAACAAAATATTTATAGTCTTGAGGTTTTAAAATGTTATAGTGATGTTAAACACATAGATCTATTTACTTGATTCGCCACACAGCACAACTGATGATTCTCAGCTTGCTCTAGCAGTCCATTAACACATTCTCAATATCAAGAGTAAAAAGGAAAAATAGGACACAACTGTACTGAGAGCTATATTTTTTCTACTATGCCCAAGAAGAGAATTTTTATTTGTCAGATATCCATTTCTTCTCTCGGATTTGTTAAAAATTTTTGAGTCATAGTGGATTTTTTGGAGTAGAGGAACTGTTGTGTAGTTTGTCATTTTGCTATTTTTATCCAACACATGATGTGACCATTACAGTCAAAAAGGAATTGCTCTTTTTTTTCTAGATGAATTTAAAGTGGACTGAAACTTGAAACACACAAATGACTGAAACTTTACAGACCTAATATAAACAATAACATCAAATATTTAAATGACCACTCATTAATAAGCACATGACTCACTCAATTAAAGAGACAATGAATAATATTAGTGGTTGCTAACTTCTACCCAGCTACACAGTATCCATGCTTGCAGTGTACAGTTCGCTTTTTGCTAACAATCCAAGTGAAGTTTATCTGCATTCTGTACCTTTTAATTTTCTCACCAGGGCTCCAAGTTTCTTCACAACAGCCACGGTGGTTATCTTGTTTCCCAGAAAGTTAAAGAAACACACAGATGGTTTCTTTGGAATGTTGTTCAACTTTAGCACCTTCAGCCAAAGAAGTCACAGATGGTTCAGAGAAATTGCTGCTCCACTACTAAATTTCAAGTGCCATAACATCTTGTGGTCAACAGTGCCTTGTGCAAGTTATTATTATTTTTTATTACTTTCATTTTAATTCTTTAGTCAACAAATATTAGTGGAAGTAATACAGGAGCGTTAGTAGTTCAATGATTGTTCCTACAATCCAGCTTTACTGAAAAAAGTTCAGTTTTGGCACAGAAAATCTACAGACAGTGTGCTGATCTTTGTGCAACTTCAAATACTGAGTGAAAGGCTGAAGTACAGGGAGCTGAAACGATTTTGAGTATTTGTGTGCTGAAGAGATGCTCATAATGTTGTACTGGTAGTGGCTGGGTTCAAATCTGTGGTATTTACACTTCTGTATATGGATGTTATTAGGCCTATGTTCCAGATGTCAGAGAAACATTTCAGTCTATCTTTCTTCCTAAATTGTTTGGAAGTGTTTCATTTAGGGTTTGCACTACAGTGAAATAAAGGAATTCTTTTAGGTACCATAAGTTATCGGTGCTGGCTAGGCCAGCGTTACATTATGTGTATTGCACAGCACACGGCAGTTGAAGTTGATGGCAGCCTTTAACATTTCTTAGATCTCACTCTTGATTGAGTCTTGGCAGTCAATAAAACCTGTTCAGCTCCCTCATGGGACAGCGCAGAAAAGTCTAGCTATGCCACAAACTAACCTCAAACACTAATAAAATATTCTGCTTGATGTGTATAAAGCAGACAATTACACATGAATATTGTCTGACAGCAGATTTAAGTGCATTGCTCCTGATTTATCTGAATCATTAAAATTATTTGTTCACTATTGCAAATGTGTGTGTTTACATGTGTGTGTGTGCTATGTGCCAGGACTTGCATCTTGTCTATAGCTAGTTTATGGTTTGTGTTGAGATTTCCTCTGACCAAGCATTGGAATAAGCCAGTTTGAAAAATGTGTACTAAAATATATGATTTACAAGTTTCCACATCTTGTAATTTATAACATATATTTCTTGCTTAAGAAACAAGTCAACATGGATGTTGAAGACCACAGCATCATTCTCGTTTAGTTATTGTAAACACTATGAGCCCAACAACGATGGAACAAAGTAAGCTGAGTGATTCAACAACAGCAAAAAAAATTTTTATGGTGTTGAAGGTTTAGTCCACACTCATTACGTGCCTCAAAGGAACCATACAACCTGATAAAATTAGGCTAATTTGCTTTGATGTTTGCAGCAATCAATCAGGGAAAAGCAGCAAGAAAACCTATTGACAACTATTGACCACCCCCAGTTTACTATGCAAAGATGTCCCTTTTTCACACTGCATGGGTTGCAAAGGCTGCTCTGCCAAAGTGTGGATCTGAAGAGTCTTATAGATCTTACCACGTGAATCTGAATGGCGACCTCGGTGGGATGTGCTATGCTAATGATGAAGATGACATGTCAGCTACTGAGTGGTTGCACTAGTAAGACAAACACTTTATCTAAGTAGTCATGGGGATTATATTGAAAAAAAACTGTTGGTTTTACTGGTAATTCTCTTAATAGGTCAGGCTTAAAAAGTTTTGACGCGTTTATCGGAAACTTTGAACAATTTTGAACATGTTAAATGATTGACTTGATGTTAACGCTAAAAAATGCCTTAGAAATAACTGTTTATTGTCATATCTGCATAGGAACCAGTTACTTCAGAAGAAATACCCTTTAATCTAAATCCTAATATACAGGAGCTTAATGCCTGTTCTTGTTCATTTGTTTTGGCCGCTTACCCAAAGATTCACTACAGAAACTCGGCAGAAGACTTAGCTTACATTCTAGTAAAAGCATGCCACCCAATCTGAACAACAAAGCAGCAAAAGCATAAAATAAATTCTTTCATTTCTCGATTTTCTAGCTGACCTTTATTCCTAGAACACACCTCAGCCTCAGCTGGTGTATTTCTAGCCAGCTTACTTTATATTCACAAACTGAAACCTAAAAAAAGAATGAGTTTTGCATATAGAAAATATCTAGATATGTTTGATTGCCTGGTTCAGTTGTTAAACTAGTTTCTACCACCCCTTACTACATTTTCTGTGGTCGGCAAGTGACGATGTTTTATTTGGGCTACAAAACTAAATTGCATGCGTTTGAAAGCCAAAACAGCTTACAGTTGTCTTTTCAAAAGGCTGGGAAGTCTATCCAGTATATGATTGGAAATCAGTTCAAATTCCGCTGACCCATAAGAGTGACCCTGTGTGACAGGGACATGAAGACCAAGGGATGCACTTTCATTTCCATCTCACTCCCGAGTGTCACTGGATGAAAGGCACTGTCTTCATTTCAGCCAAACCTGATTAGCATGCAGCCTGCCTTTTTGTTGTAAATCAATGCGGGAAACATGAAACAATTTTGTCGGTTATGGAAATTAGATCTGCATCACACCTCTGTACTTGGCAGATTGGTCCCATTTAGACTTCTCATACACACAGTTGGCTGCCAAGCTAGGAATGTGGGCCTCTTTCTTATTTTTATTTTAATTCATGTTTTCTGTTTCTGCACATTTACAAAAGATTGAAACCACAGCTTTTCAGACCGTTCATTGACCCCGTCTTAATTCTAAATTGTGAATGGGTATATCACTGCTTGCCTCTAAAGTCTTCACAACTGACAAAATAAATAAACCAGTATATAAAATATGCAACACTGTCCATATGAAAAGAATGAAGGCGACCCGATGTTAAAAAAAATTAAATAAGCCAAAGTTTAAGTTCATTCGTCCTCCTGGGACAACAGAAGTAGTCGCACCTGAGATCCCGGTGAACAAAGCTTCCTTCCACACTTCTTTGTTGTTTAATCGGGTAGCCAAGGCATCATTTCTATGGCCTTATTTTTTTTGTTTTTTGTAAAGCCTAAAATGAACTTTTCTTACCTTGTTCTGGGCTGAGACTTCGGATGTTGGCTAAGTCTTCCATATCCTGCACCATCAGAAATGATGCACCGACAGTGGAATCCTTTTCAAGAGGTCCTCAAAGACTCCTCGGCTCCCGGAGTCGAGAGAGAGAGTGAGCGAGCCACGCAGTCTGGGGAGCTCATCTCACTCGCCTGTCCTCCTCTGGTAACTGTGAGCTGCTCTCAGGTGGACGGCAGCACGGGAGAACGCCTTTGAATGTTATCTGCCGCGTGCAGTTCTCCCAACACTTTCCTGCCTGAATCACCTGGGATGACGGGCTATTAACGAAGCAGGGAAGGTGGCACAGAGCAGACAGCAGGCTCCGTTTTGCAGCTTGGTGCTGTGTGGATGTATAATTTAAAAAACCTTCCACAGCTGCTAAAATGGACAGGAGGTGCTGGTACTGGTGGGTGGGTGGAAGAGAGGGAGGGGGTGGGCAGTGGCAACATGTGCAAGAAGAAGTGGGACATGTTAGTCAGTGAAGCCAAGCAGATGAGCTGAAGAAACAAACGAAAATCTGAGCCAGCGAAGAAAGCCTCTCACTCTTCTCCTCTGCCCAAGGTTCGCACTTTATATTCATCCTCTAAGTGATGCAGTGCCTCTGAGTGTACTCTTCTCTTTTAGGGTCTTCTGGCTGTCCATTTGATTCTGCCATTTCTGTTCCCAGAGACCTCAAACCCTGCCTCTGGAGCTAAAGATCCATTCGTCATGGCAGGTCAGTTGTTTCTGTGAATTTGAGGACTTCAGTTTCCATCTTCGTGCTTCTGTTCCCTCTATGATGTGTGGTTCTATCCGTTAAACTCTTTCCTTTTATTGCTCCAATGCTTTTTGTTCAGTTAAGTTGGATCGCTTGATTTGTTTGATCATTCTAAGTGGTAACTACCTGTGTCATTTGTTAGGAACTGACAAGCTCTGATTACAGATGTTAGAATAAGAGGTCAGTGGCTAATGTTGGGAAAAGCGTGTACTGGGCTGCCTCTCAGTAAAGAACACTGGGCCTGGGGTGGCACTATAAATTGTATATTACTTTTTTTCTGTGGCTTACTTTATAATCTGTAGCCATAGGCGTTTTGTTGCAAGCTACTCAATCAGAGTTATGACTTTATAAAATGCTGTTGAAATATTCATATAAAAAATCCATTGCATTTAGGCACACATGTAAGTCATTTTTGATAATATGGAGAAAAAACTGGGGCAGGTGGCCTAAAATACACAGATACAGTGCAGTTCAGCTTTTGGCAGATGGTGGGGAGTGGGTACAACTGGCGCCCAAGCATCTACCCCTTTGGCTGTAATGTGTGAAAGCACCCCCCCCTCCCCCCCCAAATTTCTTACATAATGCAGTTAAAATGAATGTGTGTGTGTGTGTAAGATTACTTTTGCTTCTCAGTGATTACGCTAATAATGATTCACTGCAGCTGTTCAGGGTGCTTATGCCAGCCAGACATGTAAACATTCTACGACTAGGGAACAGCAAGGAATGAGAGGCTCATCAGTGCTACGATTCTTGGCATAACCTTGAAACGGTGTATCCAGGTATTTCTGAGGTATCGCAATATGGGACTAATGATGTGTAACCTTATTGTCAATCCATTTTCTGAACCCAACCTATGTTGTGTTAAACTCTGTGAAAACTTTTTAATCAGTTTATCATCTTTGTCCTTTTTAGACCACAAAGAGAGAGTGCAGTGTCACCTACAGTACTGTAGGTACCAGTGGCTATCTTTCAAGAAAACAAAGAGCAAACATTAGCTTTTGCAATTAATAAGCAGAAAGAAAAGAGCAAAACAATGCTCAAAATGGTTTTACTTGTGTGTCTAGTATGTATGTGCTCAATCTCCCAATTGACTGTCACTTTATATCAACAAATAACAACTAACGTTTCTATTCCCTTTCCTTAGAATTTAGCATCCAAAATACGAGGCCAGTCAGTCACTATATATTTTACCTCATCATTGCTCTTGAATTGCTGCTTTGGATTTGCTTGTTTCTGCACTGGCATACGAACTACTAGGTGTGTTCTTGAGGACATCCTATTTTGAATTTTCTCAGTGCGTGCTCATTTATCATTGTGCAAGAAGAGTACTCCTTGACCCACATAATCATCTCAGACGTGCACTAATGCATGATAAATGGCAGGTTTTTGAACTGCGGAAAATCAAACAACTGCACACATTTCCAACCTGAGTGTCTGTCGTGAGGAATAGACTGCCATGCAATTAAAAACTGTGGCAAAACAGAAGACAAAAAAATGTTTCACTTGGTTTTAAACCAAGTGACTCAGGGCAGACATTAAGCCAAAAAGACAATCCTTGAAGATCCTGGATGTGTTCAGAATTAATACAAGGAGTCAATATTGTTAAACTTAGTTATTTATTTATTTATTTTTTTTACAAATTTAATAAATTGGGATATTTCTACACATGCATAAATTGTGTTATCCTGACAGAAGCAGTGAGATTAGCCAGAAAACAAGACATTGCATAAACTGTGCTTACTTTGTCATCTTATTACTGTAATATTTCACAAAAAAACCTTCTTCCTACATTAAATAATACTGACACAGTGGATGGTGTTGCCACCTCACGACTCCTGAATCCTGTGCTCAAATGATGATCTGACCACCATCTTTTTGGGATTTGCACATTGATCCCATGTGAGCTTTCTGTGGTACTCCAATTTATTCTGACATCCCAATATAGTGTTCTGCATATTGAATGTTCTGTGATGCTGTTCACAAGCAAAGGTTCACATTACTATTATGGGTACAGTGTAAGAATGACAACAGAGTGCTTGCTGTATTTATTTCTCTTTATCCCTAGAGAACTGCAATTCTGAAACCATCCTTTCTTTATCCACATTCATAAACTTCTTATTCAAAAATAACGAGTTTTGATAGTATCAGGCATAAGGCAGGATCTAAACCAGGATGATGTAACTGTGAATGCACTTCAGAACTCACTTAATCCAGTCTAAGGAGAATTAGGCGCCAAGTAATGATGGTGTATAAGCACGCACACAACTACACTCATTCACGCATGTCCAGTTTAGTGGCAGCAATTAACCTTGCATGCATGTCCTTGAGAGCGCCTGATGGAAAATCCACATAGAAATGGGAGTCCATGCAAACTCCACGCAGACAGGGATTTGAACTCTGGGCTCTGGACTGGTGAGGCAGTAGCCACCCTACTATGAACGGTAACATACAGTACTCAAACCATCATAATCCATATTTAAAGGGGGTCAGAACCTAACTTGGCAGAACTGGGAATAAAGCAGAAAGCTTACTTGAATGGGCAATCTTCAGGACCCATTCATACACACTGTAGGCCCAACTAGTCGCACATGAACCACACAACAATATTTTTGGGATGTTGCAGGAAAACCAGAGTACCCTGGGCAAAGCCCACACAGGCACAGCGAGAATGAGTAAACTGCACACAGGCAGTGCCCAGTCACAGAATCCAAGCTTAAGGATGCTACATTTACAAGGATTTAATCACTTAGTTACTGTCCAGTCTAAATTGAAAGATGCCATAATAAATGTTGTTACAACACATAGCTCTTGAGCAGCACTTAATTCAGCATTTTTAGCATTATGCTGTATGTTTTCTGTAAAGTTTCGGCTGTAACAGAAAATCAACATCAGAATGTATTTATTTTAGAGGAAAACATCTCAATTTAAGGTGACAAATAAAACTTGCCAATCTTTTCTTGTCAATTTGATCTTTGACTCGGGGACACTGAAGGAGTTAGAAAAGGAATAAAGAAAGAACTGAAATCCAGCATAAGTGCAATCTAGATGAGCATAAAATGTAAAAGCCTATGTATACGCAGTGCACTGCAAATCCAAAAACTGATCAGAATTAATGAAAAAAAAAAGAAAAGAAATTTTCCCTGTTGAAGCAACTGTTATCAAAAAATCAACCTGTGATTCAAAGACTCAAATTTCTATATTTATTGGATAGTTATTTCAGTTTGTTTTGTAACTTTTGGAGATAAAAGATAAAATATGAAATGGTGTTCGTTCTGAACGAATGGTCTAACTGAGCGCTGTATGTTACAGCAGTAAAGGGCTGCTATAGTGAGATTTGCACAGAGCTGGGCGATGGCAGCTGGTGTGTAGTAACACAGATGGGCTGAGATGTTGATTTTAGATTTTTAGAGTTCAGAATGAGAACAAAATGAGAACCAGAAACAATGAACTCCAGCGCCTACAATTCTGTTTGATTTGAAAGCAAAATACCCAAGGTAACCAGTATTTTGGCAGAACAGGCTAGGTCTTTTGTTAATCAAGAAGTGATCATTGGTGCTCGGTTTTATCACAAGGATGAGCTCAGGTTTTATATTTATGGCTCACAAGTGCTGCATGCTTGCCATTTAAGAGGACATCTGCTTTATTTGTCCTTTTTCACTTTTAGGTGCAGTGCCAGCTGGAGCTCAGTTGGAAGCAGGAGTTCAGACTGATGCTTAGTGTTCTGGGATGACACTCTGAATGACGACTCCTATAAAGATACAAAAATCTGGTGTGACAAGAGCAAATGCTCCTCTCGGTGCGAGAGAGCTCTGGGGTGCTGAAGTGAGGCATCACACTATACTGGACTTCCTTAAAGACACACCAATACTAATGAAACTGTACATTTCTACCAATGGAACCTCCACTTGGGAAAAGGTTTAACTAAATATAGAACTCTTGTAGGTCCTTCAGCTGAACATCACTGTGATCCCACATGGATGTCACAGAATAAAGATCAACAGCATTTATTAAAATGTAATCCAAGTCAGGGTCGAGAGAGCCTATCCCAGCAGCACTGTGTGAAAGGTGGAAGCCATTACTGGAGAGTCTGACAGTCCAGTACTGAGCACAGGCAATGAATTAAATTAGCATCATCAGTTAAGTAACCGGGAATGTTATTCAGATTTGGAAGGAAAACTGGGCCATCAGAAGAAAACTTCACACAGGCATTGGTAGAATGCACAAATTACACATAAAGCATGACCAGTCACCTGGACCTGTAACACAGTAGCGCTAGCCATTGTCCCACCTAAATATAGGACAATATGAAAATATATAAAAAAATATATCCTGTCTATTAGCAGCAACGTATGACAATAAACCTATATTGAAAGACATATTATTTTGCCACTCGTTTTAGTGTCTTCAGTATTATATTGGGTTTCATGTCAGTAGTTGCACTGATCTAATATTTTTATACAGATGTGAGAATAACGGAATGGCCGAGGATGCTTTGACAAGACTGACTTTTTCAGCCCATGTTACATGGCTAAAATACCACACTATAATATAACATTCTCAAATCAACTTAATCCAATTCTGGGTCATGGTAGGCTGTAACCTATCAGCAAAACGCAGGAACCAACCTTGGACGGGGCTTTAGTCCATTACAGGCAGACTAACACACAACAAACCTTACCCACAAAGGTCCAATTTGACCCATTTATTTCTGTGTTTATGCCAGTTCTGCAACCATCTGAGAATAATTCATTGGTCTGTTATGAAGCGGTTCTGGGAAATCATCAAACATAATATCATACATGCTTTATGCTCTCTAGTAGAAAGTGTTTCTTTTTAAACTCCTCCAGAAATCTCATCACATAAACTGACACATTCACTCCTCTGGCGGGCACTGCACAATTGTATGCGTGTGCATCTGCACATCCCTGTTTAACCATCATACCCTGGTATATCTTGGCTGCTTGTCCTCAAATGCATAAACATAATTGAACAGAAATGTATGCACCGGAAGAATAAGGATGAACGTCTGTCAGATCTGTGACAAACATGAGTCTCACCGAGCTTACATCCTTAGGTCTAGTTTGTGTCCTAACAAGCCCATTCTATTTAACGCCTTAGTTTAGGAAGACGACTCATATCTGATGTCCATTCCTTGCTCCTCTCAGCTGTTTGTGTCCATTGCTAACCATGCAGGTCATAGCCTGACTGGCGCCTGTCACAGTATGCAGTATAGCCCTAGAGAGTTGTGGCCTGCTTCATTAGACTGTAAATAGTTAAAAGGGGTAGTACTATTTCCCTTTTTAACTCCTCCTACTCTTTCTCCCCCAACTCTCCTCCTCCATCTCTCTTTCTCTCTCCCTCTCCCCCTCTTTCTTTTTCTTTCCTCTTTCTCTCTCCCCCTCCCTCCCTCTCCTGTATAGATTAGATCATCTTCCTTATGTGCTGTTGATAAGTGATTTGGGCAAAAAGCCACACAGTTCTGAAACACACACAAGGACAGAGAGTGGAGCTCCCCAGGCAAGCACAGTTCCAGCATTTATGTTTAGTCAAAGATGGCAACATAAGCAGGAGAGAGAGCACAAATGCCAAAAATTGCAAGATTATTGTCTCTGCAATGAACAGTAACAGAAGACACATGGGCTACTGGAATATTCACTCAACTTAGCGGCCTGTTACTCTTTTATGCAATCTCTGAAAAGCTGGGTAGTGATAAACTGCAGATCATCTATGTAAATTAATTATTATTATTATTATTATTATTATTATTGTTGTTTTTGTTGTTATAATACAGGAGTATAATGTACCATCTTAAATATTCACAATGTAGGCTTCAAGTCTTACTTTGCTTCCTGGGAGAAGCTCCTAAGATATGTTTGCTGTGACACTTCTAGGATGAGACTTAAGGTGAGCCGGTTTGTTTTCTAACACCAAGTAGAAATTGGGAGTCGATTGGTTCTTTGAACCTGAAGAACTGGTGACAAATGACTCCTTGCATGGGAAAGGCCCGAAATGCCAAGCTTAGGGCAGTCAGGAGTAGAAATTAACATCTCAGAAATCTGAAGGTGAACAGCTCCGAAACCCTGTTGGACTGTGGCTGGACTAAATAACAATCAAAAAGTATGATGTTGGAGAAATGATAGGAAGATCATGGAGGAGCACAGCCAAATAAGAAGGACAGTGGCAAGGGTATGGCTTTTAATAAATATGGAGTTATTGCTGTATCCCTTTAGAAACTGTAGAGTTCTGGTAGATTTCTTTACATACAGTACAGTATGTGAAAAAGACATTATATTTTAAAGTATTTAGCAAAGTTTCTCTCAATCCCAAAGCAATAATGTAATATAACATACAGTGGCACAGTGGCAGCATCCTGGGTTGGATTAAAATATTGGGGCCAGTCATTTTCTTTGTTGAGTTATCTGCGTGGCTGCATTGATTTTTCTTTAGGTAATCTGGTTTTCCTTATTGTGTATAAATCAGGTGTGCTGTGAGTTACTGTTCAAAATATTTCTGTTCAAATATTCATATTACTGTAAGTAAAAAGAAAAGCAATTTAAATTCATCAGTTCTGACTACTGGTATCATGTGTACTGTAGGTGTGCTCTTCAGGAAACAAGAATAGGCGACATCCTCCCTTGAGCTTCTAATGCTGAAATTACTTCCTCTCTGGAAACATTTTCACATGGTCTGTATTACCAAGGAGTATTAGATGGTACTGTTTTAAGAAATAAGGATAGTATTAGAATGATATGAGCAAGTAAGGACCACTGAACATAAAAATACTGTAACAAGGTAAAGGTCTGAACAAGAAAAACAACGTGAGAATTTAGAGAACTGCTAATGCTCGAAAGTGCATGAAAGCAGATGGGTATTACCTAACAACCCAGCCTTGGAGATGTAAGAGTAGAACAACCTGCTCTGTAAACTAAGTTACTATCACTTTTGAATGATCATCCTCCAAACAGACAAACACAAGAATGGATAAACTGGAAAAGAGAAACCCAAACAAGAGCAAAAAAGCCACTGGAAATAGATCAGGAAAAGACATCTAAGGTGGTATACCATCAATATCAGGCATGCTAACACCTAACACTTGGGAGGGCTATCTTGTTGATGTATAAAGGTGAGTTAAATGACTGCGTACAAATTTACAAAAGAAATAAAATCATGTAGAAAAATGACCCACACTTGTCTCAACCTGATTTCACTTTCTCTCCCTGACAGATCTTTTAATTATTTCTTTGTGAACATACTGCTTATCTAAAAATGTAATGAATTATTATTATTTTTATTATTACACGATTAAACTGATGACCCTGTAGTAAAAATTTTGGTATACAACACAGCCATCTGTATACAATTTGGTTTCCTTAAAAATTCATTTGCACCCATTTCATTCCTGTAGCCTCCCCTTGAGCCTGGAATGATGTCCAAATGTGCCCTGAAACAGATATACTGTACTTCATCCGCATATCTTCGAACAGAAGGACAAAAGTTTTGAAAGAGTGGCAGCTCCTTATGGTGAAAGTGCCACCAGGAAAACAGTCAAAATACCAAGATGGAACTTGAAGGCTTTAAGTGGATTTGACATTCATCCTACATCAAACTCCCTCATCCTCTAGCATGTCCAGGAAACCCAAAAAGCATGTTGAACCATTCAATAGGCTTTCACTGGATAGAACGCTTTGACCACTGGTGTCCAGCTCTTTCTGATTTGTAAGGTCTTACATAGAGAGCTTATATCATTGTGCAGAACCATAAATGCTATGTATTCTGCTTTTCTTTACAGCAGCCTTACAAATGTGTGTTTCTTTACCATGCCTTGGGCAGTAGTATCCCAGCATGTAGCATAACCGTGTCTGATACTCCACATTAAAAAATAATTAAGGCACACCACAGCATGTGTAATTAAAGTTCTTTGCTACTATTGCCTCTATAATAACACATGTTCGAGGTCACCATTAGTATTTCTATTATCAGCCACAACTTAGGAACACCCCAGACGTTTAATGAAGCATTCAAAAGCTACAATCAAAAAATCAGAATTCTAATTTGAAATAAAAATGAAGCTCAGGAATGGGTGGGCATCTCTAACGCACTACAGGCAGCATTTCAACCATCTGAGCCAAACCCTTCAGATACCATAAATAAAAGAAGCCCAAATGCTCTGCTCTGCTAAAGCATCCATCCATTATCCAACCCGCCATATCCTAACCACAGGGTCACGGGGGTCTGCTGGAGCCAATCCCAGCCAACACAGGGAGCAAGGCAGGAAACAAACCCCGGGCAGGGTGCCAGCCCACCACAGGGCGCACACACACACCCACAGCACACACTAGGGACAATTTAGAATCGCCAATGCATCTAACCTGCATGTCTTTGGGAGGAAACCAGAGTACCCAGAGGAAACCCACGCAAACACGGGGAGAACATGCAAACTCCACACAGGGAGGACCTGGGAAGTGAACCTGGGTCTCCTAACTGCGAGGCAGCAGTGCTACCCACTGCGCCACCGTGCCACCCTCTGCTAAAGCTGATTCTCAAAAAGCAAAAAAATCTAAATTGTGTGCGTGCTTAAAATATGTATTCTTCAAAGACCGAATAGCATAAAGCATCTAAGACTGAAAGTAAGTGTGACAGGTCATACTAACTCATAAATTGCAGGTGCCCATCAACTTAATCTACATGTTTTTAAGAAGTGACATCAACCTGAGTATCAAACTATAACCCAAATGGACACCGGGAGAACATCCAAATTCAGTGGCTGACCATTAACCATTATGAAACCTGCCTTATTGAAGACATTATCGGGCACAAGGCAGAAACCAGCCCTGAAAGGGGTGCCAATCCATCACAAGATACATGCTGGAGATGGGGGCAGATATGGGTGTGCCCTGATAAAACCCACACTGACATGGAGAGGACATGCAAACTCTCCACAGATGTTGTCTGAGGTACATTTTCAGCACTTGTCTCACGGTTATTTTAGCTCTGAATTAATAACTACTGTGCCTCCCCCGGCAAAAAAAGGTTTTTCTAAAAGTACTAAGTATGAAGAAAGAATCAGAGCTCATGCATTATAAAAACTGAGTGTTCTCAACCTGCTTATTCTGTTATTAAAATCCACCATATGGAAAAAAAAGATCTTGTAAAAATGTTACTAAGTAAAGTAATAATTAAATCTTAAAGTCTAACAGACCAGCACTAGCACTCCTGGATCTGAAAAATATATAAAAGGTGTAAAACTGCTACTTTTGTCTATGCTGATATAATGTGGGTAATTAGGTCTTACGGTTCAGACATTTACATGCAAAACTGAAAGGAATGCTTGGGGAAACACTGAAGAAGAATTTGCAATTTGTAATTTGATTGGAAAGAAAGATAGATGTGAAGTGTGAAAACTAAAGACATTCATTCCAGCATACAAAGCACAGGCTGAACCAGAGCTGTGTTTGTCCTTGCGCTGCACTGAAGTTGTCCACCACGCTGGAGTTGTGGCGCAGACCTGTCAACTGCCATGGTGAGATAAATAGAAATACTTTTATATTATAAAGGCAAGAAATGCAGACCATACACCAAACAGTATTAATGAAATGCTACAGAACTTTAACTTCTGACTAAATTGGCTTGGTATGAATATATGTGATCCCATGAAGGATTGTCATTTAGCCTAGGATTGGCTTCTTCACTGCACCTAGTACTAGTGGGATAGGCTCTGGCTCTACAAAATCCGGCGCTGAATTAATCCATTTCAATAATATTAATAGCTGGACACTTGTTTTTCTGGGCACATCCCCTGAATATTAAAGTTCAGTATTACTATTAACTTACTCATTATTAGTTGAAGAGTATAAATTTAATTGTAAACATTTGGAGAAAAAGCTGGAAATGTATTAAAACGCAATGCATGCTTCTGACTTTTAAAAGTGGGAAGTTCGAAAAGAAAGTGAACTCTCTCTGCATTGTGTATTGAAGTCCTCCCAAAAGCCAGAGGCCCCAACTGGTCTTTTAGCTTGCTAATACACTATAATAGCCTTCAGCAAATGCATCTGTTAATCTGGTATATTAGACAAACAATATTTAAAATATATTGTGTGTGGTTGGTTGATCCTATTTCCGTGACTAATGAGTGCAATTGATTCATTTACTTCATTCTCAAGTAGTATGGTGCACAGCATCCAATGTTGTTCCCAATGCTGCCAGGAAAGGAACAATGACCAACTTCCAACAGTATTTGTCATGTTCAGTTTGTTGACACACCAAGCTGGACTTGCTTTATTTAAATGTTAAATGCTGTTAAATGCAAACCTGTGACACAACTGGGCAGATTTGACCACAGCCTGATCCATCATATTTTGTACAAGCCAGTCAGTTATTAGATGGAAACAGTTCTCTTAACATTATCCTATCTATCTATCTATCTATCTATCTATCTATCTATCTATCTATCTA
>JANRMT010062815.1:2804196-2837576 GCA_026402145.1 Polypterus bichir lapradei
CTATCTATCTATCTATCTATCTATCTATCTATCTATCTATCTATCTATCTATCTATCTATCTATCTATCTATCTATCATCTGTATCTTCCAGTGACTCTAAAATTGGATTAAATGCATTCAGTAAATGGCTGGATGGAAGGACTGTGCACCATACTTCAGGGGCTCACTCACACTATTTTGACCAGTTTCTTATACCAGCTTGTACCAGCACAGATTACTTCCTGATCCCCAGGCAACATGTTTCTCTATTTTTTAAGTTTCCCTTTATACTTTGCTAGCTTAATCATTTTACACTAAAAAAAGAATATTGCATGCCTGTTTTATCTGTAAGGATATGAACAAAGAATTTAAAACAACTGAGAATCTGCCCACCATGCTGAGAAAACATGACACATAGGTGAAGGCATTGCAAGCACTAAGTGGCCCAGCAGTACCAGAATGCCAACATCAGAAGTACACTGAGTGGGATAGCAGACCTCAGATGGAATGTTTTTAGACAGGTCTGGGTATTTAAATTTGTTTTCACCTTCATTTAGAATGCGTCTTTGCTCTCCTTTAATAAACAAATGAAAGACTTCAACATTGAAGCAGACACCTCCGATATAAGTCTGCTCTTTAATTTAGTTATTTATTTATTTCTTTTTTAGAGCAAAAGACTGCTGTTTCCCTGAAGTGAGATAATGGTTCATTACAGTGTTTTTGTTCTCTATCTGCAGTTTAAACAGTGAGGAAACCAAAACAGTGTGATAAATTTCTCCTTTCACTTGTTAAAATAAGATATGTGAGAAGGAACAGCAGGGAGAAATGCGCTCTCTCACACACACACACACACACACATAAACTGCAGTGAACATGAGAGAAAAAAGAATGTTTCTTAGATCTAAAAAGTGCTATTGCAGCAAAAATTTCACCACCCGCTGCTCTCCTATGGTTTAATTTACTTTGTCCCACTTACCGGGGGCATTTGGGGGTGTGGCTACTGATAGTCAAAAGGAACCTCAAGAGATGAAATAAATCTGCTTTGTTTTGCTTTTGAAATTTAGAATAAGTCATCTATGTGTGCCTCATCACATTAAATTGACATTCATTTTGCTTGGACATCTGAATATACCCTACTACAGATTCAACTGAAAATGCACACAGTTATGGGGAATGGGTACAGTGACTTCCACCTCTGGTCACTTCACAGATGCCAGAGAGTTCACCTGCTCAAAAATCCAAGCCATACACCCAAACCAAGCCTTGCTTCCATGTTTCCTTTTTACTTTCCATGTGTTTGACTCTGTAATCTATAGGGGCGCTCCAGGCTAATCATTGAATAAACTCTCACAAAGCCTAAAGTATAAAAAGGCTTGATATGTTAAAGAAATGAATAAAAGTAGGATCTAAATATAAAGGGAAAACAAGATATCAAAATATACCCAAAAACAAAGGACTAATTGTCCCATTGAGCCTAACAAAGCAATAATTAATTCCCCACCTATAGGGCACGGTGATTACTGTAGTTACTTACCAAACAGTTACTTGAAAATCATCTTTGTTTCACCTTGTTCACCTCCTTGTATTGGTCCAGTACTTGCTCTCATCATATACACCTTTGTCCACTGTCTATCCAGTGTCAGGTTCACTACTCTAGTGTGGAAAGAGGTGATTTTATAACACAAGATGAAGGTCACTTCCAGGTTAAGTCCTGAAGCTACTTCTGGGATGATGTGTCTTGCACTGGAGCCCTGGGGACATGCAATAGAACTCCTGGGTGCTTCTGTATTCCCAAGCTCCTACAATTATTTATACGGCCAGCTGACACCTTGATCACTTACCCATTACACTGGGTAGCAACAGGCCATATACGGTATAACATACCTGACTTCCTTGCTATGATTGTTGGGGGATTATTTTCTCCTAACCTGCTCTCACCTGATAATGACACATTCAAAGTAGTGACTGATGTCAATGTAGTCTTTGGTTGGATATTTTACAATTTCAGCACTCATGAGTTACTTAATAAACCCACAATGCCAGCTCCATCCGGGTCACCTTGAAAAGATAATCGACTTAATCCTATTCTGGATCATCATGGGCCAGCGCCTTTTCCAGCACCACTGGATGCATCATTGGAAGAAACACTGGATGAGGTGCCAGTCCATCACAGGACACACTCTCTTAAAAACCGATACAATAAGCTTGTGCAATGCCTAAGTAACCCAGAGTACTCAGAGGAAAACACTGTTGACATGAGAAAATGTGAACTCCACAAAAACAGGCTAAAATTTGAGTTTCGGAATAATCATTGATCCACTGTGCCTTCTTCGCAAAAATCACATATTCAGTTTCTCCCAGCCACAACAATCATTACCAATACTAACTCTGTGCTCCAAACTGGTGATGATTTTAAGCACCTCCTTCTACCACTTTAAGCATCCCAGCAATAAATGGGACCCCCATCCCTTTCTCATATATTTCATTTTTCTTTTTAGAACATGGGATTGTGTTTGGAGTAGAACAGAAATGCACCAATGGCCATCTACAAATGGAAAAGTTAGGTGACACTGATGAATGAAATGTTAATTCAAAATGCAGTGTTTCAGCTGTTCATTTCAACAGAGTGAGGCCCTGATGTTAGCTGAAATGTTGCAGCAAAACGTTAACGGGGATAAGCTTTGTACTGAAAAAGAGAATGTGATCAATCAATTCATTTTTATTCATGTCATTTCATTTTAGAGCAGTTAGCCATAGATCTCTGCTTTGTGCTACAAGCACGCTTAGAGGACTTCACGTAGGGCAAATCAAATCTAGGTACACGACTGCATACATTTGGTTTATTAAACTACTACTGATAATGGTCACAACTACTTTGACAAATGACCAATGCCTTACAGTTTGAAGGTTATTATATTTTCATGTCACATGTAAAAAAGTATTTCACATACAATGAATGTAGTCCCCCTTTATTAATATGACAAATAACCCCAAACTTCTTCTTCTCTTGTAGTTCTCCTCATGGGGATGGACTGGATTCTGTAGTATAGTCTTTACAATATGAAAATTGCCTTATTGGATATACTGAGTTCCAAAATAAAAACACTGTAACCCAGAAAGAGAGCATCAAAAGATTATAAAGCATTACAGCTAACCCCCCACCCCATCTTTTCCCACTCATCAATCCACCAATCTGTTGTTTAATTTGTTTTTTTATTTAATTGTTGCAGTAAAAAATATCTTTAATGTATACTGCAGCTTGGTCACTAACAGTGTACAGAAAATCAGAAACAGAAAAATTCTGCATTGTATCAAGATTAAAGAAATGGCAGTCATTCACTTGTCCTTTTTTGCATTAGCAAGAAAAAGAACAGAACTCTGTTGTCAACATTATTGAAAAAATAATATTACAAAAAATGAACAGAAGCAGGATATTAGAAAAAAATGATGAAACAAACAAAAGCTTTGTAAAATACAAACTAAAGTGACGGTCAACATTATAGAGCGCCTGGTCCATTTTACAGTCTTAGATTTTATAGTAAAAGGTTTATGGCTGGTGTCCAGTGAAGCATGGGATTCATTTTATCAACAGCACACTCCGCATGGTCAAGCCGCTGCATGATTTGTAGAGATAAGTAACAGACCGCTCGCTTTCTTGTTAGCAAGGTGGTCAGCCATGAAATGGCAGGCTGTAATTGTAGCGCACTACGGTTATCCATGTAGTCGATTGTCAGTAAGTCCAGTGTCACCAGAGAGTGCAGCTATCAAGCGGTCAAAAAAAATCATCAGCTGTACCTACTGATTATAACGAGAAAGAGAAGGACAAGCAAAGACTTCATATGAGTCTGTTTTATGACACCCAAGATAGTTTTAAGATTGTTTTGTGTAGTCTGAAGTAAATCAAATTTTTAACCACTGTCCTGAACAGAAATTAATCATGTCATGCCACCTTGCTCCATCAACTATTCATTCTGAAGGCACACAATGCCAATAGGTATCACACTGATCATGCTGTGTAGTGGGACATGTAGAAGAAACGTGCAGCACATGGGTGTCTTTCTCTAGGCCGGCTCTGGAGTCCATTATTGTTCTTTTTACAGAGACAGGAGAAGGGACAAAAAGCTTCAAGACATCATCCCCACGTGGGAAATCACTCCTAACCTCACTCAGCAGTTTAATAGCAAAGAAAACAATGTAATGCAGTAGTTAAATGATAAAATCAATTATAATAATTTTATTCTAAATAAAGGTGCTTCAAATGTTGTGTTGACCAAATGTTGTGGTGTCCACATCATTGCCATTAGGAGTCTGTAATGTCCTGTGCCAACTAGGCAGCGCAAACGATTCAGCATTTTGAAAGGATAATCAGAGCTAGGGGCCAGTGCTCCCTCAGATTTAGCATATATCTGTCTTTGTTTTTTATTTCTATTCATTTTTTAAAATTTTTTACCTCTCCTCATTTGTGTATTTGTAATTTTGTCAGATACCTCTTAATAAAATTATATGCTTTGGAATGCACATTTTAGGCACATTCAACCTTAGCCTTATTGCACAAGCATTAGCATTTCTCCTTGCTTTTGTTGATTGTCTTCTTCTTGTTAATCCGCTCTTGTGGGTTTGTTGGTCTTCCGTCTTTTGCTTATTTCTATTTTTTGACTATTTTTACTCTCACTTTTATTCTCGATCTGCTGTTTTGTTTTAAACTCTACATTTTTAAATATCCTGAATTAAGTAGAATTTTTAGCTGTTTATTTATTAAATTAAATATATAGTGTGACGGGTGGCCAGGGCCATTACTCAGCCAGGATGCCGGCTGGGTGGAAGGACCAAGGGAGAGACCATATTTAGGATATTATCTTCCCCAAGACGTAAGAGGGCAGGGCATGCCGGGAACTGTAGTTAGGAGCAGCCCTGTTGGGCACCGTGGGTGCGCCAGGGGGTGCTGCAGGTGCAGCTGAGTACTTAGAAGAACCTCTTCCACCACACCCGAAAGTGCAGCCAGAAAAAGGTCAAGAAACACCTGCAGCACTTCTGGGTGCGCTATAAAAGGAGCCGCCTCACCACCAGTCGAGGAGCCAGAGTCGGGAGGTGGAGGACAAAGCTTGCGAGAGTTGGAGTGGAGATAGAGAGAAAGAAAGAGGAAGAAAAGTACAGTGTTTTATATATTTGGTGCATTGTGCTGTGCTTCCCTACTTAAATAAAGGTATGTTGCCTGGTAAGCCTTGTGTCTCAGCCTGCCTGTGTCGGGGTTTGGGGAGCAGTACGTACCCTGGTGGTCCATAATAGTTTATTTAGTTTGGCCAGGGTTTTTGATCAATTCCCTTCTCCCTCCTTGAGATTTTACGCCCAAGCCTTTTTGAAGGCATTGTCAGGTGTCTTCCTGAATTATTCCAGCTTTTTTTTAAGCCTAAACAACCACAAATGGCACATAATGGGACAGACCAGCTTCTGGAGACTGGGTTTAAATTCTAGCCCCTGCACTGCCTGAGTGAAGTTTGCATTTTTTTCTCAATGTCAGTGCAGAATTTCAGAATTTTTGTTTGTTTCGCTGGTGTTTCCAAATTAGCCTGGTATGAAGTAGTGACTGTGGGTGGGAATATGCCTTAGTATGTAACCTGTGGTGGACTAGAGGCCAGTTCAGGGTTGATTCCTGCTTTGTGTCAATATACTTCAGGTAAAGATATCAACTCCTATCAACCATGAAATGGATTAATTATAGCTTGTAACTTGGGTTTATTTCAGTCCTGCCTTAATAATTTATAATTATTTCTCTCAAAGATATCAATCCATTCTCAAATCCACAAAATGCAATTCAAGGGTGGCAAAGGTAGCTGAAATGGTACCTGTGTTGGGTACATAGCTGGAACCAAAGCTGGATGAGGGACCAGTTTACCACAGGGTACATTTATACACAAACCACACTCACTCCTTCCAGGACAATTTTAGCATCACCAAAAAAATATAAATAAAAAAATCACTGCAAAAAAAAACCTGACATGGGAAAACTTACAGCCTGTGCTGGGATTCAAACATAACCCTAACACAGCACCACTGCTTCACATTTCTTCTTCTACTTCTTCTTCCTCTTCATCTTTTCCTACTTCTGTGTGGGGCTGATGTACCTGATCAACCTTCTCCATACAGGTCTGTCCTGCACCTCCTTCCTAGTCAGTCCCTTTTCTTTCAAGTCTTCATTTATTTTATCCATCCACCTCTACTTTGGCCTTCCTCACATTTTCTCCCCCTGTATTTCCATTTCTATCACTCTTCTGCCCACATATTCTTTGTATCTCCTCATCACATGTCCATACCACTTTAGCCTACTTTCTTGTATTTTCTTAGATATCTCTCTTATTTCTGTTGTACCTTTTCATTTCTTATTCTGTGTTTTTTTTAATCTCTACATATCCATCTGAACATTCTCATTCCTGCCCATCTGACATCTTTTTCTGTGCTCCCTTTACTGCCTATTGATGAGCTCCATACACCATTGCCTTATTTTACCACTGTCCTAAAAACCTTACCTTTAACCTTTGCCTTAATTTGCTTCTTCCAATTGTCCCACCCACTCTGTACTCCATGGGTTATTTCTGCATCTATTTTTCCATCTTGGGCTACCACTAATCCTAGATATTCAGACTTAACTCTTTTCAACAGCTCACCTGCAGGCTAACTTCTGAATCCTGATTATCATTAAACCTCATATATTCTGTCTCTTCCTATTTATCTTCAATCCTCTGTCTCCCAAAGCCTTTTCCCATTCTTCCAGCAACTGCTTCACTATGCTTCCTCATGTCAAAACATATTGTTTTGATTTCTTTAGGAGGCAGGAGTAAAACTTTTGTGTCAGATGTAAATCTTTGTAGCAAATATAATATAAACATGGAATTCAATCCTAAGTGTCTTTAGAAAGTAGTTCATGGTAGACAGATGCTCACATCAGTCATGTCTGTCATGTAGAAACATGTGAGTGAGACAGTCCCCTATAAGCTGATCAATCAGGCCTTTGTTATTTGTGAGATTGTGAGAGATAGTGCCAGGTCTTTTGCATCATGCACTGTTTTCTTTATTTGGATCTCCTATTCCTACATAATTCTTGTGCAATTCAGTTGCCTATTTTGTGCATACTGTAATCTGTATGTTATCTTGTCTGCTTGTCATGGCACAAAAGACTTCAGGCTTGTGCAGAGCAGCACTTATTTTTCGTAATACAGCTTAAAGGAAAATGCACCATGCTGCTTCATTCACGCAGACCCTATCTGTGAAGCAGTTGCCTCAACCAGCCAAATCCAATCAACTTTCACTTTAGTCACCATCCCAGAATTCAGTTTCTACTCTAATACACAGAGAATATTGGCACAAGGAGGAATAGCAGGTCTGTTTATGCAACTTAGCACTGAAAAGTTACAGCGCTTTACATAACATAGTAAATGGGATGAAATATCATTTTAAAATCACACATAATAAAATAAAAGAAAATAGCATGCTACAGCTGCACACTTTTGTGGTGAGGGTTTAAAAATCAAGAGAGTGACAGAGTTGTATAGTGCTAAAAAGGGCTGCACCTAAATGAGCAGATACAGAATCAAACTGGCCAAAATAATTACAGATCCCTGTCTTAATGCATTAAACCTTTAACTAACTACAAATAACGTTTTCACTTATGGAAAAAAAAAACAATGCATTTACTGATTAATGTTTCAATAACTTAGAAAAAAAAAAAAAAAAAAGAAATGGGGCTATAACTCTAGCCATGCCCATTGTTAGACTTTGTGGTATAATTGTCAAAAGCCAGAGCAAAACTGCATTCATAACGTAGGGTGCAGAATCGATACCATGACAAATGAGAACTAAAACAATGTCAAAAATGTTATAATAGATACATATTGACATTTTGATACTTTTGACAGCTCTAACCTACAGTTTTTTAAGATTACAATGTAATATCACCACCATTCAAACATTGAATATAGATAAGTAATCTTGTACAAGCCAGCAACACAGATAGGGAACGGTTCATTAGGTAGTACACTGATGGCACTAAATGGCAGCATCTGACTGAAGAATGGAATCAAGAGAAGAGAGGAAGACATAGAAACTAGCCAAGGTTGAGAATAACTAAGAGGTTCAGGATGTGAAACCAAAAATGATAGTCAGGGTTACGTTGCAAAAACAAGTCAAACCTAGCGAAGACATGTGAACTCACACAAAAGCACATACTGATGGAAAACCGGACGGAAAACGTTTGTGAGCAGTAACCAAGTATAACGCAAAGAAACACTAACACTAGGGTTTTTTTCTAATTGTATCCACAAATTTGGACAAACCAGAATGTGCAGATCATGGACATTTTATAACACCATGGTATTGGTGCCACACATCACACACTCCTGGCCATCGTGTCATATCAACCATCAAAACAACTGTCTCAACAAGGTGGCGCCCATAATAAAAACAAGATCTCGGGGCAGGAGAACACAATTTAATTTTAAAAATATTAAAAATGAACCTAATCAAAAAAATAAATGTAACTTCTATATTTCTTGTTCTCCAAAACTCCCAAAACATTTTCAAATACAATATGTGTTTCAGATATTTTTTGAGACCAGTGATTAGTTTAAACAAGCTAAAAACAAACACCAGACCATGACAGTTATGAGTTATGCTTCTTTTTCTGATTTATAATCTTTTTGACTTTCAGTTTGAATTTTGAATTTTGTTTTTGTAAGTCTTCCCAGTATTGACTACACTGACTGTGTATGGCAACAGTTGCTTTTAATAATACAATTGGAAGACAAAGTGAAGTCAGGGAAAGCAAGGTAAAGTTGTAATCAGGTGGACAAGAATCTAATAAACTAAGCACAAAATGCAAGAAAAAAAATCATAGTGAAAGATTAAAACAAAAAAAAAAGCCAGAATTATGCATGCAAGTGAGCTAAAATGAGAGATGTAAATCGTAGTCAGGGACAGAACAGAAGTTGAAAAGAAAGAACCTTTGAAACAATCAAACAAACAGAATGTTAAGTCTTTTTAGTGAGTCCAACCTTAGACAGCCAGGTAGTCAAAGGGGCTGACCAGTATACCCCTTGATCTGTGATGTCATGCCATCCTTGACCCTGATGTCACCCCTAACAATCATATAAGAAACGTCATCACTAAAGTCCCAAAATGGAGGTACCTATAGAAAAAACAAAAAGGTGCTAATTCAAAATAATGCAAAAAATAAGTAATATAAGAAAAGATAACATGACCATGACTCCTGGGTCTCAAAAAATCCACAAAAACAATATATACATTTTTAAGAGACCTAGGAGTAAGGCCCTTAAACTGCAATTGCTTTGTCTTGCGTATGACGTTAATCTGCATCCAGCCCTGCAAACAGGTTCTCCAACAGGGAAAACCTGGGGGTTGGTGGCAGGAATTGGCACTCCAGCCACTGTAAAAAACCTCACACCGTTCCAGTGTGGTTCTGAGGTGTCACCCGCTGCACTCGGGTCCCAATCCAGGTGGTTCGTTGTGTGGTGGTAAGGCAATGTACTATCAGCACATGCTCCCAACGTCTCTCTCTCTCTCTCTCTCTGTCTCTCAGAAACCAATAACAAAAATTAAAAATGAGTGTCAAATCATGATATAATCCTAACTTGTTTTCTGACAGCTTTCTCATTTTGCCTCATAAAATAATACTCAGGTCATCCTCTGAAAAAATAATCAGTTATTTTTCCTTTGAGACTGACCACCTATTTTTACCAGAAAATGAGAAAAATGCACAATTAATATCAATGCATAAATATATGTGTTGGGTGGGTAAATTGTTTGGGGCTGTATTTTCTATGAAAGGTACTGTACAAATAAGAGTTTTTCCTCTTAAGCCCTGTAGTGAACTACATTACTCTAAAAAATGAATGAATGGAGGGGACAGGTGACCATGCGACCATGCCATATGTCAGTCATCAGGGGAAGCTGCTGAAAAGACTAATGCGTTCCACACTGGATAAGGAAAGCAGGCCAATTAATCCCTGCTTGTTATTATATATTTAAAAATAAATAAAACAAGTCCAAAATTATTTTTTGGATCACATAAAAAGGAACTTCTTTTACTTTATGGGGAAAATAAAGAAATGTAGCCAAATCGAAAAGTGAATACAGACCATAGTCACAGTGACATCCTGTACTAAAGGACATAGAATGATCCTTTATGATATGAATATAATCAACCCAGGGAGCTAATTTACAAGACTTGTAGGTCACTCTGTGCTGTACTGAGTACCTCAGGGGTTAATTACTCATGCAAGAGACCCTACTTTTTATGGTATGTTAAACTAACACAAGAGGTACATCTTCAAAGCCAGTCTTGTGCACACATCCATGTCCTTCTGTCCCACACACTTTAAGCGAGATCAAAGATTAAAAACTAGCAGTGACGATATATGCAGCATATTTCTATTACATCCTAAATACAAAGTAAATTTGCATCTCAAATTATGCCTCTGGATCCCAGCTGGCATGTGTCCTATAATTTATCCCCTTGCCATTTCTTTTTTTTTTTTGTAACTTTGTTTTTGGCATATATTTTGCTCCATAAGAGCTGATTTATATGTTAATTACCATTTTGAAGCTGCATCTGTAAAGCTCTCTTTTCTCTCAATGATGGTGTATATTCTTCATCGCTCTCTTGGTTATCCCACTCCAAATCTAGATTTTCCACCAAATTAGGTTTTTATTACTGTTGACAACTTTCAAGATGATGTATGTGATGACCAGAAGAAGCTCATTTGTACATTTTATACAACAGCCTCCTTTCTATTGAAAGGGTTGCTCTCTTTTCTCTTCTGACTTTAGCCAGACAGAGCCTGCTTCATTAATCAGTGTCTGAAGCCATTTGACATCTAGTGCTGCCCCAGGCCATTTTTCAATATTTTTTTCACCATTCAAACATATTTGTACAATTGAATGTTAAGCATCTTAGAGAATGTATTTCTGTGACTTATAAAATCAATATATGTCTTACATTCTAATAAGGCTACAAACAAGAGTTTAGAAAACTGTATATTGTATTTTACTGCTTAATGAATGTTAATTAATAAATTAATTTAACAGCTTAACACTTATAAACCATATTATGTGCAGCAAGCTGATATTTTAAGGTGCTCCATATACAGTATATCATGTGCTTAAATGGGCTGCTGGTTTCATTTTTAGGTATGTTTGCATGTTATTTGAGAAACCCGTATTGTGATAGCCACGTCTGTCTATCCATTTTCATTGAGATATATCAAACAGAACAAAAAATGACTGGCGATTCTCTGAAGTCGTCTATCTTAGAACAGAAACATTCTGTGCGACTTCAACTACAAATATGTTTACTATTTCGCTTTTACCTTGACAGTAGCTGCTTAAACTTGTATATTTTGTATATTTTCCTATTTTTCTCATCCGACAGCCACTCCAATGCAAAAAGCAAGACAGTCAGACATCGTGGAGATTGTGTTCTCAAGACGCTCCTACAGCAGCTATAATGTTGCTAGGTCTGCAGTTTTCAAACCAAATTGGGCTATTTTTGAGCAGTATCCGCGGAAAAAGTGGGCTTTCATGGATTGTGGATTTTTGGACTTCATTTGTAAATACAATGTGTTATTTTGGGCTGTTTTTCAAACCCTCTCCTCTGCTATATTAGCATGCTTTTCACTCATCTGAGACACCCTCCCCTGCTCTTTGGACCTTCATACGTACTTTATCACTCTCAAATCTCCAAAGTGGACCCTGCCCACCACTTTCCAGTGTGCCACTTTGTATATATCAGGTATTGGGCTAGTTCCTTGTGCTGCTATGCGGTCTTTGAGCAGTCCTTGGGGTGGACATTTTTTCAGCCCTTACCCTGATCAGCATCTTCTCCTGCTGCTTTGGGTAAGTTAACCATAAAAGTACACACAAGAAAAGTTGCAAATGAATGGAAGAGGAAAGCAACTATGTAAGACTGAATTGATTAACTAATATTACATGCACATTATTATTGTAAAGAAGCAATGTTACCAACCTGCAGGTAGTGAAGTAATATAAACATAAGATGGGTTTAGAAAGGGAACTGTAGTTGAAATGCAACAAGAAGATTGGACCCACCGGGTATGCAGTAAGGACTGTGGTGTGGTTTAGGAAGAGGCTGATTGAACACCAATGGCAGGGCAGGATTAAAGTTTTGCGTGTTCTGAGTTACTTAGCAGTATATCATACAACAGACTGAGATGGCGTTACAGTTTATCTGGACCTGAACAGCTGTTTTTGCTTTTGGTATCTTAAAAGTGGACACCTTTAGTATTCCCATTATAGAATGACCCAGGTCCTTTCCAAGTTTGTGCTAATTTATAAAATCTTAATTAACTACTATGCTTTAACTAATATTAATAGCTAGATTGAGAACTAATTTTTCTTCTGGTAATTATTGCATACTACTCTATTTAGTATACTTTAAAAAATGTTGTTTAAGAAGATTTAACATTAGTAACAGACCCTTAACACCTTGAATTGGTATCTGCAGTGCTTTAAATCATTTGAGCCAACACAAATCTATTTGTGCACCTTTTTTAACTATATTGTAAAGTACTGTATGGATGTGGTGAGAGAGGACATGCAGGTGATGGGTATAACAGAACAAGATGCAGAGGACAGAAAGATATGGAAGAAGATGATCCACTGTGGCAACCCCTAACGGGAGCAGCCGAAAGAAGAAGAAGAAGAAGATTGTGAAGTACTGTTAAAAACATATTAAATGTACAAAAATAGTCTACATGTACTATAATTTAATTCTGTTATTTCTGTGATTTTTGAATATGACTCACTGTTACAAATATATAATATATAATAAATATAATAAACCAAAATGGGATAACTTTTATTCTTCTATGAAGTAACTAAAACATGTGAAATACTCCAACTTTCATATTGCCAAATGCATCTGAATGTTATGCCATGCATACATTTTGTAACTTGTTATTTCTGTAACCTCACACAAAAGGGCACAGAGTTAGAAGTACCATCAGACTTCAAAGGCGTTGACAGGGCAGCCTGGTGTATCTATGGCCTGGATAGGAAACAACCTGGTTTTAGTTGTTATGTACGGACAGTGACAATGTAATAGCTACTGTAACCGGAATTGTAGCTGCAGTACAGACGTACTTATAAAAACCCAGTCTTGGCAATCTCAGTGTGCATATCTTTTAAAAGTGACAGCAAAGAGCAGAAGACAGGCAAACCACTCCTTGTTTAGGTTTATTTATTTTTTTCAACTGAAATGATACATCACAAATGTTATCTATCTCAAACAAAAGTGTTCTGAAATCTGGTGTGAAAAGTCATGAACTAGTCAAAGGTTTGTTGTTAACAGTGTGAGGTGAGGTGAGGTGGTGTTTCTAAAAATGCTGTGACAAAGCTACACCATTGCTGCTGTTTGTTCGAAGCACTCAGGCTAAACTGATGCCAGTTTCAACAAGATTTTAATTATTGCTTGCTCACACAGAAAAGGAAAGATGACAGGTGGAAGTCAAGGAGTAAAACAAACTAGCAAATTAATACCTAATGGATAATACTGAAGCTAATTTATTAAATGCAGCATGATAAAAGATGGACAAAGAGTGAATTTAATTACTAGTTATCTGATATGCTCATGACTCAATTAACAGAGATGTCTTAAAATTAATAAAATGATACCATCCTTATACATAATAATGATATATAATATTGTATGTTAATATATAACACCAGTAACGGCGGACTGCACGATAACATGCAGTGAATACACTTTACTTGAGCATTCATAGTTTTCATACTCTTTCTCTGTACATTTAGCATTCATTTGCTCAGAGGTTAATGCACTTGCTGCTTTGTGAGCAGCTCGTTTTCTCCACTTTAGCAGCCTGCTTCTTCTCTTCTTCCGTCGCAATCTTTTAGCTTTAAAACTGATTAAGTCAGTTTTCGTGTTGCAATTACTTAGTACGTTTTTCTTAATTTTTCACTTAAGCTGGCACTTTAAGTGTTCAATCTGCCTCAAGAATGATTTAACCGTACACATGCGCCGCTAGGCCGGCCTGCTGCCGAAAGTTGATTCTATAATAAAATAAAATAATAATAAAAAGAATAATAAAAATCACCCCAAAAGCGGACAGTAGAGGTCATGTAGTACATGTCTACCAAATTTCAGGTCAATAGGACAAACGGTTTGCGAGCTACAGGTGATTTAAAATCCTGGACAGATAAACGAACAGCCACGGTAGTGTATTTTATAAGAAGATGATGCATGGTTGGGTGCGATAGATAATTAAACACTAATAAAATGATGGTTGGATACTATAACAATTATTTGAATAATGAAGGTCCAAATGTCGTGATAATAAAAGGTTATGGGCAGAAAAATAATTATTAAAAATTACCTACTTTGTTTTTAATTCCATATAAGCTTTGAGTGCAACCTTTTGGGTTGAAGGCTTTTTTGAGTTTCGTGTAAAACAAGTCAAGTCAAGTCAAGTTGGGGAGCATGCACTGGTACAGTGCGTTACCGCACCCACTACATGGCAAAACAACTCGGGATCCCAGTTTGCAACCCCCCAGGCAGACACATGGTCCAGTCCCACCCTCCGGAAATGACCCTCTATCTACCACAGCTAGGTGTTACATAGACAACCCCTTGGCCTGGTCCAGCCACTTGGTTCCCCAACAATGAGGATCTAACGAGCCGGATCACCCTCTGGGAAACGTGCCACATGGCTGTAGTGCCGTAACTGATGCTCTCTCACAATGCAGGTAAAATGTGCCTCATTCAGGACTGCATGAGCAACCGCTCATTTGACACAAAGTCAAACCAACGGTACCCAAGGATTTTCCGGAGAGACACAGTACCAAAGGAGTCCAGTCTTCGTCTCAGGTCACTGAATAGTGTCCATGTCTCACAACCATATAGCAAGACAGGAAGCAGACCTGGACCTTCGTCATTTTGCATAGATATTGGGAGTGCCACACATCCCTTTCCAGCGACCTCATGACCCCCCATGCTCTCCCAATCTGTCTACTGACTTCACAGGAAGAGTCACCAGAAACATGAATGTCACTGCCAAGGTAAGTAAACCTCTCAACAAGGTCAACACTCTCTCCGCAAACAGACACACTGCTGATGGCTGTGCCCAAGAGGTCATTAAAGGCCTGGATCTTGGTTTTTATCCAGGACACTCGCAAGCCCAGACACTCAGACTCCTCACTCAGTCTCTCGAGCGTCCCGATCAGAGCCTCCATTGACTCTGCGAAGATCACAGCATCGTCAGCAAAGTCAAGATCTGCGAATCTTTCTTCATCAACAGATGCCCCACAGCTGCTGGACCCCACGACCTTGCCCAACAACCAGTCCATAAAAGCATTGAACAGAGTAGAAGCAATAACACACCCCTGATGAACCCCAGAATCAACTAGGAAAAACGCAGAGGTCCCGCATCTACTCTGCACAGCACTCACAGTACCAGTGTACAGGCCAGCCATGATATCCAGCAACCTCGAGGGGATCCCACGAACACTCAGGATGTTCCACCGGGCAGCTCGATCAACTGAGTCGAACGCTTTGCGAAAATCGACAAAGGCTGCAAAGAAACTCTGCCGATATTCGCGTTTGCGCTCCATTAGAACCCTCAGTGCCAGGATGCAGTCGATGATAAACTTCTTAGGCGTAAAACCAGACTGTTCCGGTTGCTGGTAGGTCAAGAAGTGATCACGGATCCTATTGAGGACGACCCTAGCAAGGACCTTACCCAGCACTGAGAGCAGTGTTATCCCCCTGTTGTTGCTGCAATCCAAATATGGACGACAAGTCCTGTTTTCCAGTCAGTTGGGATGATGCCAGTCCCAAATTGGTGTAAAACCAATGTCACATAATGCAACTTTTAGTCATGGGGCTTGACAGATTTTCTGACTGCTGTCATTGATCTCATTAGTTTACATGGCTGAAAATCACTGGGCATGCCAACCTTCCAGCCAGTTGTGCTTGCCTCTTTTTTTGACAGCCAATAGCACTCTGCCCAACCAATCTCATGCTATTCGAATGGGTTAGCAAGTATGGTGAGTTCAGCCACAGTCTTTGCCCTTTTATCTTTTTTCCAATTTGTTGTGGTATGTAAAACACAAGCCATCATACAGATCTAAAACAACCACTTTCCGAATTCTTCATCATTGTATTATGGCCATTGTAGTTCAGGATGAACATTCATTGGCTGTCAGCACATAGTAGGGATTTGATAGTTTAAATGAAAAGGAATCAGGAGATTAAAAAAATCATTGAGAAAAGGGGTGAAAGTTCATCATTACAAATTCTGTTAATTAAGACATCTAAACTAAAATGTTAAACTAAACTGGAATCAGCATAGCAATAGCAAAGATCAAGAGTCGGAACACTATATCACGAAAAAAACAAGGTAGTCATTTTAAATTGAATCCCTAATCTTGGACAACAAAAAAGTGCATGGAAATGAAGGATAATGATGACTTTTATACTGTCTCACTGGTCGTGTCACACATCATATACTCCTATTCATCTCTGCATAGCAACTGCAAACAACAAAATCTTGGAAAACAGCAGTATCCATATAAATCAAAATGACACCACAGAAGAACAAAAATAATTTAGACTTCTTTAAAACAAAACTGAAATTAAAAGTGAAGAATTATGTGCAGGCAACATGAGTCTATGGAGCCATTCTATATGTTGTCAACAGTACAGGCCAGTGGTGGCAGTGTGATGGTGGGGGGAATGTTTTCCTGGCTCACATTGGGACCTGTCATACCCACTGACGACAGACTGAATGGCAAAGTATAGCTGCACATCTTTGCTGACCAGGTTCATCTGTTAATGACTACAGTTTATCTATTCTCGAAATGCCCCTTCCAGCATTATAATGTGCCATGCCGCAAGACACATATTGTCACTAAATGGTTCACTAATGATAAGAAAGAAACTGACAGCAATTTTTTATTGCTTCAAAGGCATGTTCTATGAAGGGAAAGAGCTGTTCACAGCAAGACCAAGAGACCATCCAATCTATGCAGCACAATCATTCCCGCACGGTACAACATTCCTGAATATGCATCTAGCCTCTTATAAAATTCATGCCCAGATGAATTCATGATGCTTTATAGACCTGAGACGACACAACGCACTGATAGACACAAGTACTTAATAAACTGGCAACTAGTGTGTATACGTGTGTGTGTGTGTTGCATCAGTTAAAGCCACTTAGATGTTTTCACAAATCATTAAATTGAGTAATATTTACAGAGACACAATAAACCAATACACTGTTCAATAAATCACAAATTACTAAAACCAGCAACTAAGAGCACTGCTATTCTTCACTCTGAATTGCTCACTAAATGTATTCAGATGAATCATTATTTGAATATCCCAGCCTTTCACATCTCTACATTGTCCATCTGAAAACTGCTGAGAAATTTCTGTCAGAAAGAAATTCTCATTTTCAAAGTCATAAATGTTTTTTCAGGTTTTAATATCATAACTGTGCCCTAGATTTTATGAATGAGAGAAAGAGAGGGTGGGAGAGAATATAATTTATGGATTTTATACTAAAGTTCATATCACCCTAGGGAGGAAATTATAATATTAGTAAGTGCCTGATGTTTATTAAGAGGAGCGCAAAGCTCAGTATGATAGAGTTTATTCCTCAGATGCAGCCAGTGTTAACCTATCCAGCTTGTATGTGATGTTCATTAGCTCTGCAAATGATTTATGTGCTCTGCTGTTTCCAGAAATAGCTTATCACGTGGCTGCCTGGGAATTAGACTTGCAGTAATAAGGTAGCTGGTTTGTGTGTACAGCAATGGCACATGTTTGAGGAGTGCTATTTCTCCTTCTGCCCACTAACAATGAAAGGGACAGAAGTAACCAAAGACAAAGGGAGCTTTGAAATCCCAAATAGCAAGGACAGCTACTGGACTTTGACCTGCTGAGATCTTCTTCGGGTCACAAAATGCCATCTGTAAAATCCCATGTGAGGTATTTGTGCAGCTTAACGTGCATTAGTAGTGGCTTATGTCTGCATGTAAAAACATGGGTCCATAGATTTTATTTTCCACATAAAGGGACAAAACTCAGGCATTAGGTGAGACAGTGATAGGAGGGCAAGCCCATCATAAAGGGGAGCTACAGGCCTGAAAAGGAAGATGCACAGTAATTGGCCATGAGTTTATACTTGGTGCCCCACAGAAATGTTTAGAACCCACAGACTGGGTCAAAATGAAGAATAACCTGCCATAAATAAGAGCTATGAGGCTGTCATGCCACACACATTCCATGTGGGTATATTACACAGTAAAGAAGGGCAGCTCCTGTTTTTGTGCTGAGCAAGGGAATCATAAGGTGCAGTTTAGCAGTGTAGTCAGTAATTCAGTCGCTGAGCAATGGGAAAGTATTGGGCAGCTAGAAAGTCTGTGCCCTGTGTTTATAGATGCAGGACATCTTCACAGTTACCAAATCAATGTACTGCATCCGCACTGAACATGAAAATTCACTGTACTCTATACATGTGCCAATGCAATAACTACTGCTAAAGTTTTGTTCTTATGATAAGCTGTACCATACCAACAGAATAGCAGAGGTTTCATCCCTCTTCTGAACTGGTCACCTTATATATTAACAGACCTATAAAGAAAAGGATGAATGTTGTTATTATGCAGTTGTCACATGTTGTGGGACAGGTGAAATAAAATGATGAAGTTCAAAGGAAGCCCCTGCTCAAACACTGTTTATGTCTCCCTAGCCTTTGTGGCATCCGGCTGGGGGTGGAGCCCAGCCGGGACGCCCAGGGCGACCGGAGGAGGGCTTGTACCTCCTCCAGACCGCGAGGGGGCGACCGCCCTGGTTATATTGGGGGCCACGTGTAGAGGGCTTGGAAGCCCAACCCTGTAGGGGCCTGTGGCCACCGCCAGTCGGCGCCCCGGTGCCTGAACAACCCTGGACCTCAGCACTTCCGCCACACCAGGAAGTGCTGGGGGGAAGAGGAGCAGGGACACCCGAAGGGCTTCCGGGTGCGCAGCCGGCACTTCCGCCACACTGGGGCTTGTCTGCAGAGGAATGCCGGGAAGCAGCTGGAGACCATCCGGGTTCCTATATAATGGGCCGCCTCCCTTCATTCAGTAGCGGAAGTAGGGTGGAAGAAGGACGGAGCTGGAGAGAGGACTGGAGGTGGCCAGGAGAAAGGCAATTGGACTGTGAGGCCTGGACTTTGGGGGATCGGTGCTGGAGGCACTGGGAAGTGCACTGAACTGTAAATATAATTATTGTAAATAAACGTGTGTTGGGTGCAAGAAACGGTGTCCGGGCCGGCTTTCACACCTTATGTGATTTTCTTTGTCCTTTGATGATTTTTTACTCATGCTTTTATTTTTATAATTTCAGCTTGTGTCTAGTGCTCTTCGGCCTGCCTGTTGCCTGAATGACGTAATTTGGTTTTTATTCTTTAGGAGATGCTGATCTTCTCTCAGCTTGTCTGTATTTCACACTTTGCCTGTTTTTGATGATTCATTTTGTTATTTGAACCTCTCATTGACAATGGCTGCAATTAACTATCATGTCATGCTAGCATTTAAGTCAGGTTGCTCGGATGTACATTCACTGTGGGATTAAGCATTTGGAAACACTTTATATGGGAATATGTTGCAGTATGGCCTATTAGCTTTCCCATCAGAAGGGCCAGGACTGGAAGTTTGTGCTGCAAACACTGTGGGTGCATCTGGATAAGAGTACGCCTGACACCATTTAACTGAATATGTAGGTCAGGAGCAGCAGCATAGAAAGATGATATTAGTTAGGGCTATCACCAACAGAAATAAATCATTATGGCACCCCAATTCAGGTTTTGCACAATAACAGTTGTCAAATGCAGGTGAGGAATGGCAAGATTTTTAGCCAAAATGGGTGTGACTACCAGCAATTAACTATTCTGTCTGAAGGCTGGTAATCAAAACCAGAAACAAATCAAAACTAAGAAGATAAAACCTAAATCTAATCTAATCAAAAAGCAACGTCAGAGCAAAAACCAAAAGTTCAGAAACCAGAAATTCAAAAGAGAAATTCACACAACGTTCATTTGAGTTTTTATCCAAATCTTGGAATTGTTGCGCCAGTGTATAAGGGGTCATCCTGATGGTGCAAGATGCAGAGCAGTCTGAAACCACGTTCCTTGGCATCTGAGAGCAGCTGGTAATGGGAATCACGACATGTTGGTGCTCATATGCAACTCAAAATAACAATGCAGCACCATGAAATAAGTAATCAATAGGATCGGGAAAAAATTATAATGCAGAAGTAACTGCACAGAAATGTTCCAGAAATAAAGAAACTCATATTCCCATGTAGTCTTTGGCTTGGAAAAATGTCGTTTAGGAGAAATACACTTTTAAAGTGAACATCTCATAACAATCAACAAAAATAAATATGAAAGGCTGGGGAAGGCATTTTCCCTTACAATGCTTTACACAAAAATGAGTCACATCGTCATCTGTGGCACTAATCTAAAACATTTTTAGCAGTGGCAATACCCAACTTCATGAAGGGATGATACAAATATTCAAGCACAGCAGAAGCAGGTTTGTATCCATTCCCAACAACTCTAATGCTGCCATCACTTTTCATAATGATGGTACACCCTTACTTTATCACATGAAATTGCGTTCTGAAGTAAGACATTTTATTATAAATTTTTAAAATAAATTGTGACTGCTCTTGTGGTTTGCATTGAAAGCAGGGAAAGCCTTACAACTTACCAACTAGGTCCACTGCAAAGCGACAAAGGTTTTCATTTCTGAAAAACATGTCTTCAGTGTCCCCAATATAACAAAAGGAAACTGAGAGAAATATACTTTGTCACAGATTCTTGGCACTTTTTTTCCTCAGGTAAAGATATATTCTTGATCATGTAGGTTGGTGGAGTCCATCCATCCATTTTCCAACCCACTGAATCCAAACACAGGGTCACAGGGGTCTGCTGGAGCCAATCCCAGCCAACACAGGGCAGGAACCAATCCCAGGCAGGGTGCCAACCCACCACAGGACACACACAAACACACCAAGCACACACTAGGGCCAATTTAGAATCGCCAATCCACCTAACCTGCATGTCTTTGGGAGGAAACCAGAGCGCCCGGAGGAAACCCAAGCAGACACGGGGAGAACATGCAAACTCCACGCAGGGAGGACCCAGGGTCTCCTAACTGCGAGGCAACAGCGCTACCACTGCACCACCGTGCCACCCAGGTTGGTGGAGTGTTCATGTTAATCAAGAAGTAAAAAGCACAAAACATAGCATGTATCTAAAGCTGTTTAGCTGCACATTCCCATTCTACAAAAATGCCAGAAAAAGAGCATCTCTGGGATACAAAAATCTTAATTGAAAAAAATGTTTCCATTGATCCACTTATGTAATCAGGATTTCTTGAAGTCAGCGTTGGTGCCAGAAAAATTAATAAGGGGGCATTTGGTTTTCATTGAAGATGGTTGTGTGATGTATAATTGCATTACAAAAAAAACGACATTTTTGATTTGATTCACAACAGATATACCTGAGAATGCACAAGCAACAGCCTAGAGTAAAAAGAGCCCCTCCATCCAGTGTCACTGCAGAGTCGACATGACATGGGTACGCTGTTTTACAATACGTGTGCAATCTTAAGACAGGGCTCAATACACAGCAACATTCTTGGTTGGATGTGTTTGGTAGGTTTAGAGCTTTTGTTTTCACATGTGCCTCAATACCATGTAGACCACATTTTAAACAGTACGAATAAGTGTGGTATTTTTTTTAAATGAATTAGAAACTGTACATATTCATGCACAACTGTGACTGTGAAAAAAATAACTTTGACTTGAAAAATATCAAACTTATCCTGTACATTGGACCATCTGAAGTCTGTGCTGCAGGATGGCCCTGGAAGTTTGAAGAGTTACTAAGCATACAAAACTGTGGACAAAAGCACAAGAGGAGAAGAACAAATGTAGACTAAACAGCGATATGTGGATTAGCCATTCCCGGAACTAATAGGAGACTATTACTGTTGTAACAAACGCGCTATATAGGCTCTGACCCGACAAAGACTGACACCGGAGACATGTATAAAAGCAAATAAACTTTTATTTCTCTTCACTTGTGGGGCACGTCTTCCCCATGTTCCACATGCAGTACACAGTCCCAAAAGCACAAACCAAAACAAAAGGCTCCCGGAGTGGTGGCAGCTGACTCCTTTAATAGCTCACCTGGAAGTGCTTCAAGTGCTTGACCACCTGCCTCCAATTGCACCTCCGGGTGTGGCTGAACTATGGCCAAGATGGGCCTGGGAACCCTTGCAGTACCCCTTGGTGGCCACCCCGGATCCCAACAGGGCTGTGGAGAACTCCATCTCCCATGGAGCCCTGAGGGTATCTGATGCACCACAGTCACCCAAGGGGGTTGGCACCAAGTGGTCCGGGGGAGGTACTGCACAGCCCATGCTTGCTCCCCTGGAACATATAGAGAAGGGGCATCCTGGCCCAGCATGAGCCCCGGCCATCCATCACACTGTATATACACCAGGAGAATCTTCAGTTTTGAGTATTCATTGTTTACCATCCAAGTGTGCATTTCAACTTCTGTGTTGAACTTTTTTTTTTTTTTTGACTGGGTATATATTTGTTATACAGATACTGAATATAAAGACTATTAGATTTGTGGCTATTTTCTCTGTTTTGCTAACAGCCCGGATCTTATTGAGGATTACAAATGATATTGAACTGCAAAAAGGAAATGAAAAAGGATTAGGATGCATGACATTGTACAAGTCTGCTGGGACGTGACCAGCTTTGTCTTTCAGTTGTAAGGTTGTATAATCATTGGATTGTTTGTGTGTCGAGGGCTTTCTCAGCTAACTCTGTGGTTTACACAGACACTTTAGTGTACAAGCAACAGAGGAGAGATTTCTACCAAGAGATGTTTCCTAAATCCATGCCAGACGTTACATTTGAGAAATCATCGGAACAGAGGCTGAGCTCCAGCACGTTTCTATGTTAATGTCAACCCCTGTGGGCAGGCCCGCTACATGCAAATTGCATTTCATGCTCCATAGATGCTGAACACTCGTTTTCTTTTTCAACTCATCAGGCTGCTTTTTGTGGATCTTTTGCATCAACTCCTGTATAACGTACATGATATATAATCAGGGCTCATTTGTACGTATCATTTGCTACAGTAGACTCATCTTTAGGATGCGCATCCCAGCATGCAAGCATAGTGCAAATCTTCCCTTTTGTCCTTTTTCTTTTGTGTAATAGTTGTGATAACAGAGGCTTTTTTCAGAAAAGGCTATTTTTTTTTAGCAAAATGCTCTTATTTCACAAATGATGCAACATTTGACTGTTCAGTGTGTAGATAAATGCTCATATGCACCTCAGTCAGTGAAGCAGAAGCACTTTTGTATTTCTTTATAGTGGAACAGAAAAAAAGAAACGTGAATACATTAAAAAATATGTTTGACCCAGATCTTGCAAAAGCAGAACATTACATTAAAATAGCAAGAGATGCAACGGTTGTCAAGTTCACCCTTGTTCTCATGCCGTTTCCTGAAAGACAGATTAATCACAAAACACTAGAACAGTTTTACTTTCTTAGCAGATTTTGTAAATGTCTGAAGCTTGCTTTAATTCTCATGTTAATTACCTATCAAATTAGGTTAAAATAGTGTTTATAATAAAAGGTCTTTAATGAAAATGAGTTTTATTACTCCTTCATCTGAAGTCCAATTTTTTTATGTAAGGCACTCCTGAAATGTATTGTTAAAAGGGCACTGAACCACTGAACTGAACTTATTATGTAATAATTTGGCAGCCTGAGGCTTTCAGTAACCTTCAGAGTACTCCTTAACTGTTGATGTGCTACAGAAAGAAGCGGTCTCTCCTAAAATTCCAACAAGTTTCCACTCATTGCACCTCATGCTAATTGCCATTTCAAAGTGAGTACAGTGAGTGGTGTTTCCCAGAGGAAATCTAGAATTTACTGCGCATTACTGTAATTAGAACTGATTCAGTAAACAGTAGATATGACAAATACAAATCTTTTTTCCTGTCTGTTATGCTGGGAAATATCACTTAAAACAGAATTTTAATTTCCTTTCTATTAAATCTAAGTTCCCTTTCCTTTGTAATATTAATATTTCATGTTTATTGTAATATTTCATGTTTATTTCCAGTCAACTGACATTTTCATACTGTATACACTTAGGCAGGAGTGACCCATCTAGCACTGGGAAGGATCTTGTTTTCCTCTGAGGACAGCCTGAATTCTTCAAGGCATGGGTTCAAGAAGGTGCTTAGGGATTTTTGTCCATACAGACTCACTAGCATCATGTTGTCAAGGCAGATATTCAGACACATATTCATGCTGCAGACTTCCCATTCTACCTCATCCAAAAGGTGTTAGGATTGGGTCCTGGGAAATTGGGTTAGTTTTGTGGAATCGGCTTGTCTTTGTGACAATGGGCATTATCCTGCCAGAAGCCTTTATTTGAGAAAGGATGGACTTTGGCCATACACAGATGTGCATGGTCAGCAACAATACCTAGGTGTGCTGTGACATACAAATGATGCTCAGTTCCATTAACAGGCCTAATGTGTGCCAAAAGATCATTCTTCACACCATTACACTACTACCACCTGCCCATATTGTTGACATAATGCAGAATGGATCTACAGATGCTGTTTGTCAGACCAGACCAATCTTCGGTCATCCTGTTCTGGTGATCGCATACCCACTGTAGCCTCATCTTGTTGTTCTTAGCTGTCAGGAGTGGACTTTGCAATGGTCTGCTGCTGCAAGTCCATCCACTTCAAGGTTCGATGCATTGTATGTTACTGTTGAGCTGCCACTTGGGAATTTTTGGTCTTTTCTTAGTTTGAATGAGTGTAGCCATCCTCCTCTGAGCTCTCTGATTAAACTGATGCCTTTACCTGCAATACTCCTGCCCATGTTTTTTGCTGATTACGTAATTCTCCACAAACCCTAAAACCTATAGCACATGCAAATTCCAAGAGTGAAGCTATCTTTGAGATGTGGGAATCACCACATTTGGCACTAACAACCTTACCAGAGCCCATTAAAAGGATCTTCACAGCAGTCGAGTCTGTCTCTAATGACTGCAAAAAAGGGGACATCAATCTCAATCAACTTCCTCAACTTTCAAGCCCATCTACAATAAATGGGGGTTTTCCCTTCCACTTAGGACCCTAACTCTCCTTTACCTCTCTTGTCTATTGTCTCTTGTCAAGGTGCACAAATGAATGCATTGTTCTGCTGCTTACCCAAATAAATTAGGCATTGGGAGAAATACTCTAACACCAGCTATTCTCAAAGTCTGGCCCAACACCATTTTCATAGTCACAGTGATGCCACCTGGTAGTATTTGAATGGAATAAGTAATTAGATAGTTTAGTATTTAGTCATTTTAGAGTATAAAGAAGTTTCTCATTTATCATGTCTTGTTAAAAGTGACACCTCATTCACATTTTAGTATAGGGTGATATGTCGGTTTTGAAGGAATTCAGTTGTATAGTAGGACACAGTGGTGACACAGTGTTTAGCAGTACTGTCTAAAACCTGTAGGTCTCTGGTTCACACCCGGACCCCTTTAACTGTCTGTGTGGAGTCTGCATTAGAACATTAGAACAATTTAGACAAGAATAGGCATATCAGCACAACAAAGCTCTTACTCAAAATAACATGAAGTCTAGTTCTGAAAGTCCCTAAAGTCCTACTGTCTACTACACGACTTGGTAACATGTTTCATGTGTTTATGGTTCACTGTGTAAAGAAAACCATCCTAATGTTTGTGGAAGTTTACCCTTAATACTTACCGACTGTCTTCCTGTGTTCCTTTTGAACTCATTTTAAAGTATCAGTCTTGATCCACTGTTCTAATTCCCTTCACAATGTTTAACACTTTAATCATATCATCTCTTATTCTCCTTCTGTTTAAACTGTAAAGGCTCATCTCTTTTAATTGTTCCGCTTAAATCATCCCTTGTAGCTCTGGAATCAGCCTAGTCACTCTTCTCTGGACCTTTTCTAGCGCTGCTATGTTCTTTTTGTAGCCTGGAGACCAAAACTGCACACAGTACTCCAGATGAGTTATCAGTGTGTTATAAAGCTTGAGCATATCCTCTTTGGACGTGTACTCCACACACCGTGCTATATAACCTAACATTCTGTTTGCCTTCTTAATGGCTTCTGAACACTGTCTGGCAGTTGAAAGTGATAAGTCTGTTGCAATTTCACTGTACTTCGATTTTCAGACCTCCCATCTTTTATTCAAACCTAACATTTTACTTCCCATATGTAAAGTTTTACATTTACTGACATTAAATTTCATCTGCCACACATCTGCCCAAGCCTGTATGCTGTCCAATTCACCTAGCTTGGTATAATCTGCAGACTTAACCAGTTTGTTATTTATATTCAGACACTTAACATACTGTAGACCTTGCAATTCCTACATTGCTACATGAAACCTAAGATAGGACATTTATGAAGACACTTGTTGCACACAATGTGTGTCTACACTTACCTTTATTTTTAAATAATGATTGGTGTCCCCTACTCTAATTACTATATAAATAATAGAACGTTATCTTCACATACTTGCTATCAGATTATGTAGATATGTAGAAGTGCTTTTACGTCAGATTTGTTACTATGAATGTGATAATTATTTTTATACATTTTTGCTCATTTAGATTCACACTTCTATGACAACATCAGTTTTTTAGCCATTGAGGCGGCTGTTGCACGTGTACATGTCTCCCAGCATGTGATGTAACCATAGCCATCTCATAAAAGGTGTGACCTCTACTTCAGAGATCATCTAAACTTTGTACCAATTTCTTTGTACATCAAAAGCAAAAAATCTTATTAAACACTTTAGGTAGCTGACTTAGGAACATAATCACAAATTCAATTTTAGCTGTGCCCTTTGCACCTCTACATCTAGTGATCAGACTACTGTCCATTAGTGGAGAATTGATGGCTTTAGACCAGAGCCACTCACAAACAAACATTACCCCAATAGATCATGAACTTTTATGGACACATCTACTTGGGCATATCACTTGTAATCTGAATTTGGGCACATCATGTGTAAGATGGAAGGCATTGTTGAGAAGCTTTATGGGCTCCTAGTAGTTTTGTGTCATTTTTAAAGTAAAGGCTAGCATGGTGCTGGTTTAAAGCTCTGTCTAATATGTCCTGTTAGATACAGTAATTTATTTTTGTATTGAGCTCTTCACTGACTACAAACACAGAGCACAGTTATAAATTCTCAGTTAAAATGTAAGTATATAATATACTAATTACTAAATACAGCACTAGCGCATATAAACATACAGAACACAAAGTAACAACTAATTGACATAAGCAGAAGCCAACAATATCTGTCCATTAATTAACTGTTAAACTATAGCCAATTGACAACATACAATCATACAAGATACAATCCTAAAATGTCTTGTGTTATTCTGGCCAGCAATATTCTTAGTAGGGTCATTGCTCTCCTCACACCAATCAACTCCAGCAAAGAGCAGAAAAATCTAAAGGTAAAAGAAATGAATCCAACGATAACAGGCAATGTCGAATGCAATGATGAAGGAGCCATGTGCTTATCAGCGTGTGAGGCAGTATTCTAGACATGTTCTGTTTAATTAAACACTGAAGTCATTAACTGATTTCCTAACAATTATGTCTTGTATTGTACGGCATATACATCGCCTTTATTATCACTGCTGATTATGATACAGCACAATTTAGGAAAAAAGCTCATTAATCACACACTTTTGTAGAATTTAAATGAGAGCTAAGCGGCATTACTGGCGGCTGCATTTGAAACAAATGACGGAGAAGATTATTTTTAGCTACTAGCACATGGAATCTCAAGGTCAAGTGGACAATACTGTGTACACAGTATGGGGGTGAAGCTAAAAGACCCTGTTACACATATGGAAATGAGAAAAAAAAAAAAAAATGGCCTTCTCAAACTGGAGGCAAATGGTTTTGGCGTCCTTGAAAAATGACACATAGCCCACAGCAATTAAAATGTGCATTGCATACATCTTTAACTGATCTATTTGGAAGTAAATTCAAAAGCGGAGGAGAATGCAAAAAGAAAGCAGCCCAGCTGCTGACTTCCTCAGAGTTCCACTTTGGCTTTTTGTGAATGCCATGGTTTCCGCTCCCAGCTGCCATTCAATTCAGGTTTTATCCTCTTAAGCCACCTGCTGGCCAAATTCAGCATCATGATGCCCTGTGTGGCAAAGGTAAACTCTTGTCAGCAGTTCATTTCTCTGTTTTATTCAAAAAAATATGATTAAAAAAGGCAACAAGTTTGTCTGGATTATTTTGGTAAGGTCTGCATAAGCAGAACAGATGTTCACATATGTCATGAAGCATCATTTCACCACTAGCACCAACGGCACTGCAGCCTGGCTCACTATAGCTCGACCTTTAGCGTCTGTGCCTTGCACACTGGGACTGTGGATATTCTGCTGACAATGAGTGAACACTGATGTGATGAGACACAGAGTTACTCTCCAGATGTTCTGCTTACTGCATCACCTCGGCCCTGATGCTTCTAGCAGCATTGAGGATCTGCACAGCTGTAGCCTTCCTCATCTAGCCTTTGAAAGGGAGTGACATCAGCTTTACCACATGCAGCTGAAAAGGCGCAGGACAAAGGGAGTTGCCATTCTGCTGGCATGCCCATTCAATCTTGTGACTTTCACTGGTCATTTATCGTTCACTCAGTGGCATGCTGAATTAGGATTTTATCTCATAAAAACAATGTGGCCATTAAAGAAAATAAAGCTGAGTGGTGAGAGATGGCACAGTGGCTAGATTAACTCCCTCACAACTCCAAGAACCTGGGATCAGATTCTGGCTGATCCAACCTGATCTACACATTACAGGTGGTTTAACCTTTACCTGTATTCCCCCCAGTCCTAAAGTAATTAAATCTACTGAATCTGTTCAGGAAATCCTTCAACTTAATGCTGACATTCTAGACGCTTCTCTCAAAATATGTCTCCATCTAGGTCTTCATAATAGTACTCTGCATTGCAAAAATAAGGTTTTGTTTATTGTCTTCTAACACTATGTGGTTTATTTCCATTTATTGTTTTCTTGTGTGAACCCCAAACTGTGTTTTACATTCAAAACTCAGTGCTGTTATGAATGCTGCAAATCCTCTCTCACACACACTAACACTGCCAATGAATCATTCAGCAGAAGTGTATCAAGAAACATTACTGGGGCTCCTTTATACCAACAGCAATACATCAGCATAATGCCTTTTTAGTTATTTTTTTATAGTCATTCTGGTGTGTATTCAAACCATACTGTGTGTGTGTATTCATTTATTTATGTATATTTGAGAGACAGCCAGAAGTCTGGCCAGGCCGGGACACCCTCAGTCAGCAAGGACAGGTGGAGATGGCATACACTGGGTATTGTCCCCCAGAACACTAGATGACAGCTAGCCCTGGGTTGTAGCAACACCATGGATTCCCACAGGGCATCATGGGACTTGGAGTTTGATGGCTCAGTCCCACTCGGTTCTGTGGTTGCCCCAACTATGTTGGGCTTCTGCCTCACCCAGAAGTGTTTCAGGGCCATGCTAACGGACCACTGGAAGTACTCCTGGGGGTAATATAAAAGCCTTCATTCTGGGAGCCTGAGTCAGGAGGTGGAGGACAAAGCTTTCTGGAAGGGAAGTGGAGGTGGAAGGAGTCAGAGAAAGAAAGAACAAAATAGAAGAAAAGTGTGCTTATTGTGCTTACAGTACTGTGCTTGGTGCTGCACTGGTGCAAAATGATTTGGGAAGCATTTCCCACTGAAATAAAGCCTTGTGTGTTGTACTGAACTTGTGTCCACAACTGTTTGTGTCAGGTTTGGGGAGCTGGTATGCCCCCTGGTGGCCACAATGTATGTATGTATTTATTTACTGTATTATTTAATGAGCTTCTGCAAAAGGCCAAATTTCCACCCTAGGGACAAATTAATTTCATTCTATCTATCTTATAGTGTAGCAAATTCCAAAAAAATCTATCTATCTATCTATCTATCTATCTATCTATCTATCTATCTATCTATCTATCTATCTATCTAGTGTTTTGTTTATTGAACTTTTAATTCCAACCGTACCTTTTTAAATAAGTGTGCTACATAAAATTCTGTTTTATTGTATAAAGTTGGAATATTTTCCCCAAATCCACATCGTTTATATCCAGTTTATCTGGTTCCCTACACACTTTAGCTGCTCTGCAATGGCAAGCTCAGGGTTGTATCATGCCTCATACCCAGTGCTGCAGGAATATGCTCCAGCTCCACGCAACTCTTAATTGGAATAAAGGAATTCAAGAAACAGACTGATGACTAGATGGGAAGAGGATTGAGGTCTAATGTCACAGCATGAAAGTATTTTCTGGATAAGAGCAGTGGGAAGTGCAGCAGGTGTGGTCATTGACTTTGGTTAGCCAGGGTGGTGTGGAAGCAGCTCAAAGACCAATAAGACTGGGAAAAAAGTCCTTTGAGTTTACATATCTTAAAAGAGAGACAGTAGGAAATAAAGCAAGAATAAATAATACTTTAACTACTGAAATCAGTCAGATGAAGCAGCAAAATGTCAATGTTTGAAACAAAAAATTAAAAGAAGGGGAGAGCCATCCAAAAGAAATCAAAATTGGAGTGGACCCCATGGGAGCGATTTAAATCCTGCAGATGGAGGGAAACACCATGATGGGCTGGCAGCTTTGTTCTTACAAATATCAATGTCCTCTGTTTCTTTGTTCCAAAAAGCTCCAACACCCAAGGTCGTCTGAAATTCAGAGCCTATGCAGGCAGCTCTCAAATTTCATATCTCGTTCAGCAATAAGGTTTCAGATTCTGATCAGGTATAGAGCTTATTTCACATCAGGTCTATTTTGTATTAATTTTGCCAAAGCTGCGTGCAACCATATGCAATTCGAATTACACTGAAAGAGCTGTCTGCCTCAGTGTAACTCCAGTGTACCTCATGCATAAATGCATTTTATATGTGGCCGCTTGCTATTCTATGCAATCTTTAATGGCAATTTCTATTTATTTTATGGACTGACTTGATAGTCCGGTGACAAAATGTGTATTTCTTATATGGTGCTGGGCTAATGCCTTTGTTTGCTCTTCTTCTTCTTCTTTTCAGATTCTTTGCAGTCGTAAACCAATGGCCCCAACTGCATGTCACATCAATTTAAACAGCAAATGCTTGCTGTGAAATTTGCAATGCAAAGGGCTCATTAACATATGCAGGGGCTAACCTTCATAAAGCGATCAAATCTATGAAAAAATATTTCTCCTTTATTTTTCAAAGAAATATCCCTGCCGTTAGACTAGCCGATTGGGTCCTTTTCAACCCTTTTACAGTTAGTTTTGTGAAAACACATCCAAAACTAATGGCACACAGCCCATTGTCCCTGAGTTTACGTTAGTATATTTATATAAATAAATATAAATTTATATACTGTGATAGTCACCAGGCAGGGGGTGGTGTTCTGGCCGGGATGGTTCAAGGTACCTTACCCAGCCGGGAGGCCAGTTTAATGGAAGGACAGTTGGAGACCAATTGTACAGATTATTTCCTTCCCTGAAGCAATAAGTGTCAATCCTCCTGGTCTACGGTGCCTGTATGGATACCTGCAGGGCAGGCTGGGAATTGTAGTCCAATAGCGCAGCCCTGCAGTGTTCCATGGGTGCCACTGTGGGAGCTGCAGAGACAAATTGTTCCAACTTCAAGGAACCTCCGCCTGAGCCGGAAGTAGCTCCTACCTGTAGTAGGGTCACACCGGATGTACTCCCAGCTCTGGCATAAAAGAAGCCGCCCGACCTCATCTAGGTGAGCCAGAGTCAGGAGGATGTGGATGAAGTTTGCCTGGAGGAGTAAAAGGAAAGGAAGAGAGGAAAAAAAAAATAGGGAAAATAAGAGGAATTGTGCTGGTGTGGTGTTTGTACATCACCTGTTTAGGTATTTGAGAAAATAAATCATTATTTGAACTGATACTAGTGTTGGTGTGTTGGAGGGTTGGGGGCTTACTGGCACCTCCTACAGGTTACAGTACTAACACAATCATTGATTCATTGTCACTTCTTCTGTTTAACATATTTCTTTCTGTGTGGACGGCATTACTATACAATTTAAAGTGGTTTTGCTCCACACGCAGATTAGAAGATCCTAGATAAAGGGACTGTCACGTTTCTGAAATGCATTAGAGATTAAATTCCTGATCCATATATAGCAACAATCTTTTTCGTTATGCTTCTGAAATCGACATATGTGTCCTGGCCTTCTAAATTTGAAATTGTAACATTTTACGTCATCCAGTAGATCATGTTAGATCGCAATACTCAGGTGGAAACATTTTATTTATTGTTCATTCTCCTGATACATGGGCAACAGTTCACTCATGTCTATTGGAATGATTTGATATTCTTCAGACTTTATGGGTGGTGATAGGAATATAAGGACCTTTCATCCAGGGGCATGTATATACAGTAATCTGTTGCAGTGATTTGATGATTGTAACAATGTTGATTGTAACAATAAGGTTCTGTTGCAAACTGTGGTTAGTTATTTAATGAACCATGCACCAAATGGTATATAAAATTGTTTGATGGTATTCTGATTTCCAATTCCGATATCTACCTTTTATATATGCAAACTGTGGTTAGTTATTTAATGAACCATGCACCAAATGGTATATAAAAGTGTTTGATGGTATTCTGATTTCCAATTCCGATATCTACCTTTTATATATAAGTGAGTTACTACTATTTATTCCACTGCGTTGATGATATTTATGTTTTGCATGTGCATTTTGTTGCCTGTCACTTCACACAATAGTAACAAACTCTTTTTTTTTAAATGAAAATATTATTTGGCACACCAATAAAGAGATTCACTAAAGTCTGCATACTGAAACAGAATGTTGCTGTTGACAAATCACTTATGGTTCAGAAAGGTTGTAAGAAAATGCAAACTGGACCTCGTACAATTACTGAGTTGGCAGTGTCTCTGCTGAACAACAGGTAAAGTTTATTAGTAGCTTGACAAACTGCCCAGTCTGTAAACCAGATATATTTTGAGAATAATTGGTTGCCAGAATTAGGTTTATAAATACTTGTCCCTTCCTTTCTCCTTCTCTCTACTCCTCTTTTCGACAATTGAAGGATCAGACTCAATTTGTTAATAATATTTGACTTTGTATACTCGTTATTTATATCTATCTATCTATCTATCTATCTATCTATCTATCTATCTATCT
>JANRMT010062815.1:2837676-2859642 GCA_026402145.1 Polypterus bichir lapradei
TAATAAAAAAAATTTTGGGTCGAAATGTTGAAGTCCCGCGAGACTACTTGCACGTCACGGCCTACTTACAAACTATTTCTCAGAGACACTTTAATGTCCCGCGAGACAAGGAAGTAAGATAAAAGGACAGCTGCTGTACACGCTTTTAAATGATTGACGCGGAGCACGACATGCAGATCATGCATCATGGCACAAGCAACAGCTGGCTTAAAGCACGCCCCTTGGGGAGGGGGAATAACTCATTCACTACAGCTTTATTACTGGCAAATATCAAGAAATAAAAAATGAATGAAAATGAATGAAATGAAAATAATCTCTTTAAATTGTATATCCGGTTAACCAAACCCGGGAATTGGTGAGCGAAGTGAGCAGGGGGCGGAGCCCCTAGTATATATATCTCTCTATTATAAAAAAAAATCTCTGGGAGAGAAAGAAAGACTAGGGAGATGAGACGTGATCTTCCCGTGAAGATCACGGAAGACACTTAATAGATCCGCGAGACGAAAGAGACTGGCCACGGAGCGTCTCGCGGGGACCTTAAACATGAGACTTTGTGCCAAGAGATTGACCCAGGACCGTCTCGCGGGGACGTAGAACATGAGATTCTTGCAAGACACGCCCTACTTACAACCAATATCAAATTTGACCACGGCCAGCAAAACACTCAGTTGTGTAAAGGCTTTGAGCACACACAGATCCAGGGCTCTCAGCGCATATACAGAGTATACGGACAATACGTTATAAATGAAATGTAGACGACTAAGCGAAGAAGAAAGAACTGCGTGAAGAAAAGAGACTCAAAAGCATTGGAGAAAAAAAATGCAAAAAAAAAAATAATAATCTAGGGGCAAATTCCGAAAATAAGGAAAGTAATAATCAGCCCGGAACAAGAGGAAATGAAAAAAAGAACGTCCAATCAGGATCTGAATTAAAAGACACAGAGTAAAAGACAAAGTAGAACTACATAAAGACGTTCAAAAACGTTGGCGCTATACACATGCACAGCAGGTCAGAGATTATGAAAGCAGTGGAATTCGAAATAAAAGTTGGCGCAATACAAATGTGGAGAAAGTTAAAGAATATGAAAGCAGGAAAATTAGAAAGTATGAAAAAAAAGAAAGTAAAGATCGCAGTAGTGGAAACAAACGGAAATTATTACTTGAAAAAAGGGAAAATGATCGCCATGGACCAGGGGTCTCATGTATAACGCCGTGCGTAGAATTCGCACTATTACATGACGTAAGCACAAAAGCAGAAATGTGCTTACACACAGAAATTTCCAAATACAGGAATCTGTGCATACTCCAACTTCCGCATTCCTCCGCTCCATAAATCCCGATCAGCGTGAAAACTAACGCACGTGCACGCGCATTCTGTCCCGCCCCATCTCCTCCCAGAATTACACCTCTTTAAACATGCAAATCAATATAAATAGCCCTTAAGCTCAGCGTTCTGTGAAAAGGCAATGGCAAAAGCAAGAGGGAAAATACAAGAATTTCAGCAAATACCAAGTGGAGGAAAAGAAAAACGTACTATCTGTTGGTTTATACAGTGGTATAATCAACAAAAGGAAGTTGATCGAGTGACATAGCGTGTCAGAGAAACAAGCTCAAGTTCACAAAGTCACACAGTGCCTGACATAAAAACGAAGTAGTCACATATCAAAGTCGCCGTGAAAAGGCGAGACGCAGCCCACCATCCGAGTATCATATGGATGCTTATCAGGGTACAATGAGAAAAAAAGGCACAGAGTAGGAAAAAAGCACGAAATATTAACTTCAATCTCGAAATATCCACTTTAATCACGTAGTTTATTTTGTCATTAAAGTAGAACATAAACTTCATCTTAAAATCGTTTAATTTACTAGTTTCTCAAATCCCATCATAACTAAAGTAGCACGTTAAATGCTTTGTTTTGTATTTGATCTTCAATGTGCTCTATGTGTGTGAATCACTACGTGCTTCCGTTCTTTCTTTTTCTCCAACAGGACACAGAATCCATTACATTCATGATATTACAACACTCTGAATAATTAAAATACTGAGATGTATACGTGATATCTTTTTCATGATGATAGGAGTTAAAGCACGTTATTAAACAGGGGAACATGGTGTGTGATTGTGAGCGACCTTCGATGAAATTGCTGTAGCAGTACTGTCTCTTTCAAACATACTATCCTCCAGTTCCAGTCCTTACTTTTCTTTCTCCAAATACCTAATCGCCACACAATCAGCTCAGTAATAGATGTTAAGTCATCTGTAAGCTTACAACGACGATTCTTCAAAACTTTTAAGGAACATTGAAATATCTTCATAGTACATGTTTAATTATTCTATCCGGCTATTCTTCCAGTGTCGCGCCAGCCTCAGCAAATATACAGCGCGAGGCAGGAACAATACGTGAACTTGCTAGCGCTGTGGCACAGTGTCCTCACATGTTTAAATATTAACAATACAGGTTATTTAAATTAAATTAAAGTTGTATCTGTATAATATAATAAACATATTTTGCTGCATTTCATCTTAAAAATGATATTGTCATCATATGTAAATACGTGCTTTATAAAGTGGTGCAGGTTGTGCAATATTATAACTGTAGTGCAAGTTTACAGTGGGGTGATTGTACTTATAAGTACAAACAGTTCTACAAGGAGCAATTGATTGAGTGCGTTTAAAGTTCTTGGGATGAAACTGTTTCTGAACTGCGAGGTCCGTACAGGAAAGGCTTTGAAACGTTTTGCCATGGCTAAGGCAGAGTGGGCTTGATGCTGTATACCGATAATTCTCTTTCCGATCAGCTGCTGCTGTGATTCCCCACTCAGATACAGTGATATACTGTAAATACTCCGAGTGGTGCAGTGAGAGTAATATGGAAAAAGATGATTCGTTGTGGCAACCCTTAACGGGAGCAGCTGAAAGAAGGGAAAAAAAAGGTGCAGTGAGAGTTACAACGCTAAAGCAGTTATGGTATTTGGAATACTATGGCTATTCCCTGGGCCATTATATTGTTACAGGTTAATTACAATCAGATGCATTACTCTAATAAACAATATGCGGTTAGTTTCAGTGTGTTTATAAAGGAATGGAATAGGAATGTGGTTCTAACAAATAAAGGGTAACGACACAGGAACAGTAGTACTGCTTTGACGCTGGGTGCCACCAGTCTGCAAAACCGAGCGGAGAACTTGTGTACGACAAGGTATGAGGTACCGTGGAAAAGTGCGTGGCTTTATGCCAAGTGTAGGTTTTATACATCGCGATTTGAACGTGGAAACGTTCTTACGTAACATTTCTGTGCGTACGCACCGTTTATACATGAGGCCTCAGGTGTCATTGAAAAAAAAGCAGGACAAAGCGAGTTCAGAAATAAAAGACAAAGAGTAGAAAACAAAGTAAAACGTCATAAAGAGGTTAAAAAATAAGGGGGCCAAACACATGCAGAGCAGATTAGAGATAATGAAAACAGTGGAATTCAAAAGACTCAAAAAAAACATAGGCGCGATACACATACAGAGCAAGATACAGAATATGAAAGCAGAAAAAAATGAAAGTGTCAAAAAAAAAGAAAGTAAACATTGCATTAATGCAAACAAACAGAAATTATTACTCGGAGAAATAACGAAAAGGCGAATAGAGATCAAATATATGGACATAGATGATATGTCAGAAGTATGTAAATATTGTAAGGCTTTGAAGTTTAAGTCAGAGAATTTCAAAAATGGGGTTTACCTGACATGCATTTATTGGTTACTTTGCAAAAAAAATGATTAACTGCTGATGATGTCGATTGTTTTGTCTGTGCTAAAATTCCAATCAGAGAAACCTATCCTGAATTATGGTACAAAGTCATTAAACACAAGTCTCACTGACCTCATTAAAAAGATTCAGCATGTTGGGACTCGAAAGATTCCAAATATTGTTTTTAAGAAAGTTCTGAAATAAAAGTGAAACTAATGAAATAGCAACAATTCAAAGAAAAAAAAAAACATCTTAAAAGTGTGTATGCAGAAAACCAAACACAGGGGTTGGCGAGCGAAGCGAGCAGGGGGCGAAGCCCCCTAATATATATATATATTTATATAATTTGAATCTATATGAAAACATTCTTATTTGAAAGTAAACTCAGACATTCACTTGTAAAAGAACAGTCTTTTATGTTTGTTCCTCAAACTAATTTCATCATGTTACTCCAGACATGCAATGTATTCTGTACATTTGTATTTTGCATGTGTTTTGTGCAGTTTTATCATTTTTAATTGTTAGTTTGTATTGTCATTTATAAAAGACACAGATTTTTCTACCCCACTGCTCTGCTTTTTGGTTAACCATTGTACTAACAGCAGATTTTAAACATTTCTCCAGCGCCCTGAAAATGTTGTTCTGCTCCTGATCCTGTTCTATTTCTCTCTCGAACCTGAGATCCCTGATTTGCTGTTGTTTTATATTAAAACTGTTAAGCATTCACAGTAGCAAATAAATGCTGGTTTCCTTTCTCATCATACATAAATGGCAATAACTACCATATCAGCTTTTATTATTATTATAATGGCCTTAAAATCGCCATCTTAAAGAGCATTTTGAGTGTCAGGAAAGAATACATAGCTACCACCCCCAAATTGTAGCTTTTGGAGGTTGGCTTGACACATAACTCCTAAAAATAAAGGAGAAGTCAAAAATAAGTTTTAGAGTTACATGTGTTATATTTTTGCTGCATCTGTAAAGGGGCAAAAAAATCCCGTTTACTTTAATCCTGTATGTCATTCTTTGACCACTGGCATCCTGCTCTACAAATTTATCATATTGTGCTGCTCCAGACGCCTAATCTACCCTTCTACAAGTTGCTTTGTTTTTTAATTTCCAACTTACACTGCTTGTGATTTGTTAAAAATTTTGCTGTATATTTTTTTACTTACTAGTGGATTTTTTAGGTTGCTGTTAATGAAAACTTTCCCAACTAAAAAAAAAAAATTAAGGATGAAATACATAAAGATCATTACAACGCAACATTTAGTCCATTCACTAGCTCCATTTGTGAAAGATGAACAGACTCACTGCGGCTCAACTTACATAAAATAAACATAGGTGGGCACTGACTTCACGTCGTTTGTACGCAAGGATCAGATAGGCATATACTGGAGCAGAAGGCTAAAGGAGAGGGCAGGGCATGGGGACTAAATGATCAAGTGTGTTTAATGTGTTTAGATGGCTCACTATCTTTAAAAAGGCTGCTTGCCATTGCCACACTAAATGGAATTCAGCCAGTGGCTTTGCAAGCTTGCCATTTTGAAAGGCACACCTGCAGCTAGCTCTGAAGCTGCTCTTTTGAATGATGGAATGGCAGCTCATGCTATGGATGACTCATCCCTGGATGATACAACTTGTCAGCGCTGTGACACTACTTTTTTTTGTGGCTATCCATACAAATTGAATACTCTCTCACTACTTGTTGTTCTTGTGTAGTATCTATTTAACAGCTAGTTTTTCAGTGTTTCCCACAGAACATGTATGTGGGGTTCAAAAAATTGTTCCCCAGAAGTCCACTCTTATGCATCTCACTTTGTTGCTGGGGCTAAACTTTGAAAAATACCATAAAACCAAATGGTGTTGTCCAGTATCTGACAGTGAAGGGTGCAATGGGTAAAACAGAGCCATTGAAAAAAATCCAATGTATTATTTGCTCTCTTCAATGAATAATTGTTTGCTTATCGAGTTTTTAATGAAAGTTCTCCTGTGCTATTCAAACAAATGCCTTAGAGAAAGAGCAAGGACTGTGCTAAATCCCCTTCCCATCCAATTATCAAACCCACCCTATCCAGTTCAGAGTCAAAAGGGGCCAAATCCCACCCTGAAAACACTGGGCATACAAAAGGAAAAAGCTGCGGACAGGGTGCCAGTCCATTTCAGAGCTCACTCATGCCTACACCTACACTGACAGCCACATAAGGGACAATTTGAAAATGACAGTTAACCTGACCTGCAGGTCTTTGGGAATGTGTGATAAAAACACACAGACAGAGAGGGAACATGCATACTGCACAGGGACATTACTGCAGGTTTGGGGTTCAAACTTGTGATGATGGATCCATAAGGTAGCAGTTCTATTTACTTTGCCACTGTGCTTTCCATCCATTTATCAAGAAGGTATCAAAATGTTAAATCTTGTACATTTTAATTAATGCCCTCTCTGACAGAATGCATTTTTCTGGCCCTTGAAACTACATTATTGGTTTAAAAACAGGTCTTGTAGACATTGTATGTGTGTGTGTGTTTACACATCTTGTGCCTTGCATCTAATGAACGTCTGCCTTTTTGTTTGACTCTACTTAAATCAACGAAATCTGCCAAGGAAGTCTGTGCATGTGTTTGCTTTTGGCTTCTTTGAGGAGCCTGGGCACTTGGCCTCTCCACAACTCACAATAGTTACATTTATATTCTGGATCAAGGCGAGAAAACAAAAGAAATAAAGGCCACAGAGCAATGCTAAGCTGTCTTGACTAAACTAGGGGTGTATTTGGGTTCAATGATTAAATCTACAATCTTTTCACTATAAGGTAAATTTGGTTCAAAGAACTCATTGCAGCCATTCTGCCCTCAAACTCACGAACACACTTCAAAAATATAAATAAATATAACATATGACAGCTTTTTGTTCTTTTTTTTTTTTTACAGTACCTAGCAAAAAATGGTGTTTGCAAAACAAGCAGTGGGCATTAAAAATTACATTCTCAAAGCCACCTAATGCAGGATTTAGAGCCCATCATATCAGCATCAAGGAGTTTTAGGTGGGATGCTAATCCATTGGAGGGCCCATTTTGAATCTTCAGTTACACTCACCCGTATACCTTTAAGAATGTGGGAAGAAATCGAATTATTTAGAAGAAAACTCAAGGAAAATGTGTAAACTCCACAAAGGCAAACAGCAGGTGAAAGGAGGCTCCAGCCCTCTATGAAGTAAACAACGTGAATATAATACAAAGATCCATCCATCCATCCATCCATTATCCAACCCGCTATATCCTAACTAGAGGGTGACGGGGGTCTGCTGGAGCCAATCCCAGCCAACACAGGGTGCAAGGCAGGAAACAAACCCCGGGCAGGGCACCAGCCCACCGCAGGGCGCACACACACACACATCAAGCACACACTAGGGACAATTTAGAATCACCAATGCACCTAACCCGGCATGTCTTTGGACTGTGGGAGGAAACCGGAGCACCCGGAGGAAACCCACGAAGACACGGGGAGAACATGCAAACTCCACGCAGGGAGGACCCAGGAAGCGAAACCGGGTGTCCTAACTGCGAGGCAGCAACGCTACCCATGCCGCCCATAATACAAAGATGATTGGAGTAAACTAAAAATAAAACAGGATTGCGAGATGATGTAGCAGTTAGTGCTACTGCTTCACACTCAGGTTCCAAACCATGTTGTTGCTTGTTTAGTGTTTGTAGGCTATTCCAATGGGTTCACCGACAAAAGCGTGATAGACATATGCGCCCCGACAAAACCGCGACGGACAAATGAGCGCCGACAAACCTGCTAACTGGTTTTCGACAAATGCGCGCCGACAAAATCGCCACGACAAAATCGCGAGAGAGGCCAACAGAGTACGTACACATTATGTACACATTATGTGCTAGGTTATAACTGTTATAACTGCTGATGGCATGCCGCAAACAAATAACTCAGTCGAGGGTTGGCATAACGCATCGTATACAAAGCGGAATTACCAGCAGTCAGGCAGCCAGCAAGTCTAAATACGCTCAACTATCAAGACGTCTTGCTGCAATTCTTCCTACATATGCATGGCGTGATCTTAAGGACTATCTGCGTGCCGTGCTGATGGCATGCCGCGTCTCATAATATTGACTTCTAAAATAAACATTATTATATATGCTTTAAACTAGTAATTCATATTTAATTAAACTTTTGTCGGCGTGATTTTGTCTGCGTGATTTTGTCGGCGCGATTTTGACGCCACGTTTTAATCGGCGCTATTTTGTCGGCGTTCATATGTCTATCGCGCAAATGTCAGGTCACACTTCCAATGTTTGTGTGCATTTTCAATAGTGGTCTTTCATCTCAAAGCTATATATGTTAGGTTAACCACATTTATTTATTTCTTATTTTGTTTGTTTTATTTATTTGATTCATTCATTCATTTATTTATGCATTAGTTTGAACTTGTGCCGGGTTTAAATCTGCTGGATGCTGCAAGAATGGGCTCCGGTACGGTTACTCGTGTATGCACTGAGAGGGGAAACTGTTGGGAGCCAAATTAATGATGATGCAGAAGACAATAGTGATGGCAAAAATAGTTTTAGTAAAAAAACTGGGGATAACTATAGTCAGGGAACCTTACTGTACAAGAAGCAACCACTATGGCAGGTCCAATTACTTGCATTCCCTATTCATCACACTCCAGCCTTTACATTTCCTAAAGTCAGTTGGGCCCTTGTCCAAATCTTCCACTTTGCTCTATGTACACTGGAACAAACCAGTAAGGAATTTTAAGCCCTGGCCCATTGTTACATTTGGGTCATTTCTATGAATCCACATGACATATAAAAGCCCTGGGGCCTTCGATAATGAGTTGTATCTAACAACCCCAAACCAGATAAACCTGGCAGGCTGACCTGGTGGAGCACTGACACGCTGTAATGGGGCTCCATACTGCCATCTACCAAACTGGTGGATGCCTTACATTTTACTAAGAATTGTCAATGCCCAGCACTATTTTATATTGGGCTGTTGTGATGTAAGATTTTGCATATAACGTGATAAATGTTTTGTATGTCTTTATTTATAATTTAGGCAAAGCAATGTAATTTAGTGTTACTTTGATGAGAGGCATTCGTGTTAACCCCATTTACGACTAAGTTTCTTTGTAATTTTATGACAGGATTTGGGGGATGTGTCTTAAACCAGTTTGATGAGTATTTCTCTGCTAAACTCTTTCAACACCCGCACACAAAGCCAGGTTAGTTTAACATATGGTCTTGGGGGGGTTGCAGATGTTAAGATGTACTATTTCCCCCCATTGGTCTGTTTGGAATTGACTTGTCTCAGAGGCCTTTAAGTACCATGATGTCCTATTGGCTGTAGGGGTTTGACAGAAAACCTATAAATTTGCTTGCTCAACCACATTCTCTCTCTCTTACTAGCCAACATATGATGAAAGAAGCATCTCTCTTGCTAACCTGTGATGATGTAGAAGTATCTTTCTCTTGTTAACAACTGAAGAAGACCATCACACCATGAACTGACAAGAGCAGCACAATGAAGAGCACAGCTTCAGCCATATTGAAACAGGCTTGAGGCCTGTTCTAAAAAAAGCTGAGCATCAATGATGCCTTAAGTAGAGACATTTTAAGTAACTACAAGTCTGTGTTTTACCTGAGTTACACATCACCATTTTATCAGGTTGTATGGTTGTATGGTTGCCAATATTCAAACTTTGCATTGTGTTATTATTTATGAATATTATCAATAATACCTTATTTTATGTGTAACTTTAACTTTAAACTCCTGCTTGTTTTTTTACTACATCTAATTGCCTGAGGTTATAGATATAGATGGGAAGGTGGGGATAAGTTATATAGAATAATACCTTATAAACAGTGGTAAGTCTATGAGATTAGGCATTCTAAGGCTACATATTAATAATACAATAGGGGAAAGTAGAGCAATATATATTACTCTACCAAGATAAAACATGGGCTTTGTAAAGCTTCTTGTCCATTTGTTAGTGTACCCATTGTCCATAGATAGTACTGTTATCTGCATTCAATTTACAGCTGGAATAAGTGAATACTGCAATAACGATGTGACACCACAGGTAGTGTGGCTGACTTGTGGATCCAGCCTCTTGAGTACGAATCCTTTGCCCGGTTGTAGCCCATTTGCACACTTTGGTTTTCCTCCCCCAAAAAGATGTAAGTGTGTTTGAAATGTGTTGCTGCCATCAAATTCAAAATGAGCTAATATTTTTCATGACATAGTAAAATGTCCCACTTTGAACACTTGATATGTTTCCAGTGTTCTATTGTGAATAAAATCATTGCAATCTGTTTTTATTTACATTTTACACAGCGTCCCAACTTTTCTGGAATTTGGGTTATAAATTGTGAGTGTGAGAAGAGACTGCAGTGCACTGGAGCTGCATCCTGCCTTACAACAAGTGCTGCCTGGTATGGGTAATGTCACAATTGACTAAATGAATATAAAATTTTAAAATAGAACATAGAATAAAATTTCAAAGTACACCTAAAAAATCAAATGCAATAATTAGATATTTACACTTTTAATTAGGTTCTTAAAGCTTTGAAATATGGAAATGGAAAAAATGAAAATTGTATCCATTATGTTACAAGTGAATAAGAAGGAAGCAATACAAAATGTATTAACTTACAAAATGGTCTTATATTACCATTTTAATAGAGGCACAGGGTAGGATAAAAAAGAGATGACAGGAATACAAAAATATAGGGTTTCAATGTGCTCTTCTCGATACCAGAGTGTAGCCAGATTGTATGCTAATGGTAGCCTCGTCCTTAATCTTTCAAGGTCTCATTAGGATATACAGAGCACTTAGAGTCTTGCATGATTTTCACATTTCCAACTAACACTTCTAGTTAGGAGCTGCCACCTGCTCAACACATGTAAATACAATAAAACACCCATATACTTTTAATTAATTAAAAGGAGAAGCATGCTGGGTGCACAAGTACTTGACCTGATGCTCTGGCAGCTCAGTGTGAATTCAGGTATAAAGAATTCGGCTAACTTTCAATAAAATTAGCTCATTTGTCCTTTAGTGTTTGTGCCAACAACATCCATCCACCCACTTACTTTCTAAATCCATCCATTCTGTTCCAGAGTCTAATGGTGGGCAGCCTTTCCCAGAAACATGCAGGAAGCAGCCCTAGATTAGGCATCAGTCCATATCAAGGTGCAGGTGTGACAGACAGACCCCTGCATTGTGGGCCACTTAGAATAGTCTGCATGTGTTGGAGATGGAGGAGCTCAGACAGTGGGAGAACATGCAGACTCCACATACACATTTGAACCCAGGTCGCTGGAAATGTCAGACAGCAGCTCTTGCCATTTACTGAATATATGATACAAATGTTATTATGATAGTTTAAGGATAAAAATCAGCTTTTCAGTCAGGAAGCAAATTTGAACTGAAAAAAGGAAAACCAAAGACCTTTCAAAAAAATTCTGGGATGAAATTGTCAAAAGTGATTAATAAGAAAAAAATGACAAAAGCATTAACCATGAGATCTAGACAGCGTGCAGAGCTGGTTGACACTTATCCAAAAAGACTTGTACTGACACCAAATATTAACATGAAAGCCTGAATACTTATGCAAGCGGCATATTTCTTTTTATTTTATTTTTCTTTAATATTTTTGCTGACTTATAACTAATTTTCTCTGTAAAAATTCAGACAGCGCATGGGAGGTGTGAGTGAAATGTAATCTTTGTAAAAAAAAGGAATATATCATTTTTACTGCAGCAGAAATCAGCAGTGTCTTCCAGTAAAGGGGTGCAGTGAACTAAAACCAAACATAGCAGCATCAGGGTTAAGGTAGGAATCTAGTCTTAGACAGGACACCAGTTTGTCACATTAACACTCATGCTCAGTTTCAATTTGACAGCTGGTCCAGATACAGGTGTTCAGGACTCAAGAGTAAAAAAGACCAGACGAAATCAGCAAACTCTATACGACTTATGACTGGGACAGGAATTCAGTCCTTGTTTGTTCCACCATGCATCCCATCCACGTATACATATAAAAGACAGGAGGCCAAATCATAGGAAAAAGGGGCATGAACCATATTATTTCTGTCATGCCCATACTTCTGAAATACAGGGGGCTGTTAGAACTCCTCATGTGCTGCCTCAGGGTGTTCATACTATTTCTGAAACTCCAAATGGATTTCTCGGTTTCCCTTGAAGCAGGTCACTCTATAAAAGCCTCTTTCAACCAATAACTAGGTAAACTTAAGAGTTAGGAGAATTGTTGAACAGCTCAACATGGGCAGGAGGAAGGAGAGGTCATGGAGTGGAGGAGGTAATTGTGGGTAAGTTGAGCAGCTACCCCACAGAATAGTCTGGGTTAGGTACTGTATAGGTAGGCCCAGTAGGTCTTGTGTTATTTTAGTTACTTATTGTGTCCTCCATTCTTCCCTTACTATAATAAAACACCATCTTATTATTATATGCTTGTAGATTTTTTATGTCTTTTTCTTGTTTCAAGGGTGGCCTATATGCATGTAGGAATGCATGATGAAGTTACAGCTCATAACTGGCCACACTGCACCCACTAAATTCCCACATTGTGCCCAGTACTGTTGACTTTCTAAAACTGTCAGGTTCAAAAAATGGACAGTTGGATTTTTTGCTTCATCTGAAACCAAAAGAGCAAACAAAAGTGGCTTAAAGCCAAAAAATAAAAAAGTTAGAATTTAAGGAGACTAAAACCACATATGTCTTGTGCTTTAAACTTAACAAAGATCTTAAATTGCATTCCTAATACAATAGTTTATAAAAAAACATTTATAATAAGTAGAAAATGCAAAGTTTTAGTGGTTGATTTTATTTTTACACAAACATACACAAAGACTGAAAAGACTTTTTTTCAAGGAACCAAATTATATAAACACTCCTTACATAATATATCTGCAAATCAGTTTTGAGCAACATGGTAGTCTAAGAAAATGCCCAAAGCTGAATTTATCACTTTGAAAATAAAACCAAGATTTGAAAGTTATGGCCCACATGCCCCCTTCCCAGGCAAACACAACAGGTCCCTGAATTTGACTAAAAGGGTGACAAAAAATGGATGTACTTTTTCTCCCCCAAAACATTAGGTGGCAGCCTCCAAGGGTTAAAATTCCCACAAGGACTCCTGCAAGGCACGCTGGAACCTACAGTCCCATGATGCAGCCCTGTGGGGTTCTGTGAGGGCCAATAGGGAGATCTGAAGGGATTAACAATCCCTAATTTGTTGGATTTCCGATTGGCCCAGAAGTACTCCTGGGTCAAAGATAAAAGGAACAGCCCTTGCTCATCCGGACGAGTTGGAGTCGGAGTCAGGTGGACAAAACTCGCCTTGGAGGAGTGGAGGAAAGAAGAGAAAGAGAAAGAAGAAAAGGATTGTGTGATGGTTTGCTAATCGTTTGTTTAAAGCCTGTTGCAAAATGTATTTATAAAAATAAACCCATTTATTCACCTTGGAACTTGTGTCTGTGAGGTTGTGTCTCTATTATAAAAAAAATCTTGGGACGAGAGAAGACTTTTTTCCGGTGACAAGACGTGATCTTTTGAAGAAAGACAGAGAGACACTTTAACGACGGTCAAGTCATGTCATACTTAGAACCTTTGGAAGCAAGTCCCATGAGACGGTGACTTTTGCAAGTCACGCCCTACTTACAACCATTTTTAAACAAGACCACGGTCATCTAACATCTCAGTTGTTGGAATGTTTTTGGCAGCCACACTTCCTGTGGTCTCAGCTCTTAAAAATTTTATATGTTCTAGATGACACATCAACGACTAAGCGAAGAAGAAACAGCAATGTATCGAAAAGAGACCCAAAAGCGTTGGAGAGAAAAGAATGCAAAAAAGAAAGCAAAATAGAACAAAAATAATCTATGTGCAAATTCTGAAAATAAGGAAAGTAATAATCAGACTGTCCCGTGAAGACTTTGTGCCAAGAGATTTAACCACGGCCATGGCTGGAAAAAGACAAAGTAGAACGTCGTAAAGAATTCAAAAACGTTGGCGCGATACACATGCAGAGCAGGTTAGAGCTAATGGAAGTAGGGAAATTCACAAGTCTCAAAAAAATGATAGTAAAGATTGCATTAGCGTGAACAAATGGAAAATACTACTTGGTGAAATAACAGAACAGCGAAAAGAGATCGAATAGTGTTTGAGGATGTCTGGGGGAGAAGAGAGACAAGGCAGTGAGACAAAAGGACAGCTGCTGCACAGGCTTTTAAATGTTTGAAGCACCACACAAGATGCAGATCAGCTAATCAAGGAAAGAGGAGGTAAAAAAAAAAACTGTATTTGTTTCCCATTGTATCACCGTTTAAGAGGGGTTTCGGAGGAGCGACCGCGTCTCCTTGGGGTGTGTTCAGCCCCCCTCTTCACAACGGCGCATAGCACAGGTGGGGGATTATCGAGTGAAGCGAGCAGGGGGCAAAGCCCCCAAGTCTAGAAAAACATTCTAGAATCTAGAACCCAAATTTAGCATTATTTCAACAAGTTCTTGTACATTTAATTTAAAGAAAAGTAGCACTCCTGCAGACTGCTAATCCTTAGTTAGCCAGCTGTAGAAAAAATACACTTTCAAAAGTGAAAAAAATATACTTTTAAATCTTTATTAGTTGGAATTAGCTTTCATTTATTTTTTTTCCTTGTAGCTGAAGCATGCTGACTCCATTGATGGTTAACATTTAGCTTAAATAAAGCAAGAATATTCAATGCCCTAAAGAACTAAGTCACACTACCTTTACTTATTAGGATGAAATGGCATCCTGCAGATCTTATTGATGAGGTATCTGAAAATAAATCTATCGCCTTTATGCTCGAGGTTAACTTGCTGTGTGTGCATTCATCCGAGAGGTGAGACGAAGCATCAGGACAGGAAGCCCCAGCCTCCTCCTTTTCTTTTCACAACTCCCCTCCATACGCCAGTATAGGAGGTCGCGCAGCAAGAAACATGCGATGAAATGGTAAAAATATATTCACAAATTACGTCTGTCATCTCCAGACTTGTCTGTATATGTCAGTTTTATGCAAAATTAAACTTTTGCCAGCTTTTGATAAAAAGTTGGTGGTTGTGGCAGGCCTCACCTCTGTAGCAGTCACCTGGCCATTACAAGAGGCTTGGTTGAAGCCAGTTGCCATATTTGTTAATGAGTCTCTTGATATCAACATGTTAGCAGATTAGTGCAAACTCTGTGTTTAGTTTAATGTGGCCTTCGTTGGTCATTTCAAATTGGAAATTTTGCTCATGTGCTACACTAAACATTTTACTTATCTTCTTTTTTTAACTAGTTGAATATTTTTGACTTTATTGCCTAACCTTAACTACGTTTTATTTTCCTCCTATGTTTAGCTGTTTGTGTAGTCTGCTACTGTGCTTAATTTGTCTAAAACATATCCACATGCTTTACATTCTCAAACTATCCTAGCAATGCCCTAGTAACATTTTATTTGCCAGGATGACATTAGCACTCCATGCCCAATTTAACACTGAAAAGCAACTGAAAAGAAAAAATAAATATACAGTACATGAATGGAAGTGACGGTCCAGCTCTGAATGTTCAAAGTTAATTGTAACAACCTTGAACTACCAGAGCTTCAAGGCCTGTTTAAACTTTTTCAAGAAATACAAAATTCAGAAAGGCAGATTTTTCCCTGCAGTTAATAACCTCAGATGTTCAACCAAAATCTAATATTGGATTAAAGTGATTCTGACTAAAACAGTGTTTTATTAATGTAAACTTGAATGTTTTCAGGATTTCTGATTTATTTTATTTTATTATATTGCATTCAGCAGTTCAGTTCATTCTCCTTCCACCATTCAGCTAATCTTAGGATCACAACAACAACAAGGACAACACCATACAATCACATGACTCAAGTTCTTAAATCTCTCCTTTTGGCTGCCAGTTAGTTGCTTATTTGAACAACACAAAAGTTTTGATGCTTATCTCAGTTATCTATTTATTAAAGGAAGTTCTACAGTTCCAGTGCCCGCCAACTCTTGGACTCCATAACTTTCAGCAGGCATGATGTAGGGGGCCTGGTCTGGGACAGAATGATGGGAATATTGTGGTGGTATGGAACAGTGGCATACGAGAGTCTGGCAGTGTAGGCACTGGCACTGGCAATGCAAGATATTGTGCTTATGTTTAATGTTGGGCATTCCTAGGAGGTGGAGGGTGTTGTGAATGTGTGTGTGTGTGTATGGTGGCTCATGAAGGACTGGCAGGGGTATCATTACAATAAGAAAGGAAAATTGTCTGCTGGGAAAATGTAGAATACTTTCATAATACACTATGTGACAGACAATCCTGCCATGCAGGAAAACCAAAGGCTGCTATAGTATGATGTCCTTAAAGAATATGGAACGCTGTCCCAGACCCTGGAAGTAATTCCTAGGAATGGAGGTGAAAGACCCCAATGCAGGGGATAAAGACCAACTTTAGCCAGTTTTTACTTTAGTTAAAAGACTATTGTGAAAAACACTCAGGTGTTGGAAGGAAGAGAAATCAGTTACTGAATGGTGCGACAGAGACAGAGAAAGGGAGAAAGGGACTGGGGTGGTGTAGTACTGTTGTAGGCAACTGGGTGAGCTACCCAAAAACAGGGCAAGACTTGGGAGACAGACCCAAGGAAGTCGCAAGTTTAAAGTTTTATCATTTATTTTTTAAATTGTTCTCTGCCCTTTTCACATATGCATCCTTGAAATATTTCTGTTTAATTAAAAGCAGTTCATTGTACTCTTTTTGGTGCTTTTCTGGAAACAAAAGAATAGAATGAGGACACCTGTAAATGGCTGCTCATAGGTTATGGCTTCTTATGTTCAAACTGAAAGAGGAAAGAGGAAGACTTAAGTGTTTCTTAAAATGTATTCCATCATTTTATAATTCGCAGTGTAAACTTGAATGTTTTCAGGATTTCTGATTTCTTTTATTTTATTATATTGCATTCAGCAGTTCAGTTCATTCTCCTTCCACCATTCAGCTAATCTTAGGATCACAACAACAACAAGGACAACGACATACAATCACATGACTCAAGTTCTTAAATCTCTCCTTTTGGCTGCCAGTTAGTTTTAGATATGACTTCAAAATCCTCCTTCGGCTTATACAGTATTGCTTACTTGGATTTAGTGTTCCTACACATTGTGAACTCATTCATATTTGTACATCTGTGCCTGCACAGTAATCAAAAAACACTAGCTGTCTGATAATAACTAGAATAAGTAAAATAAAATATCTAGAATGAATAAAATTACCATAGACAGAAGGAACATTAGCTGCATGGCCCCAAAACCTATAAGCACCCTTTAATGTTGAAGAAAATCTTTACTGATCTGAACAGTTAAAACAAATCTGAAGACCCATTTTAGAAATGCCTACTCCTCTTCCAGGTGTTGACATCATTCAAAGCTGAAAATCACAAAACAACTCATGGTCTCAGGAATACTGTATATTAATTATTAAGAAAAAAAATGACGATCTAAAGTATACACATTCAAAGTTCAAACAAAAATATACTAAACAGAATGATTCTTCTTCTACTTCTTCTTCTTTTGGCTGGTCCCGTTAGGGGTTGCCACAGCCAATCATCTTTTCCCATTCCTGTCCTCTGCATCTTGCTCTGTTACACCCATCACCTGCATGTCCTCTCTCACCACATCCATAAACCTTCTCATAGGCCTTTCTCTTTTCATCCGGGCAACTACATCTCTAGCATCCTTCTCCCAATATACTCAGCATCTCTCCTCTGCACATATCCAAACCAACACAATCTCGCCTCTCTGACTTTGTCTCTAAACCATCCAACCTGAGCCGACCCTCTAATGTATTCATTTCTAAACTTGTCCATCTTCGTCACAACCAATGCAAATCTTAGCATCTTTAACTCTGCCACCTCCAGCTCTGTCTTCTGCTTTCTGGTCAGTGCCACCATCTCCAACCCATATAACATAGCTGGTCTCACTACCGTCCTGTAGACCTTCCTTTCACTCTTGCTGATACCCGTCTGTCACAAATCACTCCTGACTTCTGACTTCACTCCTGGCTCTTCTCCAGCCATTCCACCCTGCCTGCAATCTCTTCTTCACCTCTCTACCACAATCCCCATTACTCTGTATTGTTGATCACAAGTATTTAAGCTCATCCACCTTTGCCAACTCTACTCTCTGCATCCTCACCATTCCACTGATCTCCCTCTCATGTACACACGTGTATTCTGTCTTGTTCCTACTGACCTTCATTCCTCTCCTCCCTAGAGCATGTCTCCTCAACCTGCTCCCTACTATCGCTACAGATCACAATGTCATTAGCAAACATCATAGTCCACGGGGACTCCTGTCTAATCTTGTCTGTCAACCTGTCCATCACCTTTGCAAATATGAAAGGGTTCAGAGCCGATCCCTGATGTAATCCCACCTCCACCTTAAACACATTTGTTACTAAAAAATGTCCACAAATAATTAATAAACTAACTGTCAGTAAAGTGATGTCACCTTCATGATGAGAATAAACATTTGATATTTCATGTTTGATAAATTGTATTAATCTCTATATATAAAAGCCAAATACCGCTGACTCACTCATCACAAAATCTCCCGAACCATAAGGACTTGGAACTTGAAATTTGGAATGTAGGTTACCCTTGGCCCATAGGTGCTCGCTAAGAAAGTTTTAAAAATTTCATGGTCCTAGTGCGAAATTTCTTATACTGTTTGTAGGTCTGTCTGCTTTTCATGAGAGAACTACTTTACGGATTTAGATCGGTTTTATTTCTACAATTTGCTTGAACATTCAGTTGATTTTGCGACTTTCTCATCATGCTAAGTATCACAGTTCACTTGCAGTACCGATTTATTAGCACAAATCCGAGAGAAACTCATTGGGCTATGAGGAAGGGGGCGGGGCCCTCCTCACTTACGTATCTGCCTCAAGTGTAACCTTAACTCTGCTTAGTTAGCGAACAAGAAAACTACTTAATGGATTTCGATCTTTTTTTTTTTCTATAATTTTCTTGAACATTCCGGTTGATTTTGCGACTTCTCTCATTGTGATAAGAATCATAGTTCGCTTGCAGGAGCAATATATTCACACTAATCCGAGACAGAGGCTGCGGGCCGAGGGGAGGGGGAAGAGTGATGTCAGCAGTAGAGAACTGGGCAGGACTCTCCTCACTGTCCTGTTTCACTAATATGCGGGTGAAGCTGTGGAGGATGGCTAGTAATAAAGTAAAAATGTTACTTGTGCAATCTTGACAGTGTTTTGTCATACATGCAAGCATCCTATTGGTTTTGGTCAGGTAGCATGGACGGGGAAGGATAAATGTGATAGCACAGTCTTGAAGTGCTGTTACCTTTTCTCCTTGGAATGGAGGAAGACATTTAGATGGACAGTGAAATCACTTCTCCTATTATGATGCAAGCCCTGTTCCTTCCAGTCAGCGTCCTATATAAACCAAAGAACAACTGGAATTCAAATCTCATTTTGAATCACCTGTTTTTCACAAGACTAATAGTCATTCCATTTTCTTTTGAAAAACCTGTCTTGTTTTCAGGTAAAATACTTTAATTTAAACAGGGCTACTGGCTAAGTACCACAACACTCCTTTAACTGCTGTCTCACAACCCTGATAGGATACTTGGGTACTGCCAAGGAGAGCTGCAGGATAACACTAACCACACTTTAGGGGGCCTGGCCCATAAGTGCTTCCAAGATGCAATGCTATGGCACCAGCAGTACTCCATGGCCCGGCATAAAAGAAGCCACCTCATCTGCATCTAGGAGTCAGAGTTGGGAGGAAGAGGGCAATGCTGGAAAGGAAGGTGTGGAAGGATGAGGAATTTGTTTATCTGTGTGCTTATATGGTGCTGGACTGATTTAAACCTGTGAAGGTATTGTTATTGAATAAATGCAATTTTATTCCAATCTTGTGTTGTGTTTATCTGATTTGTGCCTAGTATTTGGGGCACTGGGTCACTCCCTAGTGGCCACGATATACATACAGTATTTGAGGTGATTCTGGTCCAAAAAAATTCAAACATTCTTTCAGTTTTTTAATAGGTTAATTAGGTAGTTTTATCAGCAAATGGGATTTCTAAAAGAAAGAAAGAAAGAAAGACCCTTTTACAAATGCAATCTGGATTTCTGTGTCTGATTGAATTCTGACCACAGTACCACTGAAACATATCTGTCATCTGTATCACACGCTATACAGATTATTGTCAACTTTCTTGCATTCATTTTGACATAATACACTGTAAATTGTTTCAAAAGCCTCTTCTCTGGTATTGATTACATTTTAAAGATCTGGGGAATTAAAAGATTGCAGATAACAGAGGAAGTAAATAATAGAGCGTGGACACACTGTAAAGAAGAAGCTTGCTCTCTTTGTGCATGGTTTCCCTGCAGCCAACACAAAACTGTGCTTTCCAAGGGATTTGTGGAGCTCTTTAAGCTTTGTTTATCTAACTTTGAGGCACAACACGGCAGCTATAGAATTTGAAAATCTGTTCTGCTCAGCTGTTGCGAACAGAGAGTTCAGAAAACTGTGATATGGAAACATATACTCACTCCAGCGGGGCAGAAAGTATCATGCAAGCTTCACCAGATAAGTCTTGGCAGACCGGGAAAGATTTATAGCTGTATTAGAGGCTTGTGATCCGTCTCTTGGCTTCTGGCTTGGGTCACTGCTTTCTTAGGCAGTGCCACTGGAGGTCATTCACCTTTCAGCATCTCAACATTCTGCAAAACAGAACTATAAACTAAACCCCACCTCTGTTCTGTTGTATATGAAAGCTTAAACTTTAATATGCACCATTTTCAGATTTCATCAACTGATATGTAATACTCTTTTTGTTCCCCCAATATGCCTTTGATTTTTTTTAATCTACTAAATGTATATCTGTGTCTTTATTGCCCCACCTGGCTTTATTTTTCTTTCTTCCACATTGCTTGGTTAAATGCCTTAAACTGCTGCTTCCCAAACACAATATAAGATTGCTTCAAAGAAAAATTTTTTCTAGTAATTTTTATTTCCTTTTTATTGAACATAAAAGTCACATTTATGAGTTATAATTGGTACCTCTGTTCCTACATGAACTGTAGTGGTTTAATATAAAACTACAGTACTGCTCCATAAACTCTTCCCATAATCACTTTTTAATCATTTCTGAATACATGGTAAAAAAGTGATTTGGACAGAGTGCATTCAGAAGGCACTATACAACAAGAATACATTATTTAAATGGTGTGCTTTTCTTTCTTATTAAAGACTAGCCACAACCTGTCAAAAACAGGTAATAGAATAAATTTAGAACATGCCACTTCAGCTCCTTTCTTCTGTATTGTCGTGTGTCTTGACTAGCGCTCCCTCTGTCAAACGTGTTCTAGTAATGCCTGCTTCTCAGACTGTTATTTTGAGGCCCCTTTCTTGCCTCCTGTCCGCTTTTAAATTTCCCACCTTTGAAGGCAACTCTCCTTGTATGCCTCACAATCACACTTCCTCTTCTGTTCTAGTCACCAAAGCCAAACTGACCAATCAGATTGCTCTGAGAACCGGACACACACACACACACACACATACACACACAGGCCTTAGCATTTTATTATATAATGAAATATTTTTGGTGCTAACATTTATCCGATCAGTTAAACAGTTCTTTGACATGATGGGGAGATACTGCAGCAATTGGGACATTGAGCCTGGCCTTTTTTAAACTGGTCCAATACCCCATGCGTCTTTAAAATATTTTTAAGTTTCCCACAGGCAACTAAAGGAAGGCCAGTGATCTTGCTTTATAATTTCATTTTTTAATTCCTCCAACATTTTCAAAAAGGTTTTACACTGTGTCAATGGGAAAAGGAGCAGAGGAGACAGAAAGAGGAGTTGCAGTGTCAACTGGTCCACCTCGTTTATTGTGATCATCCAGTAAAAAGGAACCAAAATAGGCTCTTAGGGCGTTATATCTGAAAAAAGACACATACAGGTGTGGTCATAAAATTAGAATATCATGATAAAGTTGATTTATTTCAGTAATTCCATTCAAAAAGTGAAACTTGTATATTAGATTCATTCATTACACACAGACTGATGTATTTCAAATGTTTATTTCTTTTAATTTTGATGATTATAACTGACAACTAATGAAAGTCCCAAATTCAGTATCTCGGAAAATTAGAATAT
>JANRMT010062815.1:2866040-2886033 GCA_026402145.1 Polypterus bichir lapradei
TTCTTTCTTTCTTTCTTTCTTTCTTTCTTTCTTTCTTTCTTTCTTTCTTTCTTTCTTTCTTTTGTTCTCCCAGCAGCTCTATTACTTCTTGCAAGCCCATTCTATCCAGTGGGAGTCGTAATCGTAAACAGCAAATTGTGAGGATGTAAAGTTAAAAGGGTCCATTTTTTCAGCCAGACCAATGGGTGTACATGGGCTGCACTTATCTTTTGTTTTAGGAATGCCGCATTGTAGCAGTGGTGGGAGGGGTGGTCTGGACCCTGCTGTAAGGCACAATTAAATGATTAAGCTTTTGAAGTAAAGGAGAGACTGCAGTCCCTTACAAGAAAAGGAAACTGATGGTGTGAAGCAATGCCCTTTCCACTCAGTTCTATGTAAGCACATCAAAAAGTCGACACAATTAATTAGTCAAAATCCATGGTGTTTGGAGGAAGATGGAGAAGACACAGACAATGATGGTCTAGCACCACTCAATGAAAGATCATCTGACCATAATAAACACCACCAGATCCCAGTGCCAGCCAAACATCTGAGTAAATTGCAATCAGAATCATCCAACTTGTTTGTCGAACTTTGGCAAGCGTGCTTTGGCTCCTTGGATATGTGGGCTGTATCTTTTCTGGGAAAGGAAGACAATGTGTGGGTGGATAGTGAGGAATGAAGAGTGTTGATGCTCTACTGGACTCTAGCATGATACCTTGGCCATAATATTCATTTAAAAAAAAATATGCTACACTTGAAATTGTAGGTTTTTTTTTTCTTTAAACACAAGGCCTTCAAACTTCCCCCAAGATATTACATGTTAATTGAGATGTCTATGCCAGTCACTTTCAAGAATACAGGAAGAGCCAAAAAGTAAATGTGATGGCAGTTAAACAATGCGTTAGGTCTTAGAGCCTCTGCTTTTAATAAATGGAGGTGTTACACATCACAGACATTAATGACACACCAGCCATCAACAGCAGTATTTAAGGTTATAGTTAACACCTACATGTTGCCAATTTAGAGTCCACCTGCTTCTTATTCCTAGTGTGCTTCTTAATCTTACTCTGCTGAAAGTTCTGACGTCTTGCTTAGTTTCTTGACAGCAACTTGCTTGGCCTTCATGAATATTTTCAGTTTAACTGTTCTGCGACCTTTCATGCCTGAGCCTTGTGCCGAGTCTTGCCAACAGTCACTAAGTGCATTTACAGCACTTCAATATCCAATATTCACACTCTGTCTGCCTGCACATGTATTTGCTTTGCACTCGCTTTCAATAGAAAGATGTAGATGCGTCCACAGAATACACTTCTAGAGGTAAATGTTCAGGCAGTCACATTATTTCTTTTCCTGGTTGAAATAATCTGTCTGAATATTTCAGAAATCGCTAAATTTATGTTGATGAGCTCGTACAGTGCTAAACTTAGCAAGACAATCTTGAGAGCAGTAGGGTAACATATTAAAAGTAACATGCTGTACATTATGTAGTTCAATTATTTAAGTAACAAGTATCCTCACACAACATTTATCTGTATTATTATTATTCCAGCAGCACTAGGGGTAAGGCAAGAAGCACACGTTTCGGTATGCTAGTACTTTGCAGGGCTTAGCCACACAGCAAGCAGAAAGGTGTGTACTGCATACAATCTGGTGACAGAAACTTATAAATAAATCATCAACTTCACTAATCACAATTATAAACCACAAGGAAATTAGCACAGGCATCATGCTTACGTTTGGATCCATGGTGGGCCATGATAACGTTTAACTCCTTTTTGCGCAGTTTAATGACATTAGAGCATTTTGTTAGTTTTACCAGCAGTTAATTTGCCAGAAGTATATTTGCCCTTGTAAACGTACAATTTTAAGACACTAGATTTCTGCCTTAACCAAGTTTCTCACTTTAACCCAGTTATGTGTGTGCACTCATAGTTTCTCAGAAACCAAATGGTCATATCATAGTGTGACCAGCCTGCATTTTGTTCTGAGCTTGTGATGGTCAATTATGTGCCCTTGACCAGTAACACTTTTTCTCAAAATACTCCCCAAGACTGATATTTCTTCTATTATGTTGACGTCTTTTGTAAGTCTCTTTGGAAAAAAGTGTATGCTAAGCAAATAAATGTACGAGTAAATGTAAATCATCATACCAATGGCTCAACCAATGGTGTTGAGTGACTGTCACCAGAAGAAGGCAAGATTCCCAAAAGTGCCCAGGAGTTAACCTACTTAAACCTTAAATAATGTGAAAAAGAAACAGCTGTAATGTGGAGCAAATTCAAAAGTGAGGTCAGGAAAATGAGTGAAAAGTGAATTTATGGGACAGAACAGACTGCTTTAAGTTCTAACACACTGACAAGAGAGAAACAGAAGTAGAAAATTTAGCTGGTGATAATTAACAAGGTTGTTCAGTATGTAACTGTACTGATTAAACAGGGCAACAGCAGTTTTGAGAGCGAGAATGGAATCAGGAGATGGCACAGACAGATAAGCAAACAAGTAGCGGTCTTAACTGAGAAGACGAATATTAAATAAATAAATATCAGGTTGTGTAGTCAGAATCGTGGTCAAAGAACAGAGCAGTGTCATGATTTAGACTTCAAAAACATGCTATGTAGCCTGTTTCTTTAAGAGAAGCCATTTGCATACCGTTGTCAGGGTCATGTCCTTTGTCTCTAGGGGCGGGGTCTCTGGGGTCGTGACCTTTTCATCAACAACCATCATAAAAAGATTAGCTCTTGCTAGGCACCGTATCTGATCTGCGGATAAAATTCCTTACTTTCATTTAGATATTGCGTGCTTCCTTTCCTTGTATTGACTGGTTCCGACTTATTGCCTGTTTTTTTTTACTTTGATTTTGCCTCTCGTCCGGGTTACGGTTGGTACAGTACAGTTTATTTTTATTTTCTTTTGTTTTGGCCTTTTGCTGCTTCTCCTGATTTACTCTCAAGTTTGGCTCTCCTCTTTGCCTGTTGAGTCAGGACAAGCAGTATGTTTAAAATCAAAAAAGGAACATGAATTTAGAGACAAAAAAGTAAGACATAATTCATAGACAGAAGGTGGAGAAGTTGTTGTAACTAACAATAAGAAAGATGCTAAAGGTTATTTGTTTGTGAATCCAAATCTTGGATGACTGTGAAGTGTAAGACCTTGACCTTTATGCCACTGAAACAATGACACATTCCACACTCCCAGTTGTTGCAACCGTCAAAGAAACTAGCCCAGAATGGCGGTGCCCATAAGAAAAACAAATTAGCACACTGGGTCAATGTATTTAATAATGAGAACAACATATAGGAGCAAAAAATAGATATTACTAATAGACGTCTTGACGTTCAAAACCCCAAAACTATAGATAAATAATTTTAAAAGACAAAAGTCATAAGCCTGACCGTGATAAAAATGGGCATTGATATTTTAGAAGAGAAAACTGTGGTTTTAGGAAATATTGTTTTGTCACAATAATTTGACTCATTTCTTGACACAGAATTTTCAGGTGAAGATAGAATACTACATCAGTTAGAAGAATATTGCAAAGTCTTTGAAGTTTAGTAAAAAGTACAAAATGAGCAGTGGTAGAGTTAGAGGAGCAATCTCAAGAAAGAAAAGGCAATTGATGTCACTAGCAGCTACTCAGTGCTAGGTTGCCCTTATTAATATATAAAGAGACTGGTGAGGGACATTAGAAGTGAAAGAATGAGCATCAAAAGTAACACAAGTGGAGCAAGACCTGCTATTCAGAGACATGTCCCATCTTAGTGAAAGGATAAGGGTCTTCTGTGTGTCTGTATGTCCATCCAGTTGCTATGTCTCTCTTATATGTCATTTTATATGGGATTCATAAAAGTGGTGGTAATGTTTGTAATGCACCATCTGTTGGAATGACATATGCAATGCATTTTATTACTACAAATGCTTGTGATGCACCATTACCTGGAATGGAAATACAATGCACTTTATTACTTCATACATTACAAAATACATTCCAGTAGATGCTGCAATGCAAACCTTAATGCTAAGGTCTATGTTGATTTCTTAGACTACTTCAACCAATCTTAGAGTGGTAGCATGGCTTAGTAAGCGAATAAAGGAATAAATTAAAATGTGTGTGAAAGCACATTTTCATCTAACATTAGAGAAGCAAATTGTCCTTCATGAGAACAGAGATGGAGCACATACTCAACAATAACTGGTGTGGAGCCAACCTGGACACAGACAGGCGGACATGTTGTTCTTCACCACCACACGTTTATTATGTACAATATTTACAATTAAATGGTCACTCAGACCCAGTTCAAATAAGTACACAAACCCCAAACACAGTCCTGGCCACACAATGCCTTCTCTTCGGGCCGCCTCCACACTCTCTTCTGCCTCGTCCTGCTTCCACCCGACTCCAGCCCTGAATGAAGGGAGACGGCCCATTTTATAGTCTCCCGGATGAGCTCCAGGTGATTCCCGGCATTCCCCTCTTGGCCACGCCCCAGCGTGGCAGAAGTGCCGGCTGTTCTAACGGAAGCTCTCCGGGTGTCCTTATAAATCTTCCCCCCAGCACTTCCTGGTGTGGCGGAAGTGCTGAGGTCACCGGTCCCCAAGGCATTGGGGCGCCTCCTGGCGGTGACCACGGGCCCCTACAGGGTGGGGCTTCCATGCCCTCAACCCGTGGCCCCCAAAGCAACCAGGAAGGCGGCCCCCACGTGATCCAGGGTGGGCGCAGACCCACATCCGGTCCCTCATGGCGTCCCGGCGGGGTCGTTGCCCCTGGCATCCCTGACACTGGATTGAAGACAGGAGCTGGTACTGTCATACACAAAAAAATTAAACCTCTCAGCATCTGTGGAATGACTGAGCTGTGACGCAGTCAAAGACAGGGGTATAAAACCAAAATAGTTTACTTTTTAAAGTTTGTAGCTTAGTAAAAAATGAAAGTGCCTCCTCCATACCATACATAGCATTGTAGTACAGCTCTCTGTTTTTATTAATCCTGCCCTAACTCAAAATCTTCACATGCTGCCTTAATAAAAAACAAATTAAATGAAGTCGCACTGATGAATGTTTCAGTTGCTGCCTCTGTCAACCCAATAACTTTCGTCTTATTTTCTCATTCATTTTTACTACTTTGGCTTGTAAAGGTGGTATTAAAATTCAGACAGAGATTAATGATGGCTTGTCTAAGAATTATTTTTTTTTAATTTCAGCAAAGATAAGAGCATTTTCTTTTTCATGAGACTGCACTGAGTAGGGGTACGTCTCTCACAGCTGTCCATGTCCAGACACCAAGAGCTACAAGGCTGTCATGCCCAAAGGCAAATCCATACTGTTACAATTCAGCTGAGCTTCACACTACTCAGACACTAGTGAGCTGTCACACATCAATCTGGACTATTACTTGAGTCGCTCTGGGCTCTTGAAGTAATTACAACTTGCAGAACTGTCCAGTTATTGTCTGCATTTGTTTTCTGGAATATCTCTATAATGCTGACCAAAATCAGTTTCCCTAGACCTTTGGGTCTGTCCAGCTCCAAACTGAAACACCTCCTCTTTTGTGCCTCATGGCTATCAGAATCAGTTAAAATCCATAACCCTAGCCTGCCTGGATTCAACTCTGAAACAAGGTCCCATCCACACTAGTATGTTTTCATTAAAAAATGCAGACTTTTGTCTCCGTTTTCACCTTTTGTCCACACTGCCCCAGTGTTTTCAACCAATGAAAACTGAATACTATTGAAAACGCTTTTCAGAGATGGGGACTTTTAGAAACGCCAGTGCGGCATTCCAGTGTGGAGAGATAAAAATAATCATTTTTGGAAATGAAGATTCCATTGACTCTGGTAGGTTTGTACTTATTATATGGCTCTTTCCTGATTGGATCCTGTTCATAGCAACATCTTATTCCCTAAATGGTCACCCTTCACAGAAGAAAACATATTCCAACATAACGGGCATAGAAGAGTTGCTTTCCATGGAGCATTTTGTGTTGCTTAGCTGAATGCATCTAAACTGTTTTTTGTGCAAAGCAGTGACTACTCACACTGTATGACACAGTTGTCAGTTGTATATGAGTTCAAACTAAACACTCATGTTCTGTCCAGTTCACATGACACGATGTGGGTGCTCAGGCTTTACTTGTACAATGCATACTCATTGTGGTCACTGCCCAGTAAATTTTGGGAAATTTGACAGCCTGCTCATGAAGTGGATCACACTACAAGACAGCCAACTGAAATTTCTGACATGCCAGAAATTCTTCCAATCATGTGACAGCCCACCAACATCTCAACCACTCTTATACTGTGCTTGCAAGTGCAATAACGGCTGATGAAGCCAAAATTCAGGCTGACTCAAAAAATCAGTCTGCGGTTGGAAACCAGGCCTAAAATCATGCAAACTTCACACAATGTATGCCTGGTTTAATCCCTCTGTGCTGCGCACATGCCCAGTGAAGGTGAACAAATATGTTATATGCATCTTCGGTTGTTTTAGTGTGGAGAATACGTGTGTAGGCAAAGTGAAAATGCTAGTCTGGACAAAGATGATTTTTTTTTTTAAAACGCTATGTTTTAATGAAACTTTGTAATGTGGATGTACCCTATGGAGACTATTGGCCTGCTCTGTGAAAGCAATTTAAAAGAAAGTCTTTTTCATGCTCCAGTTCCATTATTATACTTTCTGGTGGCAGGTACATTTCACACCTTGAATGTCTTCAGTTCAAAGCTGGACATCATGTTCTGGAATCCTGCAGTTCAACACATTGAACTGACAGACTTATCCTACCAGTTTAGGATTAGAAGTATCTTGGTTATTGGTAATTCATGAAGGCTTTACACATTTAGTTCATTCTCAGATAAAACTTTAAAGTCCTTGAACACCTCTGGTAGAAAGCCAGAATTGAGCCAGAGCTCCTACACTACATATTATACTTAAAATCACTGGATAGGTTCCATCAACATTTAGTTCTTGAGGTCCTTGAGGCATTTCCTGAAACCAGAGCTAATATATCCACTTCTGTATTCTAATGGCACTCTAACAGTCATGCAGCGATGGTCCAAATGTTTGGGTGACCACATGAATGCTGTCCATGGTGCCATTGATCAATGTGTAAAAGGATCATCAGGCTTCAGTTTAACAAGAATTCTTGGACGTGGCTAGATTGATAGTAAATCATTTCAAGCACTTCGAGCCATTATGTAGTGAACAAACAGCATTCTTCAGGTCTGACGCTGCCTGGAATTCATGTTGCAAATGGTGCGGATCACGTAGAGCTCCACTCCACTCCACACTGCCATCTTTTAAATTTTTCAGGTATCTGGTTTTAATACCCAATTGACTTTTCATTTTAACAGTTTTGCCTGCTTTATGCGTACTGTAGAGTATTCTGATCTGTTGAAAGGATTTTAAAGCTAAGCAATTGATCTTTTTCACTCATATATTTACTATATTGAATAAGCAACAGGCAAGTAATGTGTAATGAAATCAGGGTCAGTTTGGACCCTCTGGACTTAGCCATATGGGTGCAGCTCTCACGGATGCTTGCCAGTGCATGATGAAGGCATATGAACTAATAAAGATTCTCTACTGAGGCTGAAGAATGAATCCCTTTGAGAGACACTTGACTCTCTGTCTGCTGCACTTCTTCAATTCATGTTGATCCCACATCCATCCAAGAGCCCTCATTAAATTTTAACATGTAGGTTTGCTAGAAGGACTGAGGCAAACCCGAAATTAAATGCCTCAGGTCACAGAGAAAGAAAAGCAATAGTGTTTTTCAGCAGTGGTTTTTCAAACTTTGGAGGCTAAAGTATCAAACTAGAAGCAAGCCAGTGCTTTTTCAAAAGGATTTCTTCTTTTTTTTATTTTTGAACACTAAACATTTTTATTTGAGTAGTTTACTAGCATAGTAGTTCATAACTCCAACATACGTGGTTGAATCCTACAAATGATTATTACCTGTGGAGTCTATACATGCTCTCTCTGTCTGTCTCGGTTGACTGAGTACTCCATGTTTTTCTTCCACACCCATTCATTAACAGTAATAAATAATAATAATAATAATAATAAATTATCCCAGTGTGCATATGTGTATGTCAGTGGGCTCAGCAATGGCATGGCATAACATTCAAGTTTGTTATCTGTCTTGTACGCAGTGCTACCAAGATAGATTCTTGACTGCCTCTGAACTAGATTAAGAAAATTTGAGAAAGTCAGATTAAGCACAATTTGTATTTCTGTTTGGCACTGCAGCTACCTTCCAAATGCAAAATCAGGCTCCATTATTTGCCATATTCCAGATCAGTCAGTTTCCTTTTTTTTTCTCTCCATCCTATCGCTGTGATATGCTTAAACTTGCTGTGCAGCATAGCCCCCTCAGAGGCCCAGCAACTCTGCAGCTGTCATGTACAAGGAGGTCCTACAGCTGGCTTTCTTGTTGAGCTGACCCAATGATCTCCTTGATCAGTCAGCATACCTGACTCACACACTCACATCACCTTCATGTTACAAACAGGCCAACAGGGTAAGCTGGAGAACTGTAGACATTTGAATAAATGCGCTCTGTGATCAAACTGTCATAATGGTTGCAAACTACGCAGGTACGAAAAATGATTAACATCAGTGCAAATTGCCTGTTTTACTCATATGCAATGTTTTATTCATAGTTTCATGACATGCAGAATATAAACTGAAAAGTTTAGATGAGGCCACAGCCATCTGCAGGAAGTCCTTAGCCTGACCTCCCAAAATATTCAGTTACGTTTCTAAAACAGTGTGTCACCATTTAATGGGAGGACTCCTTGTGCCCTCGTAATTATATGTGTATGCCCATAGTTTTCAATACTACACCAGTGTTTCTTAAACCTAGGATCATGAACGAGACATGTTTGTGATGGGTTGCCACATGATTGTCTAGTAATAGTAGCCACATATATCCAACTACAAATTCTGTAACAAGTGATATGCCATCCTTTCTTTAGTATGTGAAAAAAATAACAAAATATTCCCCAAAACGCCATCTCCCCCCACATAACTAGTGAAACAATCAAACCAAGATGAATGACAAGCAAAGATACAGTTAAAGAAAGGGGGCGAGGTGAGGAAATGACGCAGGCAGCCTTGAAAGGTGAACAAACCGCAGGGTTAGTTTGAAATATGTGCGTCGCGGAAGGGTATGTCACGTTTTTGGGGTGTTATGATGGGTGAGTGAATTGGGGGTTGGGTAGTATATTTATATTGCCATGGCTAGAATGTATGCTAAATTCAGTTTCAGTGGTCATGGACAACTTGCTTCATCGTGTGTTCACTGTTACTGCATACAGTACAGGCCAAAAGTTTGGACACACCTCCTCATTCAATGTGTTTTCTTTATTTTCATGACCATTTACAGCACTCCATCACTCTCCTTCTTGGTCAAATAGCCCTTACACAGCCTGGAGGTGTGTTTGGGGTCATTGTCCTGTTGAAAAATAAATGATCGTCCAACTAACCTGACTTCTGCACAACACAACTGCTGGTCCCAACCCCATTGATAAAGCAAGAAATCCCACTAAATAACCCTGATAAGGCACACCTGTGAAGTGAAAACCATTTCAGGTGACTACCTGTTGAAGCTCATCGAGAGAATGCCAAGAGTGTGCAAAGCAGTAATCAGAGCAAAGGGTGGCTATTTTGAAGAAACTAGAATATAAAACATGTTTTCAGTTATTTCACCTTTTTTTGTTAAGTACATAACTCCACATGTGTTCATTCATAGTTTTGATGCCTTCAGTCATGAAAATAAAGAAAACACATTGAATGAGGAGGTATGTCCAAACTTTTGGCCTGTACTGTACATCATATCTACTTCTGTACAGAGATGCAAAGAAAATATTACATGAAGTTTAATGTGCTCAGCAAAGGAAGCATTCCTGTTTTAAAGTGGCTCGAGTACTAGGGTGTTGTACTGTGTTAGCCACTATGAATGTAGAGAAAAGCCAAGCAAAATGACACCTTTTATTGGCTAACTAAAAAGATTACAATATGCAAGCTTTTGAGGCAACTCAGGCCCCTTCTTCATAAATGTCAGTCTGATGGTAGTGTGAAGGATATGTTTGGACCATTGAAAACTAATAAGAACACCAGAAAATATCAAAGGATGACAGAAGCTGTAGACATTCAGCATGATATCAGTTGTTAGCATTAATTATTTCAAACTGGACTTTTCATAAAAATTATTCATCAAGTTTTATCCTATCACCCATATAAACAAATTGTGCATACCTTTTCTAGGAATAATTTAGCTACTTTTTTAGTCGTTTTTTTGAATTGTTAAATGAAAAGTGTTTGCGAACTGGTCTGGACCTGACAGAGACACACTTCTCAGGTGACTGAGACTTGTTGGAGGGGATGGGAATACCTGGAGGAGCTGGCTGTAAATAATAGTTCCATGGGCAGTATGGCGGGAGATGACACAGCACTTAGAGAGCACTGTCATTGTGTCTTCCTGATGCTAAAGCCTATTGGCCCAGCCTATTGGGGAAAGCAGCTGAGAGTGCATGTCGAAGCAGAAAACCTGAGTGGCAGGATGGAAGTGGTGCAGAAGATGTCAGGGACATTCATCAGCCAACTGTCTAAAGAGACTACAGTAATTTCATTCCTCCATCTCTCGCACCACCTGAGTTGTAACACTGGTGGAAGATGTTGGGTGGAAAACAAACTAATAACGCAAAGACTTAGGGCTGGTTTAGCACAAATTGCCGGTGGAACTCTCAATCGTGCTAATGGTAACTCACTTCACAAAGGGCAGAACAGATCGTCTTGCAACCCTCGAAAGTTCTGATGGATGGAGTTTGTGCTACTCTCAGGGATAATGGCTTAAAAGAAGAGGGCATGCTTAAAAGAAGAGGATATGCTCCTCAGGTTTCTGCGACCTGTCTGAGAGGGCAGGAATACCTGGAGAAGCTGGCTATAAAAACAGTTCCATTGGCAGTGTAGCAGTGGCACATGCACAGCACTTAGAGAGCACTTCAGACGAACCTCCCAGCTGCTAAAGTACACTGTTCTGAAAGTATGGCCACTGGCGAGCCTTGGGTTTAGACAGAATGATAATGTATCATTTAGGTTGCCTTTGACCTCGTGTGAGTGGAGTGAGGTACAGCTAGACGGCGTGTATGAGCAGTCAAGGAAGAAAGCAGCCGACGTATCTGAGCAGCATGGGGGAAGAGGTACTGAAGATGCTTATGGTCCTTTTAGGGCCACAAACCAACAATCAGCATAAAAAAGCTAATTTCATTCCTCTGTTTCTTACAACCCACCTGTCTGTAACAATATGTTATTATAATAATGCCTGAGCTCATTTGAAAAGCATTATTTACAAAAACAATATTTAAGACAAGGTAAATAAACTGCATTGATTAATTTTTGATGATTTTATCCCTTATCTGGTACTATTAGTCAAGTGGCTACGTTAAGCAACAATTCATACTGTCCTTTCAAAGAATGTATTTCTTCCGCGTTTACTAAAGCTTGCAGTAAGCATTTACACTGGCATTGATACATCTCAGGAATCAATACCCTGTTCAGAATGATTATTTTATTAACAATACCTTTATTTTCAACTTTCATTTTTAGTAATACTGCTGTGAGAGAACTGCATGAAAGGAAACAAAAATGTTTACTGTTTTTCATTACATGGTCATTGCTATTTGTCTATTTCTGTCTCTGCTGTCATTATAATAAAAACACCTTCTTGGATCCCAGGATGGTACCAATTTTCTTATTTGAGCCCTCAGATTAAAAAGTTTAAGAACCTCAGCTCTACACAGTTGTGCTTACTTTAACAAAATGACTGAAAATATTTCTCATCCCAAGAAAGGGTTTGCCAAGGTATTAAATATCACAGAATGTTCAAACTTGGCACATTTATAAAAGACACTTGCTTATTTGATTTATAGCAGACCTCTGCCATTCAAGAAGCCCTTGGCATGTATAATCAAAGCAGGCCTCCTCTGAAGGAGAAATGTAAATGTCCTCTTGTGCTATATTGGAACAAAATTATCTGCGGCAATTAAATTTCCATTTTTAGTTACAAGACACTTTATACGAAGCACATGCTCAGGTACAGGAAGCATCACTTTAATCCATATTATGGTAATTTATATAGAATGAAATACAGGGGCAAGTGTCCTAGATGAAGGAAAAGAGAGTGAATCTCGCACATTGATCTATCAAGAATGAAAGTGAACCTGTGAAGCTGAAACGGAGTATCTAAGGAATTCAAGATTACCTCACAATTAGATGGAATGTAATGGATTTGAACCTCAGAAGATGACATACACCTGCAGATGCGATATAAAAAGAGTTAGAAAAGCTATTAGATCTGTCAGGAATTATTGCATACTGTATACACATAGTTTATTCGTACCAGTCTCTCTTTGTTTCCCTTGAGGCCCTCACAGTTTAATTTGCCTCATTCCATGAAGTGGAGTTTATTGTATTACTTAAGATGCGCTCAATTTAAGCAAACTATCCTGCACCCTCGACTTCACGCAAAGGGATTATGGTTGATATGAGATTGAGCCCTCCAGAGAAAACAAAGTAAAGATGCAATGAAACAGCAAAGCTCATATAAGAAGGTGGAGCTGCTCAAAGAACTAAAGCAGTAAGTTGACTAGTCAGTAGAAAATCAAAAAAGCAGATGGCAGAATACTTATTTAAACAGTCAAAGGTTAGGAATACTAGAAGCAAATAATGTCAAATCTGCCCTGCTGAAAAAAGATCTTTGATGCCTCTTTAGTTCTCAGAATTGTTTCCCCATTGAGAGAGAACCATTCACAAATTTGGAGGACTAAGTCGCACTTGAGGGGGCAAGCATTACCAACAATATTAGTTAAGGGCAGGCTCTTGTTATAAAAAGCGACAGTCCAAATGCAAGAAAAATGAACAAATCAGAATAAAGGTCAGTTGCTGGTTGGTAAAAATAAACAAACAAGAGGAGTAAATGAGGTCAGAAAATATTGCCATTAAGAATCAAAATCCAAAAAAGCTGAAACCTAGCAAAATCATTAAGAAAAACACATTTGAAGAATGTAACAAGGGTCAAAAGACAATAATACTGAGATTAGGAACAAGATGAAACAAAGAACATGAGAGACTGAACAACTGATCCAAAAGGGGAAGGTCAGGGGTCTGTTATAATTTATAAACATACTAAAAAACATAGAAAATGGTCAAACTTTTAAAAAATCAAACGTAAGCAAAATGTGTGGAAACCAAGAGTGCATTAACATGCACACACAAAACAGTGAGTTAAACGGTTAAGGCAAAAACCTGTTTTTTTTAAAAACCCCCGTTTACATGTGCAAGTCCACTAATGCCGTTCTCCTTTGGCAAAAAGCTCTGATGTCATAAAAATGCACTGAAAAAAGATTAAACACCTCCAAGGCACCATGACTCCAAAAGCAAATATGGAGCCTGTTTTCCCAAGATTGTGCTGCTGTGCTTAGGCACTGTGCGCTCAGCTCATCAACACAAATTTAGAAATTTCTGAATTACTGAAACAGCTTACTTCAACCAGGAGAAGGAATAATGTGATAGCCAGAGCATCTGCCTCAGGAAATATATCTTTGTGAATGCCTCCACTGTTATCTACACGTGGTTGGTAAATGCATGTGTGCAGCAAAGATTGCTGGGATAGATGAGCGTTTACCAAGAATGAATTGACATACACAGGCTAACAGAGTGCAGACTACGGACATGCGTAGACAACAAATTCCTTAACTATAACCCAGTTAAGGATTTATATTGTCATATAACCAGCTAATGTGTGAAGAAATCTACATGTGGTAGCCCAGTTGCTCAAAGACCAATATCCCGGTGTCTCTAACAGGAATAAGTAGTAGTAGGGTGATGAATTGTCTTAACCTTTATAGATGCAATAAGACGTCAAGCAAAATGACACCTTTTATTGGCTATCTGAACAGATTACAATTTGCAAGCTTTCCAAGCAGCTCAGGCCCCTTCTTCAGGCAAGTTGTAGGGTATACATGACATTTTTAAAAAAAGGTTTCTGTGAATACCCAGATTATTAAAATGCATATAAAGGCAAAACAAGTGTTCTAAAAATTCACGTACGGTGATGTGACACACTTCCTTTTATGACAGGGCCATTGCTTGTTGCCAAAAAATGCACAGAAGCTGAAGGAGGACATCTCAGATCCATAAGTGACATCATCATAGAGAGATGGCTTGTTGTGAAAGCCTCAACATTATAGCACAGACGGACAATTTAGCTTATAAACATTGGAAAGGAAAACGAGAAGTCTACTTGTTCTGGTCATGTGACTAATGATTGAAGAAACATTGGTCCAAGGCAAAAAAGGGAAGTTCACCTTTTGGCATCAAATGTATTGGAATTCCATCTGGAAGTTCCCCCAGGATATATGTGGGGAAATAAAAACAAGCAGAGTTAGGTCAGCTAATCAAGAAGAGGTCACCCTGACCCATCAATACTAAACAGAAATTGTGCACTGTTCAGTTCTTCCATAAAACAGATTGAGATGGATAGCAGAATTAAGCAGCAGAGATTTAAAGGCAGCCTGAAAAGAAGAGTCAGATGGAAGTACATGTCAAAACACAAAGAACTGAAGAGTGAAAAAAGGTCACAGGACATACGTAACAACTCCCGCAATTGCTAAATAAACAATTACTCAAAATCTGAAACTTTTTTTTATTTATTTGCTTAATAAACTGGATTGTTTCTATTTCATTTATTAGAGGTAAAGTTCAAATGTCTTCAAACATCTGACTCAGCCTAATTAAGATGGTTGTCCTGATATCACACTTTATGCCATTTGATCCTTAGCAGCACGCAGTTTCATGGAAACCACTTCATAAATTTGACTATTTACTTAATACTGGAAAAAATAACCAAAAAAGATAAAATAGATTGTATATCTGCTCTGATGTCAGATAGTTAAAGTCCACCAGGGGTTGCTATAGTTAGTGATCAGCAAATCAAATCGATCAATTTGTTAACCATTTATGTAATTGTCATGTTTGTACTCTAAGCAGACCAAAACACATCTTTCTTGGAGCAATTTTGAGGCTTCCACTGTTATACTGTTGTCATGATTCATGATTATTACGGACATGGAATCAACAAAAAGCGATGGCATTATATGCTGAGAAAGTTCTAAGGCTGCTTAATATTGTAGAATCAGCGGAATTTTGTACCCCAATACTCACTCCCCTTTATACATTATGCAATCATATAAAATGCACATATTCAAACAGATAATTATTCCATACCTAAAACTACTTTACAGAACCATTAGAATGTTTTTCATGCAGCAAAGCAGACTTTTTGGTAATTTCCCAAGTGTTATTTTTTCATAGAGACAGGACTAAACATAGTAAAGTCGCCAGAAAGGAAAAACAAAACATTCCTACTGCCAAAAAAATAATTACTAAGAAATCTGAAAACTCATGAGCCACATAAGACAAAAAAAACATTGCCTGAGTTTAGATCAGTACATGAATTTATTTATATGTAATCAACATATCATCAGCGTTACAGACATTGTTACAGGATTAGCTGTAAAAATGCTATCTGGATACTTACCCATATTTCAAAATAATAGCTGGGCTTGACACTAAATGAACAAACACTCATGAATCAGGGCTCCTTATATTACAGATAATTCTCATTAGGAAAACTGTGCAATCTGATAAGGATTAATTAAAATCAAGTGCTTCTATCAGACTTATTTCAGTACTTACAATCTAATTAACACATTGCAGACACTGTGAGATACAATAATAAGTTAGACATTTGTTATTAGTCTCTATGCAGGTCAGGAAGTCCAAAGGTATTATATTTAAAAAATCTACAAAAGATTTGATTGAGCTGTACTGAGTCACCTTTAGGAAATCTAAAAGAAAACTGCATGCTGCAACAACCAGAGAAAAGGTGTTAGAAAATACAATTTCCACACAGAAATTCTGGGTCTACCACTCAGAGACCAGATTAGACTATCCATGAAGCAGGAAAGACGTCACAAAGTGTTACATGTTCTTAAAAAGCAGTAGAAGTCAGAGTTATAACATCTAAATGGCAGGAATCAGAGAAAAATGCAATATGCATCCTTTAATTAATGCTTAATTAAAAGGCATTCTTCCAAAGCAAAACAAATACTAAAGCTTAATATAATACAAGTAAACAATACAAGACAATATGTTTGTAGGAAATCAAATATATTTGATAGTAACTAGTGAAGAGCAGGAGACAGAGCTGGAGGTGGCAGAGTTAAAGATGCTAAGATTTGCACTGGGTGTGACGAGGATGGATAGGATTAGAAATGAGTACATTAGAGGGTCAGCTCAAGTTGGACGGCTGGGAGACAAAGTCAGAGAGGTGAGATTGTGTTGCTTTGGAAATGTGCAGAGGAGAGATGCTGGGTATACTGGGAGAAGGATGCTAAGGATAGAGCTGCCAGGGAAGAGGAAAAGAGGAAGGCCTAAGCGAAATGTTTAGGGATGTGTTGAGAGAGGACATGCAGGTGATGGGTGTAACAGAACAAGATGCAGAGGACAGAAAGATATGGAAGAAGATGATCTGCTGTGGCAACCCCTAACAGGAACAGCTGAAAGAAGAAGAAGAAGTCAAGATAACAGTGATAAGGATAAGCTCATACAGATACGTATATAAAATGTTTTAATACCAGGGGGACAGTCGATTCCTAAAAATGCTTGCTGAGTTAAATATGTGCCCATTAAAACACTGCTTAATTAAAAGGGGCTACATTTGATTATAGCTTTAAAATGCTATTATACTGTAGATAGTAAACTGTGTCTACTATAAGGCAATCATCTGGATTAAAGATGCTGACTAAGTATATTTTTTCCACTTAATGCTTGATATGGTGGTGTTTTACATTTAATAAAAATTGTAATTGTAGTTTACACAGTATAAAAGAAAATATAAAAGATTTCAGCAGCTCAACGCATACAACAGCTCAGACACCACTCTGTCTCTTTGTGCACTAGGCCTACTTGAATTTTCTAGAAGTACTTATTTAACAATACATTAGCAAAAATGATTGTCTTTTGGATGTTGTAAAGAAACATCGAGATAACTGACACGTGGAATATTTTTTACATGAGTAACTCAATGTTATTCAGCATTGGTCCCAAAATGAAGACACTCTGTTATACCCATTCTTCATGAAAACGTGAGATTACAATTTTTTTGCAGTCCTCACTACAAACAATATGGGTAAGCAACAGATAAAAAAAAACATTTTGGGAAGAATATTCCTTTAAAAAGTTTTGTTTTTTCTTAAATATAATTTTTGCATTAGCACATGGAACTTTTTCTTTTCAAAATGCATAATTTTACATTTTAAATGTTTCTTTATAGTGTAACTACTCTTTGTTTTTGCATTGTCAGTCAGTCAGTCATTATCCAACCCGCTATATCCTAACTACAGGGTCACGGGGGTCTGCTGAAGCCAATCCCAGCAGCAAGGCAGGAACCAATCCCGGGCAGGGCGCCAGTCCACCGCAGGGCACACACACACCCAGAGACCAAGCACACACTAGGGGCAATTTAGGATCACCATTCTGCATTGTCCTGGTCCTTATTATAATTATTGACATAACAGATATGTATGTGGCACAATGCTTTGCACTTCTGCTTCACACATGCAGCACCCTGGGTATAAATCCCATGCTAGACCATCACTTGTTTGGAGATTACATGTTCTTCCTGTGTCTTTGGAATTTTCTCTGAGTTTTCTAGATTTCTTCCCTGTTAAGTTAACTGGTGATTCTAAACTGGTCTCATGTGAGCAGAAATCTACGTGTTTTTTAGCAGGGGCTGTGATGGACTGGCACTCCTTTCAGGGTTGGTACCTGTCTTGCACCCAGTTCTGCCAGGATAGGCTCTGGCTCCATTTAACACCAAATAAGATTAAACAAGTTTGAGGATACTGTTTGTGCCATCTTTGAACAGGTCACCTGGGTAACAGTTATACATTAATTTGCTCATGTACATCTTACAGGTGAAATTACTGTGTTGTGCTTTCATTACAATTACTCCAATCATCTTTAAAATTAACAGTAACATATATAAAAGGTGACCACAGCAGGGGATAATTGGAAGACATTATATAATTTTCATGAACAAACACTCATTTGTACATTAAAATGAAAACAAAGCCTCTACCTATTTTCTGTACCTTAGTAGAAGGCTCTGGAGATGCAAGCAGGGTTTCTCATGGCTGACTTTAGAATCTGAAGTTATTTCCTGTGTATATAATATGCTACCTTTCTGGAAATTTCACTAGTACCCTGACGACATGTATAGTTAGCATTATGTCTCGATAAAATCGAAGGATGCCAATCCTATTGCATGCTTAGATAATTGATTTTTATAAGGTTAGAATGTGGATGGACTTCAGCATAGGGGAGCTCAGTGAGTATGAGGCACTCTGATAACAGCATTGGGCTTCTGCCAATTCTTAACCCATCCACCCTTCCATCCATGCATTTTCAAACCAGTTTAATATAGCACTGGGTTGCAGATGACCCGAGCCTGCCTCAGCAAAATCAGGAGTATTGTTGGTCCATTGCAAGGTGTACTCACTTAAAAGAAAAAAAGAAAACCAAATCACTGTAAAAAAAAAAAAAAACAACAAAGACTAGGATTTGAATCCTGGGCTGCTGACCAGTAAGGCAGCCCTAAATTCAAATGGCTAAATTTACTTGACATTTTATGCTTTTTTTTTAATTCATTCATTAATCCATTAATATACTGAACCCATTTATTTTAATTTCAGGGTGATTGGGAATCCAAACCTATTTGATTAGAAGATTTGTTTTTTCTTTACTTCATAACATATCTAAAGTAAAGTGATATCTTTACTATACATATTACAGAAAGCTGAACTAATGTATTCACAGTTACATGCACAGTGACACCGCTTTTAGTACTGCTGTTCATAATGCCCAGATACTTCAATTCAAATCTTGGCCCAGGAACGCTCAGTGAAGTTTGTATGTTCTCCCAGGTCTATTTTGTTTTTTGTCAGGCACTATGTCTGCCAGAACAAATTGTGTCTGTTTGGTGATTTAGGGAATAAAGTGACCTGTGTGGGTCTGAACATACTGCCAGAACAGGCTACAAGTCCCCCCAGGACTCTGTATTAGAATAAGCAGTTTTGGAAAAAGAAAAAATGAAAAGAACGCACCTGAAGGTAAGGCTTTTAAAATCATTCTTTTCCAACACTGCAAGTAATTTCAAATACAATTTAAAATATTGTAAAAACAATTATTAACTATAATTTCTCCTATTTTTACATTTCTTCAGTGGCATTCATGTGAGGTTAGAATTAACCTTCTAATAAAATTTTTCTTCTGACTTTCAAAGTCCAAAGTGACTTCATTCCTCTGTACTTTGACTAACTTTAGAATTTTTCAACATTAGCGTAGACCACACTTCTTATTATTAAACGAATCATACATTTGGTAGGCAAGGACTTTCTATCAGGATGTCCCAGACATCTCATGGAGCATTATACGTTTTGATGCAAGCTAAAAAACAGCTCTCAGCCTCAAAATCTTTCTTTGATTGTACAATATTATCACCTATATGTAGTAATTCTCTGCAATGCATGACACAGCCGATATTCTATCGAAGTAAGGCTTGTGTTGTTTTCACACAGAAAACAAAGAACCACAATCTACAGTACAATTGCTTTATGCTGTCAGAGCACTGCTCCAGACACATTGCCGTAAGCCCTCATCAAAGTGCCTGATGGCATTTCGATTCCTCATTCTTCTGACCTTTTGAAACAGACAAGAGGGTTAATAAATGTGAAGGAAAAATGAAGATGAGGGACAAAAAAGCAAAGCAAAACAAACTGTTCAGACGTGACAACAATGAAAGGTCAAGAAGAAGGTTAGTGTCCAGTATCTCTGATTTCTGTTTTACTTAAATAAATAAATAAATAAATAAATAAATAAATAAATAAATAAATAA
>JANRMT010062815.1:2889243-2975579 GCA_026402145.1 Polypterus bichir lapradei
GACTACAGCATTGTTATGGCACTTGAAGAAACTTTCCAATCAGTAATCTTGCATTTCATAGGGCAGATGCACATTTTGATGCTCTTTACACCACTATTTGCCTCTCTAATAGCTTCAAGAGCTCAGAATCTCAATTTTTAAACTGGATGGATGTTAAGTAGAACAATAAGTAGAATTAGTGATAGGCTGTCAGGTGATAGAAACCTTGATTTCAAGTGAGTCTGAGAATGTTATGTTATGATACAATAATATTATATTTTGCTATAAAGAACCTACTGTCTATAGATGTATACATATACAGTATATATATATATATCTATAAGTAAATATTGCAAGATGTTTATGTTTTGCTTGGTGTTAAAGAATATTAATTTTTTAATTAAATATTACATCAACCTTTGAATTAACTATATTAAATGGTTTTGAGACTGTTGTGATAAATATATATTTGCTCTCTCTAGGAAAACAAGTAAAAATATTGATTTGACACAAAAACGTTTTTGTCTGTAGATGGCAAGAACTAATTACACACTACCTTTTATTGCCTATATACTCCTTTCAAGAGCAGCTTGAAAATGTTGCCCAGAAATGTTGTGTTAAATGCTATGAAATTTGCAACTACATTCTGCACTCTTTGATATGCTTCTGTGGTTTTCATTTATGTGTGACACAGAATCATAGTGGTCAACAGTGCTGCTTCAAGGACCAAGCAATTCATTCTGGGTTCAGATCCCACACCCTGTTACTGCCTGTTTAGAGTCTGCATCCTCTGGGTTTTCTGGTTGTCACTGCACATCACCAAAGGCCTTTAAGTCAACCTAAATGGCAAATGCCTATGAGCCCTGTGTATGTGTAAAAGTGGTCCTTGGTGTGGACGCTGCCAGAATTGACCACAGTCTATCACAAACTTAAATTGGACTAAGCAGGTTTCAGAATGTTGTTAGATTTCACCCCTTAGAAAAAGATTACACTGCACTTATTAAAGATCGTGGCTGCTACTTTTATTGTCCCAGAATGTTAAATAATGTGTAAAAAGAAAAATCTTATTAATAAATGTATTTACTTGTTCTCAATGTATGCCCCTTACTCAATTCTGGTGTTTCAATATGGAGTTCTAACGTCAATAGTTTTTGGGATAATTTATCTTTCTGAACTATCCAAAACGAAGTTGTTATTATAAACAAGTCACATACGCCTTCACTCCTTTATATTAGTCTTTAAGAGTCACCCTACCTTTCTGTGCTAGAACGGTAAGAAGAGCGCCAACTGCCACTAAATTTTTAATGAAGGGTAAAAATCACATTGTTATGCAAAGAGCTTTGCGGCAGTTTCCAGTAAAAGGCGCTCTATGAACTATATCCATGTCCCTTTGCTGCATGTAATATTGTTTATCCTAGAACAATGCCATTAGTCTTTACTTTTTCTCCATCAGCTGCAGTATGTCATCTTCCGGTTAGCTGTGACACTTCTCCGCGGGATCATCTCTCTACAAACTCTCCCTCTCTTCACAGGCTCATTAGAGGACATGCCTACAATAAATCCAGCGCCCTTCCAAGCAGTGAGTGCTGTAATTATGCGATGTTATTCTCTCAGCTGTCTGACGGCGTGTTTGTACCCAAACGATCAGCCGGCTACACTGGCTCGGAGAAGCGGCGCGTGTTCCAGTCCGAATGCTCGTCCACGTGGCGCGTGCGTGGCCCTGACTTGCGCTAACCCAGAAACAGCGCCGCGCTCCGTTTCCTTGTTGCTGTTCTCAAAGGAACGTAGAAGTTTGAAATGAAAGGACGTAGAAAGACAACGCGACAGACTAACTGAGCGATACGCGTTTAGTAGCACAGATTATATAACTGTATACACTGACTGTCAGATTATGAAATTCTACATTAAGTAAAGCGGTGGGGGAACATTTAGGCGGTTCACTCCTTGCATCGATTTTGAAAGCTGCGGTGGGTTTGTTTATGCACAAGACTGTCAGAAAACATTTTTTTTATTTACAAATCCATGAAAGATTATTTAGCATACCATGTCAACGTGAATGATTATTGCCTGTATAAAAATACAGACGTTGATCGTAGTTACAATGTTGCACTTTAATATATAATGTTGCTCAGTGGGCATGGCATTTTGTAAACTTGGCGATGAGGGGCTAACGCAGGGCAACCAAAGAACATCTCCACTCCTTAAACCCAGAAATCAATTTTTACTTATTATTATTATTTTTTTAAGGCACAGGTCAAAAATGGGTCTAATGTCCAAATGTGAGTGCAAATTATGTCGACGCTATTTGTATTAACTTTTTGGAAGCTGCATGGCTCATAACTTCAAAGATACCTACAAAACCCTGCTCCCTCGTAAATAAAATCCATAATGAACATGAAGGTTTGTAACGTCTCTGGGTTTAATGATACTCTTGCATTTGAATAACTAATACAGGAGAATGAGAATGGGAGACAATTCGGCTGATCATCTGAGCCCGATTTCCTGGACAGGTATTTTTTTCTGTATTTTTTACTCACCACTATACTAATTAATGTCTTTCTTATTAGTGAGATGTCCTCATTTAACAAATACTTACTCACTGATTAGAGAGCACTTACAGTACGTTCAGATTGGATGGTTGGAAAATCTATACACAATATGCAACTCTTAAATTCTTTTCAGAGTAGAATGATTCTAATTTATTTTAACAGTACAAAGAAACGACCACTGACAAACATGTAAACCATAAATTAAGCATGAAAGGCATATCCAATAAACATTTGAATGTTTCCTGCACATCAGTTTCTCAGGTATCATTTAAGTGAGATGAATTTCATTAAGAAAACTGAAATCAAATAATTATCTAATAGAGTGGTGAGTCAGGAAACAAGAAAGAGAATAGTAATCCTTTAAAACTGGCACGAGATGGTCACTGTAATCAAGACAGAAGAAAATGAGCTGGAAATCACAAGTGATCTTTGCTCTTTTTAATCATGTAGATTACAAACCTTCACTGTTGAGTGCCATGCATGTTCTTCTCTTTTGGTGGCTTCAGACTAATTGTTTTTGCCATTATCAGTCACACAGTACAGCATATTCTATTTAGTATAATGGAAGACAAGGTTTCATTTTGGATGTTGCTTTGAGGACTGACCAGTGAAAGCTGCATCCAGAGTAGGAGCTACATCTATGTGGCTTTTCTGGTGAAATGCTAACTCCATTGATGAAAAATAGGTACAGTGTGATAAAGTTAAATCTGGGTTTTGATTTAGTAGTGATAAACAGTGCTTTGTGATATAATGTCATCCCATCTAGGATGCTTCCATTCCCTGAGTGAATAAAGGTCCACATTTTTTCTTGCTCCATTTCTGCCTTGCATCAGTAATGCATCTGTTTCTACTGAAGGAGAATTTTTACTTAGCATAGTTTATAGATATAGATTTATATGTATATACAGTATATCCTTCTCACTAAGGACTCTGCAGAAGCCTGAGTTTGCTATGAATGTTCTTCATTTCAGTTTCACACTGCTGCTTTTCAGAGGTTTTAAGTGGGTTGTGAATCTTCAGCCTGCTAGATGCTCCTACAAACTGATCTTGTGGCTCACTTCCAGAAATAAGTCTGATATTTTTAGGTAGGTCATGCCACAGTTCCCAGTGATAGAGTATATGCTTTGTCTTCATCTGCTAGCATACAAGATCATAAGGATGCACTGTGTGATGTAATGCAAGGCACAGATGTGAAACTGGCAGGCTAGTTCTAGCTGCATGTAGAGCTCACTTGCCTTTAACATGATCCCTCACATGAGCAGCTGCCTCCCAGGCATGATGTTTAATGAAATAACCATAATCGAACATTTCTCTATTGATGTGTGTTAATTCACTCAGATAGAGGTTGCATACTTACAGAGGTGGTTCATGTGTTCCTCAGGGAGTTTAACAGTTTAAAATCTCAGAGGCCCTTGTTATGCACAGAAAAGACTTGGTGCCACATTCCAGAGAAAAGCAGTAGAGTACAGTATGTGTTTAGAATTCGATGTGCGTATCCCAAGGGCCCAGCTGAACCATGTTACATCTGTGTGGTGACCTGCAGATGTGAGGCAGTCAACAGGGATATCTGAGAGTTAAATCTGCAGATGATTTCAGAAAAGGTGTCACTGGGAATATCTACAAACAATTTGAGAAGAGTCCCTTGTAAAGTGGCGCTAATACTGTTTATGCATTTGAATCCAATTGACAGTCTACAGCAGGGGTCCCCAGCTCCGGTCCTGGAGGGCTGCAGTGGTTTCAGGTTTCCATTTTAAATTAGTGATGTTAATTAGTGATGTGTTTTTGCTGCTAATTTACTTCTTTTGAATTAATACTGTAGATTTGTAAATGAAGGTAGTATCATGTAGCCTGAGTGGCTCGACTTTAACATGGCTGCAGGTTCATTTCTGGCATATGCCTTATTGTGCAATCCAGAGCAACCTGCCAACCTGCTCAAGCTGTAAAACTCAGTTATAAATAGTAATTTGCCCTTGTAAGTGACCCTTAAACATACACCAGTAATATGAAATTGATTTAAAAGAAGGAGTTTGCAAAAATATCTGAAACCACTTCCAATGAGGCTGAGAATTGAATATAACATTATAACAACTTTGACAAGAACAGGCTGTTAGCCCAATAAGCATTCCGGTCCTATCCACTATAAAGTACTACGACCTACCACACTACTTACTAATTTATTACACGTGTCACTAGTTTTTTGTATGAAGAAAAACTTTCCAACATTTGTGTTAAATTTTCCCCTAACATATGTCCCCATGTTCTTGTGGAAGAATGTATTTTAAAATAACAGCAGGGATCCACTAAATTAATTTCTGTCATAATCATGTAATTTTAATTATGTCACCTCTTAATCTCTATTTTCTTAAACTGAAAAGGCTGAACTCCTTCAGTCTTCCCTCACCACTCGTACCTTGTACTCCTGGAATTAGCCTAGTTGCTCTTCTCTGGACTTTCTCTAGCACTGCTATGTCTTTTTTTCTATATGAGGACCAAACATGTACACAGTACTCCAGGTTGATATCTCACTAGTGCGTTATAAAGCTTAAGCATAACATCCATTGACATGTAAGCATAATGTTCCTTGACTTAAAGACAACATCACAAATGTCACCTACATACAGTGTAGTAAGAGACAGTTGAAAGGTGGAATATTTATTAATGCCTGCAACTTAAAAAGAAAACAGGTATTTGAAGTCTATTATTCCAAAGGGAAATTTTGATTGCAGCATTAAAGTATAAAGCATAAGGCACTGTTACACTGATACAGGAAAATAAGCAATGACGCAACAACTGAAAACTAGTGTTAATATAGGTATACACACTCAATATTTGTACAGAGGAGAATAATTACCTTAAACAGTGCACAAAAAAGAATTCAGAATTCAGCAACATCCCTACAAGTAACAGAATTCAAAATGCTTATTGCTCTAGAAATTAAAGAGTTCTTAAATCTGTTGCTCTTTACCCTTGGGAACCTAAATCTGCAGCCTGATGGCAACAGCTGAAATTTGGGAAAAACAGGATAGCTATTGTCTGACAGCAGGAAGCCACCATCTGTAGGAATTATGGCAACAGGACATTCCAAATCAATTTATAGGGGAAATTCAAAAGACATGGGCTGTTAGAAAATCTGAAATCTACATGACATAAATGTACTAATATCATCATCTTTGACTGATTTAAGAGCTGGAGAGGAAAACAATCTTCGACTGATGTGAAAAGAGAAAGACAACAATAATATGTGCAACTGGGCTAAGAGAAGGACTGTAGGAAGTAGGTTTAAATAGTTCCTACAGAGCAGACTTGGAGCAAAAAGTAAATGTCAACGTAAAAATAGATGTCATATTTACAGGTATCGATGTAGCTGATGCCTTTACTCAAAGTGACTTCTAAATGACATATGAAGGGCATGCTTGCTTGTCTATCACTTAACTGGGAAGAGAGGCATGTTTTGCTCAGGCTCACACAGAGAGCAATTAGGTCCAATCTACCAACCATTTCATTTACAGGACAGCTCCTTGGTCCAGTGACCCCCTGCCTATACAATCAGAGTGGAAGGTTCTTAAATCTCTCATAACTGCTGTGGCAACTCCAACAGCAGCTGTTAAAAATGCTGTGATATTAAACTGCAAGAGTCCTCCTGACACAAGGAATGCTTGCTAAGTATATAAAGCATATAAAAATAAAGATACTATATGTGTAGAAATTGTAAATGCATTTCAACAAAGATATATGTATTTTCAATCTTGCTCAAGCTATATCGGAGTCAGGGGATGTGAGAGCCATTTTTGACAGTAATGTGCATAAGGCAGGAAGCAACTTTGAACAAAGTACCAGATAATCACAAGGCCTACATACTTACAAATGGCCATGTTAAACACCCCAGTAGACGCAAACACCTTTGGGATATGAAAGCACAAAGAAGAAAACTACCCAAGCACAGGAATAAAGTGCAATATCTAACTAGGTAATAACTGGTTATATACTTTAAATCTAGGATGCTGGATGTGTGCGGTAGCAACTCTAACCACTGCACCACTATACTCAACTTAGTGATGATGACTTGAAGATGATTTCTAAACCGATGACACGAAATTCATTATATTTGAGTAAGCTCCAGTTTATAACACTTTTTGTACAGAGTATTGTCAAAAAAGGTTTTCAGAAAATCTCCTAATTCAATATTAAGCACTAAATATGGCGTGTGAAAAAGCATGAGACATATAGAAATAATCTGAAATAACAATTTGATAAAAATGAAATTGACTTCCACTGTCTAAAAAATCGCCTATGGAAGTGTCTCCCAGAGTTCCTTATGTTTGGCATAGTTTGAAAAAAATGAATCTGAAGAGAATAGATTGATTAGGAATGCAGTAGAATAACTTTTTCTCAAGATTATTTCATTTAAATTCTCCAAAAGTGAAGGGATGTAACAAGGAAAATCGCTTAGCACCACTGCAATCTCTGCACAATGAAGTTATGAAGAGCCTTGCTTGCTTCATTCCCAGAGCAACTCTAATGGCGCAACACTGCGGCATAATTACTGAGATCATAAGTCACTCTTAAAATATTACATTGTGTGCTGTTTACTTCTGACCCACTTAGATAACACTTCAGAGGAAGGAAAACTGCACTGCAGGGATTTACGGCAGGTTATTCTTTGTATTTACTTGTGATTTGTCCAGCTGTGTTGTGGTTCCATCTCCTTTCAATATATCATACTGTACTGTGAATGCAGCATGTGCCCAGCTGAGACTCCAAACCCTGCTTGTGTAAACCTCTCCCTAAACTGATTTTATTGGTATGATATTTCATTTTGCTTTTCAAATTAATAGTTCATTGTTTGAATGAGAGATACTATATGAAATACATGCAATGTTATTATTACTATTACTTAAGTTGCTGTGCATTCCATATTCTTTACTGTTAATTGTACATTGATAGAATCTTATATTCTATATAGTTTAATTGTGTATTGCCTGAATGTGTTGTGCTAAAATTTCACTCCTCAGTGACCCCACACCATCACTGTGCACTTCGCTTCACTTTGAAGCACAAAATGCCCAGCAGTTTGTCTGAGGAGCTATCCATTTGCAGGAGTGCTGATCTCTGTCTACCATTAATGCCTTAACTCATTTTGCCAGAACTACTGTTCTAAATTCCCGAAAGCAAACTGACTGCATTCTAAACTAAGATGCAGTTGCTTCGTTTTTAATGAAAATAACACATTTTTCCAGCATTTTAACGCATAAAGCAGAATGGAGTGGATAACAATGCTGGAAGCGGATAGTGCTTTGAAGAATTTATTCAGTGTGAGGCTGTTTCTTGATTGTGGATCTTTCCTGAAGAGATAAGATGGAGAAGCAATGCTTTTTGAAGACTGTGTTCAAGAGCAAAATTGTTTTATGACACAGAGCATTGCTGTGGAAATTGTGCCTTAAACTGGAAATGGGGGGAATGAAGACTCTGTCGGCGAAACAGTCTGTCAGAAACCATGAACTCTCAGTAGATTATAATTGTACATATTGTATATACATATACAAAGGAATGTGGTGCCCTGTGTGTCAAAATGTGGTGCTTTGTGTCAAGGCAATTCTGAAAACACACAAAACCTTCCCAAGATAACCAAAAGGCTAATGACAACGGACAAAGGATTCTTGAAGATCTAAAGGGTTAATTTCAGCTATAATGGTGTGTTGCACCTTTCTATAACATACAGTACAGAATTTACCAAATGTACAATAGCAGTAATATAGACTTGAATACCCAGTGGATTCACTAAATAATAAGCACCTTCAAGATGGCTGGGCACAGTATTTTGACTAAATGAGTCATTCCATGAGATCTGCTGAAGTGTTTTACAAAACGATTAATGGTTTGATAATGTGTATAATAGTTCTCCTAATTAAAAAAAAAGCTTAATTTTTTTTAATTAAGGAGGATTAACTTATTACAGTATTTTTGTTTAACAATTAAAGCTATACTTTTCAGTGAGTGATTATCACCATGAGGTTTAACACAGCATTCTTGTCATTTGATTATTATAATGTTTCACAAGAGGTGATGCAGTGGTGCTGTGCTTAGCACTCTAGCCTCACAGGTAGAGGACACTGGGTTTAAAACCCAGACTGTTCAAGTCCATATGATGGTGTAACTGACTTTGATATATTCTTTGAGCCTGCATTTATGAAGGCTGAGGCCCCCATTTAGACATATTCCTTGCCTTCAGCATGATGTTGCCTGATGATGCAGGGATAGGCTTTGTTTTTTTGCAAGCTTTTAAAATGATATTGTGTATTTCCAATTGATAGATGGATGTTTTACAACATCTATCCAACCACTTACTCTAACAAACACTGGGGAGCCATAGCCTATTTCTGTGCATAGGATAATAAAGTCGACAAACAATCTGACAACATAGCTTTGTACTTAGGGTAAAATCTCAAGCCCCCAGAAGCAAACCAAAAGGACATACATGCAAACAGCATAATGTCAGACACCCAGTTTGGATGCAAGTGCTATGAGATGGAAGCACTACCTTCTTCATCATTGTGCCCCGAATTTTCATTACATTCTTACAAAACAGGCAGATACCAGGAGGGTTTATTAAATGTGGCTTATTTGGTTAGCCATCCATGTTGAAACCAGCTTTACTTTAAGGTTGCTAGGGTTGCAAATTTAGATATAAAACTAGAGCCATCCTTGGAAAGGGCACATTCTTGGGCATAAACACACTGTGACAATTTAGAGTAGCAAGTAACCTGTCAGGCTTGGATTCAAGCCAGGCTCTTGAGCCAGTGAGGCAGCAGCAGTGACACTAACTGTGCCACCCTATTATGTCACCCTTAATGTTGTAATTGTTATTATTAAAACAAATCATGATGTAAGATTGAAACGTCACACAGCATTGGTGACAAACAATTAATGCTGTTAGGTTTTAAAAATGTATTTTTTTCCTGAAAAATTAAAGCTTACAAAGCATTCGTTATGAAACATGTAATGCTATAGATGTAACATACTTTAGAAGGTATGTCTTACAACCTATGCACGTTTGCCTTTTTTAATCAGTTAGTGTGACTGTAGAATCCATAAATAACTCTCTTCCTTGAGGCAGAAGCCCAACCCCCAGTTTTATGCACATAGTGAGAAAAAACAGTGCAATTTAAGCTTAGAAATGCACTTTGAAGGCAAAGCACTTAATGGGACAATCATTTCACAGATAAATCAAATATTTTAGTGGAAAGCTGGACAACACAAAAGTGTTTGATTAGCACTTGATTAAGACAACATATGTACATTTATGTTGCAAACACTTGCATTTAATGAGACTTACTCATTACATGCGCATGATGACCAAAATAACAGTGCTGATATCCATCTGTCAATTTTTGGAACTCATTAATTCCAATAAAGGGTTGCAGGAAGCATATCTCAGTGGCACTGGGTACTAGGAAGGAATCAAACATGGAAAGGGCCCCAGTTCACCACAGGGCACACTCATTCATATGGCCATAAAGGCCCTTCAGCCATCCTAACCTTAGAGATCTGAGTGGAAACTCTGAGAAAACCCATAGAGGCATTAGAATAATGAGCATGGGAAAGGCACTATATACATAAAATGATTTATTACCATTATTAATATAATGTGCAGAATTCACCCAGATAGTGACTACACCAAAAACTGAACCCATGTCCCTAGGTCTACAAGGCAGTAGCACTAACCTCTACACCGCCTACAATGCTGGCACACAAGGCTTTGTTGCATGAATACTGAAGGTCTACATGAAAACCTGTATGCAACATTCAAGTAAAGCATTTCCAGCACAGACCTTTAAATACTGCGTATCTCGATATATTTATCTGAATGATTGTCCGATCATTAAAGTGTTACAAGTCTACAGTCTGCTTGCTAATAAAAAAAAAGCAAATACGTTGTATAAATGGAAAATGAGAATTAAATTTGCTTGCCAGAAAATGCAATCTAAAAATGTAAATAGTAAATAATTGACACTAGAATAAACAGCACTGGAGAAAAAGCATTGAAGCAAGACCGGAAATAGGATTAAATTAAATAATAAAGGATGGGCTAAAATAAGACAAAAATGGCATAAAGTTAGACATACAAGATTAAAGAATAAAATGAAGCAAGACACATTTAAATTGAATAGTGCAGCCCTTGAGCTGTTAGTATACAGTTTGAATCGACAAACCTGAATAAGTAATAATGTGAGATCTAGTCAGTAGTATTAGAAATAGATGGAAATCTCAGATGGGATTCATTGGGATAAAAGAAACAATGAATCTGAATACACTAAGTACAAAAAAGACAGGATGGCACTAAGCTAGTAGTAGAAAAGAAATTATATAAAAAAATAATTTCACAATCCCCTGGTGACAAGATGACATATGGTGACATAGCAGTCACTATATGTGGAGTCTGCACTATCTGGTCGTGTATTTGTTTCTTCTGCCACTCTGGTTTTCTTTCCTCATCCTAAAGACTAGTCTCCTAGTTTAATTTCAGTCTATCTGTTTTCAAAACCTCCACCCATCCATCTTTCCATTTTTCTAACTTGTATACCCAATTGAATGTAGCAGGGTGCCAACTGTATCAAAGCAACATTAGACACCAAGGAGTAGCTAGCCTGCAAAAGACACCAGCCCATCACAGGGCTCACTTCTGCACACATTCACACTTATTCAGATAAGGCCAAGTCAACATCACACAAGTATCTTTGTAGTGTTGATGGCAGACCCATACAGACATGAGAAGAATGTGCATACTTTGCATAGACAGTAGTTGTGAGACCACTCTGCCACTGCACTCTTATTTCCTGAACCAGTTTTTTAGTGTCACTGGAAGATCTTAGTAATACTGCAGGAAAGTCAAAAACTGGTCTTGATCAAGGCACAAGTTCTTTACTCACATACACACACACACACACAGACACACACATCCATACTCACTCATATTGGAACAGTTTATTACATCTATCAAACAAATCTGCACATCTTTGCAAAGACAAAAGGAGAACTTGTATGTACTACAAGGACAATAACTGTGATCAGATTTATACCCAATCTTCTGTAGGTGTATGGCAGCAGCAAAAACCACTATATTACTCTGCATTAGGTTAATCGGTGACTCTAAACTGTCCCAGCATAAGTAAGAGTCAACGTGTGCATGAGTGTGCTGGGAATTCATTGGCTCTCTATACAAGGATGGTTCCTAAATTGGTCCTAATAGTTATACATTAGTCTCTGGCTCCTTGTAAACCTAAATGTCAATTAAGTGGGTGCATTAAATGGACAGATGGATGATTAGGTCGTAGAAGACAGCAAACCAGTCTTTCCTTTTCAATCCAATATAGAATTGTGAGGAGTGGAAGGCTACCCCGACAGCACTTGACCGAGGACTAAAGCCAACCCTGAATGAACACCAGTTCATTACACAGCATCCTGACAGGAAAAACCAGTAACTAATTTGAGTAACCTATCAACCTCACTTTTATAGAATTGTGAGAGAATTCCACACAGAAATGAGAAGAACATGCAAGCTCCACAAAGCAAAAGTCACTGAGAGCTTCGAATCCAGAACTCTGAGATATAAAGCAGCCAAATAACCAATGCACAAACACACCAACACAGAAGATTAAAATATTTAATGGAATGGCCAAAAAAATGGGTGTTGTGACAGAGAACAGGAAGGGATGGAATAGAACACCATGTAAAAAAAGGAGGTCACAATACATTAGGATTTACACAGTAAGCTGAACAAAAGAGCAATGAATTCACTTCTAAGTTACTTTTTCTCTGCTCAAATGAATAAATCAGTAAAATAAATTAAGCCAAAGTACAAGAATAGAGAACAATTGAAATAATACTAATTCAACTTTTTTTTGTGCAAGTCCAAATTAAACCAAATATATGATCACATTGCATTTAGCCCAAGAGGATAATTAATGGGGGTGTGACTGAACTGATGCTATCCCCTGTGTTTTTTTTTAAGGTACACATTTCCTTTAACAAAAGTCTCCCATTAATCACATTTTAAAAGTCAATTTAGAACTCTTTCATGCATCAGTGAGAACTTGAAACCCAATGAAGAACTTCATTAAGACACTGGTATGCATGTCAAAGAAAGAAAACAATAAATGAGCACACACAGAAAGACATCGATCTGAGTTGGTCAGAGCTTCTTGAGAGAGCCAAACTGTCACAAAGGATATCTTCAGCCCGGTACTAACAGCCAGCGACTGCGAGGATAAGCCATGCAGAAATCAGCAGAGTTGTGAGTAAATTTATATAATCTGCCTCTACATACATTAGAGCCTATCTTCCTGCAGGAAGAAACAATACACAAAGCAACCTGCTTCTTTTGCTTTCTTTCTAAAGAAAAAACATAAAAGTGACATCACATACTGTGTTTCTGTGGCAGACCACCCAACTCCATGCGTCCAGAATGTGCACTATGAGTATTATGTAAGTGCAGGTATCCACGCTGAAAGCTCTCCTGTCGACGAGAAAGAGAGACACAGAGAGGGAGCGATGGATGCGAATCCTCACACAGCCTCTCCACGCTTCTCTCCGTGCTCTTTATGAGTGAGTGTTTGTGAGAGTGAAAGAAGGAGAGAGAGAGAGAGAGAGGGAGACAGTGAGAGAGAGAGAGAAAAGAGGGAGGGAGTGTGTTTAAATATCATCCCATTATTAACTCACAATGCAATCAGCACTGCAATAGCTGGAGGTGTGTGTTGGGGCAAAGGAGTTGTTTATTTTAAAATGATAATAATAGCCAAGACAGAAGCACAAAACGACAATACCTTTAAAAACTAACATAAATTCTGTGGGGTAATATGGTCTGTCATATTATAAATATTAGGCATATAAATCTAAATTATATACAGAAGATAAACATTAGGCATATTTCAGATTAAGCTGCTTGCACAATAGGTGTCCATCTTTCTATTTTACATACTGGCATTGTTGAAGGTGACACTGGCTTCTTTGGGTGTGATGCTGCCAGGACAGGCTCCCTATAATTGAATTAAGAGGCTGCAGTAGATGGATGAATGTGTGCAGTCACTTAATACACCCCCCAGTATTGCTATTATTACTATTATTATTACTATCGTGTACTACAATGGTTAGCCTCACAGATCCAGCATCCTGGGTTTGAATCCTTCACTCATGTCCACATAGGTTTTTCTCTGGCTGAGTATTCCAGTTGCTCCCATATCCCAAAGAAATATTTCTTAGCTTAATTTGGCCCTGTGTGGGTATTCGCTGTATGTAAGTGGGGCATGCAAAGCATCAACGACTTTTTAAGGGTTGCTTCTTGGATTGTGCCCAGTGCTGCCAGTATAGATAGGGTTAAGATATTGAAAATGTTCTGCACACATTTATTGAAGGTGACTTACATGATCAAAGCATAATACAATTGCATATTTTGTACAGCTACAACTAAGCAGGTTAAATGGTTTGCTCAGGGTTACACAGTGAGTGAGAAAAAGAATCAAACCATACATCTTGCAGTTTCAAAGTCCAAGTCTTTAGCCACCACATCTTATTGCCAAAAACTAAATGACCCAATGCCTTAGAATCCATCACAGCTAATTTTTACATAGTCATGTGGCAAGGGTCATTAAGGCATGGCTATTGTCAAGTTCGTGCTTGTTGGCTACCAAACAGAAACATTCACATTAAAATTCTCTGAACCCTGCGAACATGAGGCATTTGTTGTGTTAATTACAAATGAAGGCAATAAAGGACACATTAATCGTTGCTGTTGGTGTCAAGTGAGATTACAAGCAGAAGTCCTCAGAGAGCAGCCTCCCCCACAATTTGATGAATCTGCTAGCTTAATTCTTTCTAGGAAATAACAAAAGAATCCAAAACAAGGTGGGTTTCTTCTCAGTCACACAGCAGCTTTTTCAACATTTCAATTGCAGTTTTAGTCCAGAGGATTTGCTGCTGCTCACATGACAGCCGAGAAAATTAGACCAACTGGATACTCTGTCCAGGAGGAAAATCTCTCGTTGTGATCCAGACTCAGTAAATCGCAGAGCAGCCTGCAATATTGCAGATCTGATTTAGCAAATGCCGCCCTAAATGGAGCGCAAAGCCATGCACGCGTCTTCAGTAATCCCTGGGCCCTGAAAGAGCCGCATTCAAAAATTCAAACACGCACCCAGAGAAATATTTCTGTTATCCGCATTGTTGATTAAATGTGCTTTTTTTAGGATTATTTTACGTGAAAAGCTACCATCACAACTGCCTTTGTTCAGATTATCAGAGTAGCTGCTTTAACAAATGACAGTGCTTTGTCAACTCGATGTGTGTGTGTGTGTGCCTGTGCTTTTTAGACCACATAATTAATTCCCCAAGTGGTTAGTCTTGCTGTTTTAGGCCCCATCTAGAACGTACTTTGTCACAAATATGAAGAAAGTCTAATTAAAATTCAACTAATAAAGTGGCATATAACTGTACCTATAGCTCAGTTTAGGGCTCTCTGGAAAGCTCATTATCTCTTTCATTCCTAGCATGTGCAGTGTGTGGGACAAAAGCATGGAATTATACCCCTTCCTCTAAAATAAACAATTATCATCCAATCAATACATTTTCTGAACCATTCCATGGAGACAGGAGGCTTGAGTCTTTCCTCGCAGCAATCCAAGCCTGGCAAACAGAGGTCCACGACAAAGCACAGTCATCACACTACCAAGCCTAACTTGCATTACTTTAGGATGTGTTAGAAAATCCTCAAAAAAACATATACTTTACGCAGTCCATGAGCAGACAGGAACTCATAACTGGGCCTTCGGGGCATGCTAAACACAATGCTACGGGCTATCCAATACTAATAAGTTCACTTACTTATTAAATATAGAACCTGTTGTCAATATATATTATATTGTAAGAGCAACATTAGCAGTTAATTTACAGAAAGTGTTGATGATGGTGGTATGGTGGTGCAGTAGTTAGCACTGCTGACTTACTGCACCAGTCTTCAGGGTTGGAATCCGACAACTAGTCATTGCCTATGTGAAGTTTACATATTTTCCCTATAACTGCATGGGTTCTACTCAGAATACTCCAGTTTTTCTCCCATAGTGTGTTAGGCTGAAAGGCTGTTTTATGTTAAACATGTATGAGTGGGTCCTGTGGTGGGTTGGCACCCTATTACTTTTTGCCCTGGATTTGATGTTGCCCTGGACTGGATTGAAGAGGTTTGATAATGCACAATTAATAAGTATAACAGTTACAAATGAAATGCAGGAATAGCCTGCTTAAATTGCTGGAGAGGAAACGTTAATATTGGCAATGGCTAAGCCTCATGGACGGACCCTGGAAGAAGCCACAGAGTTGAAAAATTGTTCATTGAGAGCTAAATAACTGAAAAAATACCTGGCATTCTGATATATGTCAAGTCATAACAAAAGACAATGGGTAAGCCGGTAGCAGGGCTTTGATAAGGATTGAGGTGAAGGGTGAATTATTGATTGGTTTTGGTCTGTATCAGCAGTCTGGAAACAGCATCTTTCTGCTAATACTTCAGGTAGAAAGGTTACTGCTGAAACACTGCTATAATCCAACTGAGAGGCCATGAACACACAATAAAACACACACACATGAAGGAAAACAACAACTGTTGTAATTCAGCAATGGTACAAGTGATGGACATTTGATCATCCTGTCTGAAGATCAGAGTGCTATATACAATGATTTCAAGGCACGGGGACTAAGGATGGTGATGTATTTTCACAAGTATCAAGATGTCTTAAAGAAACATCCCAGAAGCTAAAAATATTGACAAATTATATATCAGTCCATGATATTTATATAAGGGCTTAATAAAGATGAGACCTGCCAATAATGTGCAGAGTTAATGAGTGATATAAACTCACTGCCCACTTTATTAGGTTGGAACAACTTTTGCCTTCAGAACTTCCATAATTCTCTGTGGAATAGATTCAACAAGGTGCTGGAAACATTCCTCAGGGATTTTGGTCCATATTGACATGATAGCACCGCAGTTGCTGCAGATTTGTTGGCTGCATATACATGATACGAATCTCCCATTCCAACACATCCCAAAGGTGCTCTATTGGATTGAGATCTGGTGACTGTGGTGGCCATTTGAGTACAGTGAACTTGTTGTTGCGTTTACAAAACCAGTTTGAGATGATTTTTGCTTTGTGTTATCCTTCCAAAAGTATCCATCAGAAGATGGGTACACTGCGGTCATAAAGGGATGGACATAGTCAGCAACAATGCTCAGTTGGTGCTAAGTGGCCCAAAGTGTGTCAAGAAAATATCCCCCACACCATTACACCACCATCCCCAGCCTGAACCATTGATACAAAACAGGATGGATCCATGTTTTCATGTTGTTGAAGCCAGATTCTGCCCCTACCATCCAAATGTAGCAGCAGAAATCAAGACTAATCGGACCAGGCAACATTTTTCCAATATTTTATTGCCCAATTTTGGTGAGCCCGTGCGAACTGTAGCCTTAGTTGCCAGTTATTAGCTGACAGGAGTGGGTACCCAGTGTGGTGTCCTGTTGCTGTAGCCCATCTGCTTCAAAATCTGAAGTCTGCGTTAAGAGATGCTCTTCTGCATACCTCAGTTGTGACAAGTGGTTATTTGAGTCACTGTTGCCTTCCTATCAGCTCCGAGCAGTCTAGCCATTCTCATCTGATCTCTGCCATCAATAAGGCATTTTCACCCAGAGAACTGCAGCTCACTGGATATTTTCCCATTTTCTGAACATTCTCTATAAACTCCAGAGATGGTTGTGCCTGAAAATCCCAGTAGATCAGCAGTTTCTAAAATACTCAGACCAGCCTGTCTAGCACCATCAACCATGCCACATTCAAAGTCACTTAAATCACCTTTCTTCCCCATTCTGATGCTTCATTTGAACTTCAGCAGGTTGTCTCCACAATGTCTACATGCAGAAATGCTTTGAGTTGCTGCCATGTGATTGACTGATTAGATATTTACATTAACAAGTAGCTCCACAGGTATACCTAATAAAATGGCCAGTGAGTGTATATTTTAGGAGTACAGCAGAGGCTAAAATGTTTGATAGTGGAAGAGGTTTACTTTAAATTCACTTGGTGAATGGTGAAAGAGGAATGAGGTAAAAGACAATGTTTCCTGATGTCAGAGGTACTATAATATTGACTGATGGATGCCAAGACATGAACTGTTTTCAAAAGTCCTTGGTCATGTTCCATCTTTGAAACCAAGCACACATAACCACATCAGTTTTCCATCTACATAATCCACTGAAATGTTTCTGGTATTGCTGCTTCTATTAATAAATGATGCTTGCCTATAAATGAGCTGGGTGGGCCAACATTTCAATACAAACGGTAATTAGGTTTAAAAAAATGAAGCCACTTTTGCTTTTAATTTGCTCAGCACTAAGCCCCGGGCAATATTTTGCCTTTACTGCTGTAAGCAATGAGGAAGCAACTCTAAGATAGTGCAAAGTGGCCAAAAGTAACAATTCAAGAGGTATATGTTTCTCCAGCTAATAAATACGAATCATTATAAAAACATCTGCAGCTATATCTAACACGATATGAATTTTAAATTTATAATCACAAAATGAAGTGAACAAGGGCACAGATTCCTAAGAGAACAATTAGGTTGGCTAGAAAAACACAGACTGTTATTAAAAATAAAATATTCATTCACTTATTTTCCACACACTTAACAACACTTAAAGGTTGAGGTTCATTTTAAAAAGACTTTTTACATTCAAATACAGGATTAGGTATTTTAGAATGGTGAGGTATTTTATAAAATCTATCCTGAAATTATAAAAACATTTTTAAACCTGCTTAAAACTTTGGAGTAGATAGCAATTAATCACAGGACAAATTCAAACAAACACAAGCGCAGAGACACAGGGAAAACATGCAGACTTCAATATACTCAAGCCTAATTACTAGAGCTGTGAGAAGGCAATGTTGTCCTGAAATAGGATCATAACCATAAAACTTATGCTTTTGATGTGGTAGATGCTGTAAGTTGACAAGTTAACAAAGAGTAATAGACCAGACAGAAAGCAACCGCATTGTGGGGGATAAAAGCTATTTATTATTATTATTGCAATTTTGGCTGACATTTTTACCTATGCGAACTTACACATTCAGGATAATTAGGACAATTATCTGCATTTTTTTACAATTAGTGCAAAGACAGGTTAAATTACTTTTTCAGGATAGCAGAATGAGTCAGAGAAGGGAACTAAGCCAATAACTTTGGGTTTTATGGTCCACCACACCCCACTACTTGCCTGTATGGAGTGCAATACAATTGATCAGTGTACTGCCTTCTGAGAGTTAAGTCAAAGGTGATTCAGTGATTTTTGAAGAGTGTAGTTCAAGATTTACAAGAAAAGAAGGTGATTTCTCTCGTTATGTATTTTTATATTCTCATCCAATAATAATAATCACTTGCATCCCTTGTAAATGAGAAGTAATGAGGAGGGGAGAGAAACAGTTAAGAGCTCTGCTGGCAGCCACTGCATCATTCTTGTTGGCATAGCTTTCTTCTTCATGACATGTTAGTCCTTCTCATGTCATGAGATATTTAGGGGAGGTATGGAAGCTCTTTTAAGAGTACACCTTTGAGCAGAATCTGGTCTCAGATCACTCATCCACATAGTTGGAGTATAGGCAAGGGCTAACGGACAATTCATTCCCCCAAATTGAGACACCAAATTCTAAAGCATTTGTTTCCATTAAAGGTATCCATGACACACTTTTCTGGTACACACACCATAGTAAGAAAAATGTTGTACTAGAGTTAATGTAAAAATGTGGCATTTGTACATGAGAACTAGAAAGCCATATAGATCCAACTTTACTTGATCAATCAGATATCAAGAAAACAGAAATAAAGAGAGAAACAAAGGCGTTTAAGCAGATGGTTGAGCATTTCACTTTTGCATAGGGTGGAAAATGACACAAGTTTGGAGGAGGAAACTCCAGCAGACACAGAGTCAGCCATGTATGGGCCTCCACCTTTTGGGAAATGTTAAGGAAAAAAAAAAACAAGGTGAAATGAACGCATCTTAATACACTGCAGGCCCCAAAGGATTCTGTCCTTAATCCTGGAGGATATTTCAAAGAGCAACATGGGAACCACAGTGTAAACACTTTTTAGTTCATCACTGAAGCTTTCAAGCTGAACACCTGCTTGCTTTCTTTTAAACTTCATTTTAAAAATTGACATGTGTTTGGTGAAGAGGAACCCAAGAAGTAAAGCAGAAGTCTTTTCACAGTAGAACTAGTAAATGTGTTTGATAAAGCGACAGTGTAGGAAACCATCGAAAGCAGATTCAAATGAATTCAGAGATATAAGCCAGTGGTCTTCTCATATGGCGCTGTCCTTCATTTAAAGTCTGCAGATACCTTAAGGTATACTGACCACTTTGTATTCTGCATGGATTCCTGAATATATTAGCTGTGAACTCCCACAAGGACAGGAAAGCGTCCATTATACTTCAGCAAAACAGGAAAAAAAAACATTGCTAGCAGGGATACATTCAATTTGAAAGGTCTGAAGCACTCAGCCAAAGCGAAAGCATTGAAAATTTGGTGTTAAAAATACAAAGTAATAAAGATTATTGATCCAGCCCTTGCTCTCTTAATCAATGGTAATTACAGGCTGGCAAGCTGTATTACTCACCATTCCACTAAAAATTAGTAGAAACATTTTTGGTGAGCTAAACAGATAAGTCCTGTATAAATAGGGCTGTCACCATTAAAACCACTTGATGGCTATGGAGGCAGAAGCTCCTCTCTGATAAGAGTGGGTAATGTCTACCACTTTGCAATATTAAAAGTGGCTTTCAGGATAATAAAGACGGGAGCAGTATTGCCCAAAGGGGAAATTTTTTTGAACTAGGAGGCTCCTTGTACAAACCCCAGCTGAGTAACTCATTCCCTCGGTGGCCTGAGCCGAGGTCCCATTAGAAGTGTCTCTGCAGTAAGTGTGTTGACTTCTAAGTTCAAAGCTCTGGGGGGTGAGGAGTGGATAAAACAACACCATGAGTGTAAACATCTCACTGAATATTTCATTTTGTGATGTCAGGGGTATGCCATAAGCCACTCCACAAGCTGAATGGCAGACCTGCTTGAGATCCACCAGCAGCCATTTAATGATGATTCAGTTTTGCAATTTCACTGACTTTTTGTTTTTCTCTGTGTACATCCCTCATTTCAAAATGGCTGAGAACAACACAACACAATTTATATAAATGCTCATGGCCCAATCAGTAATATTTGGCAGCCTGAGACAAAATGCTGTTGCTGCACAGACTTGTTAAGAATCACACTATGAACAGGTTCACTCAGAAGCATCTTCTGGTCCACTCATTTGATTCCTATATTCCCCTTTCTTTGGCTGATAGGTTTTGTTGGTTGAGCAGATATAATTTACTTTGGTACGCCATTCAAGGGATGCGAAAATAAGGAACCACTATAACCCTGCTTTTGTTTTTTTAGCTGTATGATGGACAAACTGCAACTGCCAGGCATGACCAGATACAAACAACAATTGTAAGGTGGGATCAGATGAATGGCAATGACATGTCCAAGAGTGAGGCATAAGACAGTGGACACATAACTGCCCAGCTCCTGCTTTGGAAGTCTCAAAAGGATTAACAGCAGAAAAGAAGTGATACCAGTGAGAAGTCCAGTAACAGAACCGTAGCCATGAAGCAAGGCAAGATCAAACATGGGTGGGTGGCTCTTTCATCTTAAGCACAAGCCAAAAATGTATTGTCTATCTGTGCTATGCTCCCCTGCTGTATATATAGAGCACTATCAAAAAATATACACATTTGAATAAACGTATGAACACCAAAAATTGCCTTGGGTCAAATCTCAGTCCAGCCACTCTCTGTGTTAAGTTTGAGTGTTCTTTCTGGCTTCCTTCAGGTATGCTGGTTTCCACCTACATCCCAAAGTCATGCAGGTTAAGTTGGCTAGCAGCTCTAAACTGACCCAGTTTGAGCAAAATGAATGAATGTCACCCTGTCACTGCTACCACCCTGCCTAAAGTTTGTTCCACAATTAGTCTTTCAACATTTTTAAATTAGGATGTGACCATCATTAGGCTTTGTACCCTAGCCTCCAAGTTATTTGAGCTATTCTATAACATTTCAGTTATTATTTACCGCTCTGATGCTGATCTTTCTGACCATTAAATAGGCTATTTTTATAGCCAATGATGAGAAGAATTCATAATTAATTGTAGAATTATGATTTGAGGGTTCCTCTATAGTGCCCCTTTCTATTACACAATTTGGCTCAAAAACTAATGAGCACATCGTCATCACATGACAGGCTTAAGTTTTAAGTTTGGTATTTTTACTTCCAGCCATTTTAGCTCTAGATCGTCCGCAAGAAACTGTGATGCACAGACACACACACACAGACAGACACACACTCATTAGCAAGATATCGATGTTTTCGGTATCCGGGAACCCTAAAACGTTGAGATCAGTCGAAAACCGCAGATCGAAATTTTTGATGAATCTAAAGCTTTTGCTCCACTCCCTTAGATGATAGGTTATGGTGGGAGAGGGCGAAAAGCAAAAACACTAACATGTGGTGAGTGCAAGAGAAACAGCTAGAGGTACATGGTAAACATCTTGTATATTAAAACTGTTGTCACTGCTGAATCTTGGAAACAACTGCACAGCAAACAGCCAATACTGTATCTTCTGGGGCACCAGAACAGTTATATACTTTTTCTTGTTGCTGGTTTTGTATTGCAACTAAACTATTCAGTCAAACCAATAAGAAAACTGAAATGCAAAAACATCTGGGGCCTCATGTATAAATGGTGTGTACGCACAAAAATGTTGCGTAAGCCCATTTCCACACTCAAATCATGATGTATAAAACCTAAACTTGGCTTAAAGTCACACACATTTTCACAATAGGTAAAACCCTGGCATACGCAAGTTCTCCGCTCAGTTTTGCAAACTGGCGGCACCCAGCATCAAAGCAGTGCTACTGTTCCAGTGTGGTTTCCCTTTCTTTTTTAGATCCACATCCTTGACGTGGCTTTATAAATACACTTAAATTAACCGCATATTGTTTATTAGTTTAATGCATCTGATTGTAATTAACCTGTAACAATATAATGATCCACAGAATGGTCAAACTATTCTTAATACCATAGCTGCTTTAGCGTTGTTACTCTCACTGCACCTTCTTCTTCTTTCAACTGCTCCCGTTAGGGGTTGCCACAGCGGATCATCTTTTTCCATATTACTCTCACTGCACCACTCCCGAGTATTTATATCACTGTATCTGAGTATGGAATAACAGATCTACAGCAGCTGATCAGAAAGAAAATTATCGGTATACAGCATCTAGCAAACACTGCCTCAGCCATGCTGCCTATTTGAACTGCTCTCATATGGCAAACACTTCAGAGCCTTTCCTGTATGGACCTCGCGGTTCAGAAACAGTTTCATCCCAAGAACTATAAACGCAATCAATCAGTCCATCAAGTGCTCCTTGTAGAACTGTTTGTACTCATTAGTACAATTACCTCACTGTAAACTTGCACTACAGTTATAATATTGCACAACCTGAGCCACTTTATAAAGTGCATATTTACATATGATGATGATATCATTTTTAAGATGAAATGCAGCAAAATATGTTTATTATACAGATAAAACTTTAACTTCATTTAAATAATTTATATTGTTAATAATTAAACATGTGAGGACACAGTGTCACTGCGCTAGCAAGGATCTGGCGCTCCGTTCACAGATTGTTCCTGCCTCGCGCTGTATTCTTGCTAGGACTAGCACGACACTGGATGGATAGAATAATTAAACATGTACTACGAAGATATTTTAGTGTTCCTTAAAAGTTCTGAAGAATCAGCGTTCTAAGCTTACAGATAGCTTAACGTCTATTACAGAGCTGATTGTGTGGCGATTGGGTATTTGGAGAAAGAAAAGTAAGGACAGGAATTGGGGGTTAGTATGTTTGAAAGAAACAGTACTGCTGCAATAAAGTATTTCATCGAAGGTCACGTACGGCGCAGCAAGCATCTTGCGTGAGTCATGAACAATCACTGCGCCACCATGTTCCCATGTTTAATAACATGCTTTAATTCATATCATCATGAAAATGATATCACTTATACATATAAGTATTTTAATTATTCAGAGAGCTGTAATATTATGAATGTAATGGATTCTGTGTCCTGTCGGAGGAAAAGAAAGCCTGTTTAAAAAGCACATAGTGCACATAGAGCACATAGAAGATCAAATACAAAACAAAGCATTTAACGTGCTACTTTAGTCACAATGGGTTTTGAGAAACTAGTAAATTGAACGATTTTAAGATGAAGTTTATAATGTTCTACTTTAATGACAAAATAAACTACGTGATCAAAGTGAAAATTTTGAGATTAAAGTTGACATTTCGTGTTTTTTCACACTGTGTGCCTATTTTTTTCTGTGTACCCTAATAAACTTTCATATAACACTCAGGCGGTGGGCTATGACTCGCCTTTTCATGGCGACTTTGACATCTGACAACTTCTTTTTTATTTTGTGCACTGTGCGACTTTGTGAACTTGAGCTTTCGAGTTTCTCCAACATTCTATGTCACTCGATCAACTCCCTTTTGTTGTTTATACCACTGTTTAAACCAACAAATAGTACGTTTTTCCTTGTCTCCACTTGGTATTCACTGAAATTCTTCTATTTCCCCCCCGTGCTTTTGCCATTGCCTTTTCACAGAACGCTGAGCTTAAGGGCTATTTATATTGATTTGCATATTCAAAAAGATGTAATTCTGGGAGGAGTTTGGGGAGTGACAGCAGGTGTGTGCACGTGCGTTACTTTTCACACTGACCGGGATTTATGTAGTGGAAGAACTTGGAAGTTGATAAATGCACAGATTTATGCATCTGGATTTTTTTGTGCGTACGCACAGTCCCGCTATTGTCCTTACACCATGTTTTAGTGTGAATTCTACGCACGGCGTTATGCATGAGGCCCTGGGGAGAGTCATTGGTACGGAACACCAAAGTGGCGTATCTGAAAAATTGTAATCAAGATAAGCATTGGTGTTGCAGTGACAATATAAGGGTACCATGTTGTTCTGGCAATAAAGTTCATTATTTAAAAGAAATTGATGGAAACAATGCATATACCAAATACTTTACCCAGAACTAAGCTGTCAAAACAGCAAAGCACAACTCCAGGAGATAAGGCTTAATTGTGAGCTCAGTCATTTTCAGTTCTGAGTTTAAAGTTTTAGGGGTGGGGATCGATCTGTTCTTAATTTTTCTCTTTGTAAAAACTTGATTGCTTTGTATGTATTGTAATAAAATTAATAAAAAAAATAAAAAAAAAGTTTTGCCCCATTTCTATGTGGGTTTATTCTTTTGCATCCCAAATACAGTTTAGTAATGGCATGGCTATTCAGAACTATTAGCTAACCCTTCAAAGAAGTACAGTCTCATATCATGACACACCAAAGGCCAACCTCATGTGGATGTTGAGATTCTCAGTCCATTGCATACAACTATAATGACTGAACGTACAATGCAGCTTACATTTTTCCTCAATTGACCAAAGCCACACCCACTTTTCTTTGAAAAATTCCAGCAACTCACGCCTGTTCTTGAACAATTGCATTTGACAGGCACAGCATGCACCCTTTCCACACAGGGCCTTTCAGAACCTAATGTACACTTCCCCTTCTGACTCGACATTTGCCTTGAACATTACCTTACGGATTATTTGATGGTTATATAAAATGCTCGAACACCATCACAAACTACTTTATTATGAACAGAGCCACTAAAATTGTTGGAATATGTTTTGCACAGTTTCAACAGTCACAATCTATTAAGAACTTTTTGAAATTATTAGCAACAAATTTGCATTTTCACCTTCTTTGCACTTTACACACATTTCCATTACCACTTCAGAATTAATTTGTGTTGCACAAATGTCAAGCAAACCTCTGACTTTTGGTAATGTGCTGACTTGTGGGTAAGATGTGACAGTTCCACGGATTAATTCTATCTGCAAATTAGATACCATACATTTTGGTTCAACAATGGATAAATTATATGAATATTTATTCCATATTTCAGTGTCTATATATTATTGAGATAACTAATGCACCTTTCAGTGATTTTCAAGTGCTTGTCAGTCATACAGTATGTGCCATATTTCATTTTCAAACTATGCATAACCCCATAAAGCTAGTCAAAGAGAGGATACTGTACTGTATTTCACATTAGAGTAATGTGTCCAAGAGAAAGAAAATGCAATCATCACAATGGCAAAATAACATCTCTGATTTGGAACTGTTTGTGCTTATTGGGAAAGTTAACTGTTCTAACAGAATGCGAATCAGCTCTTTTTGGAATTTCAGTCAGGATCACGGGTAACAATTTCAGCAGGTTTCACTCTCTCCGCAGTGCAGCGTCCATGTTCTTTTGACCTTGGGTTCAAGAAGAATAATGGCAGAGCGCTGTGCTGTGCGTCTTTGAACTACTGATAAGGCATCATAAATGTCATGTACTGCGTCAGCTTCTATTCTTTGCATTTTCCACGTAATTTTCAAATTGCCTTTACTTTTTGATTTACATTCGTATTAGCCTCCACCTACTGCTACTAACTCATGAGCATAATTCACATTAGGAACTTGAATCACTTTGTACATTTTTAAAACCCACATGAACTCCACATAAACAAAACCACATCCAAAACCAGACTTCTGGGACCGTGAGACAACACAAACCACTCTGCAATTAGTAAATATAAAGTCCCAAATTCTGTTTTGTTTTAGTGAACCTAATGGTCAGGATGTAACTAAATAAAGTGGGGTGGGAATGCTATACCGTAATATACTGTACATTATTATTATATGTATACCAGATAAAGGGGAGGATTTGCAAACTGCACACAGATAATAATCAGGTGCGAGATCCAAACTCAGAATGCTGGATTCATGAAGCAGTATTGCTATGACAACTGCACTATGTGTCATAATGTGCCTTTTTTATATTTATTTTAAATAATAATCTACATATATGCTATGGCCTACAGGGGGCGCACAGCCCCCCAAACCCGATGCAGACAGGCACAGAATACAAGTTCAGCATGCACTTTTTAAATTTTTTTCTTGTAGGAAACACCTTTCCCCTGTTTCCCACCTGCACAGCAAAGATCAAATCACCAAAACAGTACACAGCACACTTTTTCTTCTCTGTTTTTATTCCTTTGTTTCCTTCCACCTCCACTCCTCCCAGCAAGCTTTGTCTTCCTTCCTCCCAACTATGGCTCTTGGAATGAAGGCAGGTGGCTCCTTTTAAGCACTCCCTGCCGGCATCCAACAGGGTTGAGTTACAGTACTCCAATTCCCATGAAGCCCTGCGGGCAACTGTGGTGCTGCCACAACCCAGGGGGTGCTGCCATCTATTGCTCCTGGGGAGATAATGCCCTGCACACATTCTCTCCGCTGGTCCTTCCATCATAGAGGTGTCTCGGCTGTGCAAAGGGCACAGCCGTCCACCACAATGCTTTCACAACATGCTTCAGCATGATCAACGTGCTCTGTTTGCTTAAGTTCTAAAGGTGATTATTAATATCAAAAATTATAATAACTGCACCCTCCGCTTATATTGATTCTCAAAAACTACGGTATATATGTACAGGCACATTTGGGATGTTGAGCTATTAAAATATGAATGAACAACATCATGGTAAATATAAATAAAACACGCTCTTCACACGCCGAGCAGGAGAATCAGCTTATGAAATGCACTATTTATACACGGAGCAGTTCAAAATGAAAAAAAATGCCATTGTCTACAAGGTGTTCAAATCTGGCACCAAAGCAGAAAAAGCTAACATTGGAAATGAAAGCAGAATATGCACAAAAGGTCTCTACAAGAAGAAATAAAAGAAATATGTTAGGGAATTAATGCATGGCAATGTTTTCACTCATTAACTGCAACAACAGAAACGTTTTCAACAAGCTCACAGATTTACTAATTACTCGTGCAGTGTACATGTATGAGCATAATGAACCACTTTAAAAAAATTATTGCTGTGTTCATATCTACATTCAATTACACTATTCATAAAGGGGCATTGCTATTTAATCATCTGAAATCTCATGTTTGGTCCCATCTGGTCTTTAAACAATTCACTTTTCTGGACAATTAAATGGAAGATGCAGCTAGCAATACACACAGAGAAAGTTAAACATATTCCAAATGCTGGCTTGGGTAACTAGTTAATTCTTGATGTAAAGCATACACATCTGCATCTCAATTCTTTTTATGAGAAATATAAGTGTGAGATCTCAGTGCATCAGTGAGATATTCAGGGCAATATTAATAACACCATTCTGGGTGGGGGGTCATAGGGGGCTGGGGCCTCTCAAGGGAACCAACATTGGACAGACACCAGTCCACTGCAGGCTTACAATGACACACACCCACATGGGGCTAATTTAAAGTCACCAGTCAACCTAACACACATGCCCTTGGAAAGTTGGAAGAAAATACAGTAAAAAGAGCAAAAACCCATTGCGAACACAATGAAAATGTGCCCAGTCCACAAAGACAGGGGCCACAGCTGCAGCTTAAAGCCTCGACAGCATTTGTTGTACAGCAGGACCCAACCCTAAGCAACCCTCACCAGATATACTGCATTATGGTCAAACAAAGTGAGTATTACATTGTAGCAACTAGCTGTTCAGTCAATGCTGTTACCATGGCAACAAAATGGTAAGTTTATGTCAGGTGTTTACTGATATAGAATAACATAAAATAAATCATACATATGAACCATAGCACCTCTTCCAAGGGTTACTTTGGGCCTTGTGTTTGACACGGCTACGGTTGAGCTCTGACCCCTGTGACCCTGTCCTGGACTTAGCAACTTCGATAATGGATAGATGGACAGATGTATAGATTTGAATCATCAGAAGGCTTTGGCAATTGATTATGTGAATAAATGAGCACATCATGATGAACAATGCTTAAACCTTTCCTTGATGGAACGCTCTCCTGGTTGCACAATAGCCTAACCATGGACAAGACAGTTAGAACCCCCCTACCCATGACCACGGGGGCAGCACGGAATACTGGAGGAGAAAATGACATAGATGTAAATGAATTAAGAGAGTGCACTTAAGATTTATAAATAGTCGTCAAAGCTGTCATTTGAAGAGTTCTCCTAACTACGGGAGCTTACTTTTCAACAGTTGCACGACATGCAACTTTGTTTCTAGGAAGAATGCCTTAGCTGCACATTAAAAGCTCACATCTTCAGTGCACCAGTGTGCTGTAGTTTAAATCTGAGGTCAAGGGTGTTTTTCACAAGGCAAAGCATAAAACTTGCACTCAGCTGGGAAGGACAGTCAACATTCTTTCATTAAAATGGCCATGAATTTATCCCACTTTTCCTTGATGTCATTTTTGTGCTGAACGCTACTTCATATTGTTTTTAAATGCTTTCCTATTGTCCACTTTGAATATTTATGGAGGGAAGTGGTCATGTATTTAGTGTAAAATCAGACAGCCTGGTACTGGAGATGCAATCTATCTCATGATTTCAGAGAAGGTTCAAACCTGTAAGACCACTCCTTGCCAATGTCACTGCTTCAGTTACTGCATAACGTTTTAATATGAGCAACCTCATGAAAACATTATCAGAAACATCAATAACAGTATTTTGCATTTTTGCTTCAAATGTACTTTTACTGTTTCTACAGATGTATTCCACAAATACCATGTTAAATTATAGCTTCAATTTACTTATTTCTTCTTCTGTATGTGAAACTCTGAAACATTGCCAGTTTCACTATTAGAACCAAAGAGAACAACTATGACTGTACTGTGATTTTGCTAACACAGTAAATCTCCAAATCCAATATGATTGCTTTTAAAGTATGATGATCCAGAAGCAGACTGTTGCCCTGGTGTCACTTCATTTTTTTTCAGAGCAGAGCATTCTGTAAAACTTCTTTAACTTTCAGAGCCTTTCAGAGAAAACTTCATACAGAAATGGTTTGCATTGTCAGTGTGGGGGAGCAAGTTCACTTACAGGCTCATTCTTCTTCTTCTCAATAGAAATTCATCTGAAAGACGATTTGATGGATCTGCACGCCCGCGACTTTGCAGATGCATGATGAGCCCCATTGGAGGATGACAAGTCGATGAGGCAGCTCATGCACATCTTGGGTCTTCTGAAAGCGGCAGCCTCGGTCGCTGAATGGAGCCTGAGATGGCTGTCAAGGCAGCTGATGCTATTAAGCTGTAACATTTTATATTCCTTTCTTTGCAATCAATTGTTTTAACATAACAGACTAACAAAGTAAAGTCATTCTCCCATCTCAAAAGGCTTTGAATGTGGCATTTATCGAAGGTTGTTAAAAAAAATGCAATGAGAAGATAAAGATTGCATTCGGAGCCTGAGGTGAAAATGAATAAATCTCATTACGACAAACAAATGAAAGCCCTTCACACCACAGAACTGAAATCATGCAGGCAGCAAAGTGTTTATTTGTGGCAAAATGAGGGCACTTACCTTTTTTGTTTTTTATCCCTCCCATGTTCCATCAGGGTGACACTTTAAGGAGGCCTCAAGAGATACAGACCATACCCTGTACTCTTTCACCTGACTCAAAAAGCCTCAGGAGAAGTGATTCCTGACCCAGCTTTGGCCATTTCCTTGCTCTGTGGAATCTTGAATAACTTAGTTTGTCCCAGGAGTTCAGTAATTGAGCACAGGCTGGCCACAGGGTGGCATTCAGGCACCAGAAATTTCCAGACAAGGTACTCACAATATGAATTTGTCAATCTTTCTTCTGTTTGGTCAGTGAATGTATTATTACATTCATATAACCTATCTAACTAAGCCTGTGTAATACAGGACCTGTCCAAGCAAGATTCGGTGCAGCATGTGCCAGTCCTTCTGAGGGAAGACTCATGCACACTCCCACATTCACACTCACACAATGGCCAGTTTAGAACCTCTAGCTTAGCTAACAAGCACGTCTTTGGGATAGTAAAAAAACTGGGGAAAAAAAATTGTGAATAGGGAGTACATGCAAATTATTATTAACATCTTACATGCAATCCGCAGCACCCAACTGAACTGGATTATTTGGTCTTGAGAATGTTAAGTTACAACATGTCATAAGAAGTCGAATTTTTTCTGTTTCAAGCAAAACACCTGCAGCCATTCTAATTGTTCTGATTTTTGGGTAGTTTTAAACATCTAGATTTCTTCCTAATATTTTTATTTTCATGTTTTAGATCATTTGAAAATTGTGTATATTTTCATAGAATTGTGCACCATTTTGTGCTTCCTTTTCCCATACAGATGTTGCCATTTTGAATTGACCAGGGTTGTTAGGTTGTTGGTAACAGCTCCTGATGTGATAACTGAAAGTGATAATGGGTTATCTCCTCAAATTACCGGAATAAACGATTGTATACAAGTTTGGGGATAAAAGATCTTTACTAGTCAGGAATCTTGCTTGTGCTTTTGTCTTCATCTTTTTAGCATCTTTACCATATTGGGCTCTGGTGTTTTGGTAACATGGATCATTTTGGTTTTGACCCTGGCCCATTTCTGGTCCATGATTACAATATTCATGTCCTGGACTTTTTCCCACATTCAAAATTGCCTGCCAAAGTTTTATTCATGGTAGAAAAGTCACTGTATAACTTTAGTCAATCATGTTCTCACCATTGCTGAATTCTGTCCTGTAGCACCTTCCTATCCTGTGTACACACATTAGCTGCAGCCATTACCACTAGTGCAGCTCTTGTTCGATGACTACACGTACATCTTCAGAAACAAAGAGGCATTATGTTTTAACACCATTTCAATGGTCCCAGGTTGCAATTCATAATGCAATGGAATGGTTAAACATGTGTGGAAATCACATGAAAATGAATGGATTTGAAATCAGATTTGCCCATTGTGACACTATGCAGCATCAGCTTATTTATGCTAGCAAAAAGAGAATGTTCTACCTTTATGAAATATTAAGACATTCTCCAATTTCCTAAGACACTTTCAGGTTCATTCCTTGGATTTATAAATAATTAGTCTTTTTTCTCCAAAATGATCAATTAAACATGTCACTGATATAGTATACTATCAACTCATGTATATTACCTTCCCAAAATGTCAACAGTTCACCACAGTTTGAGAACATGCCTTTCTGCTCAACAGACACTAACGTAACCACCTAAGCATTTGAGATGTTTTAGTTTCAGGGTCCTGATATCTTAATGTTCACTCCAACATCACATCTCAGACCTCAGTAATGAGCCTTCAACATCATATACCAGACCTCAATTATGAACCTTTAACATCAATCATGAACAGGGCTTTCAAACACATAATCGCATAACCCTTCTCACTCTTAATGCCTTTTTACTCTTCAACGGTCTTATGTTCAAAACATGCTTACACTCAGAAACGTGTGCAAGCCATGTCTTTGGAATTTTTAAAACACGAACTTGCCATAAAAATTGGCCTAAGATTATGAAAAGTTTCAACTACTGTATCTGTAAGTCCTACACAGACTTTTTTGTTGTTGCCATTTTAGTGACTGCAGGTGACAGGACAATGAAGTGAAGAGAAAAGCTCATTTTATTGTGATGTGTCAGTCACATTCTGTTGTTTTTAAATACATCACAGTTAACTTACATGATTTTTCATCTTTAATGTTGGTTGTAATGTCTGATGCATACACCTAATGTTAATTGCTTAGAGTGAAGCCTATCTATTTTGTCTATAAAAAGGGTGTGCTGTGTGTTGTATGATATAACTGGCATTGGCTGTGCTACCAAGAAACCATCACAGAGAGCATGACTCTGAAGTTTGCTCTCCACGCTACTATTTAATAAAATGAAGACTTGTGGGATTAACCAGGTCACCTCACAACAACTGTAGTCAGTCACAATTGAGCATCACATATAAGATGTATATTATTTGAATGAAAGTGCTTTCTGTTTATTAAAGCAAATTCATTCTATGATGGTACCTTTACACTGCATGTATGCAGTCAATCATGCAACTCATTATATGGCACTATAACTATAACCATTTTATAACACATCACAAAATGCAAGAATAAGAAGTGGACAAGACACAAAAGGGGAGTTCTGGTAGTTATTTAGTCTCACTTTAAGTACTGATTATACCATCCCATACAGATGGCATTTTTTGGTTTAGGCATGACTGCGAGATTCCAGCCAGTTCACCGTAATTATTGGCTATCACGAAATACTCTACGGCTGTTATAATCTGTAACAGTTAAGAGATTGAGTGATTTCTGTGTGATGATCTCTGTAATGTAGACTCACAACTCCAAGAGGACAGCTCCATAAAGTTTATATCACCTAATAAATCAGTCATCATCATGAGACTAAAAATAATTATGATCCCAAAAACTCACTCCCTGTGTAGCTTACAACACTGCCGTACAGCTTCACAAAGGTTTGCCGCCCTGTGATGGCTTGTGCAGTACCACATAAGATAATGCACAAACATGGATTGCCTCTGCCACATGAGATATGCGAAGATCAGCACAAAGACGACCCTGACTCTATCCCTCAGGACATCAATGCAATGGCAATGCAAAGACGATTGGATGTGGTACTTCAGAAAGAAACTTGTAAGTTGTGCAATATTGACATTTACTGGATAAAATTATTTTATTTTTTAATTTTGCTTTCTTCACTCATTTGCTATCATATTCTGCCTCTCTTGTTTTTTTTTCTTTTATATGTGAATCCCACAGAAAGAACAGCAAAAGGAATGTTTTTGCAGCCCCCATTTCAGTCCACAGTACCTCAAGTTCTGTATTCTGTTGTGGTTTATAAGGAAGATGTCATTCAGGAACATGACCAAATTTATAAAAACCTACACTTGTGATCACAGCAAAGCAGATTAGTTCACTAGGAACTGAAGTGTTGTCATGAAATATAAAGCTAACCACAGAGAAAAAAACTCACATTGAGCTCCTACTTTATAGCAAAAATTAACTTTTTTAAAAGTTAATAGCAGTCATTTTATATTTATACAAAATCTGAGACTAAATATGGGTACTACATCTTAATGATGCATTAATATACGTTAATCCATTTGACGTGTGTACATTTAATCAAGGAGATTAAAGAAATTGTTGCCAAGGATGTTAATTCTTTATGGTAATTTCTGTGGTACATTTTATTTAAATGAGAGATCAAGAGGATATGTGATGAACATAAAATCAGACACTCAAAAGAACACCAAAGACTATAAAAAAGAACCCTCAACAAGACTAGTTGCACTTTAATTACACTTAGTATGCTCCTGAGCCTGAATTTTGACTTTTTTCTTTACCAAGTCTAAATAAATTTGTGGTTACTCATCTTAAAAACTTTAAAACACAGTTTTTTTCCTTTTAAGCAACCCTTCAGAACATGACAGATTGCTTCAGGCTACAAAAATCATAGCAATTTGCATTAAGCCAATCTTACTTAATTTACATGGGGTGACAAACGTGCCTTATTTTTTTCACACATGAACTTACACTAAGTGACACTACCTTACCGATGGAACATCCTGGAATCAAATCTCACACCAAAATGCTCTCTTTGTCAAGTCTGCACATTCTCTCTATTCCTCATTGGCTTTTTCCAGGGGTACTCTTTGTTTCCCCCCACATGTCAGACTTATTCATGTTAGGTTAATTGCTGTGTGAGTCTATTAATGGGTCCCATGACGGACTGTCTCCCCATCTGCAGATGGGTCCAGTAATGCATTAGGATTTCATAAGTCTCAAATGGATTTAGAAGGTTTGAAAGGGTTATGTATGTTATGTATAAACTTATTCTGGCAGTTTTTATACATTTAACTTTTTTGTTTTGACCACAACATTAGCCCCTTTAAGTCACCTTTAGAAACCCAGGACTTCTAAATAGCTTAAAAATATTTCTGACTCAGTTTTTTTTTCACTGTTCTGGTAGGCAATGCTTCATTGTACATCATGGCTATTGGCAAATTGATCCTTTCATCATTGATAAATGACTTTCCTTTTTTCAAATATGCAATTATGGGTCAGTGGTATTTCTTAATATGCACCACTAACGATGGGACTGAAAATGACCAGCCAATTCTCCCCTCTAGGATTTTCAAGCTTCACCTCAATTTTATTTTTAGATGATGATTTGGTTAAATTTCTGTTGTCACCAACAGACTCTTTTGACATGATGACAAATTCTCAGGGAGTTTTTCTAAATTTCTGTGGAAATCTCCTAGGTATGATCCTCAGACGATATTATACTTTGTACAGGAAACAAAACAACATATAAGGAGGTTATTAGAAATTACAAACGTTACTTTAACACCTTAATGAGAAATTTCTGCAGATCTTCACGATAAATATGTAGCTCTGTGAACAATGTTTTGATCTTCTTTCCAAATGTCTGACTCAAATTACATCACTGACACAAGTTGGAAAGACGCAGAACAAGATTTTGGCATGTACATTGGAAAAGGCTCTAATTAATATCAATAAAATGACATCTGGCTGAAAAACTAAGTTTTAAAAAACCAACTGCATAAAGTCTACATCAGTATACTTCAAAATATTAAAATTTCTGCCTTGCACTCATTGTTCCACGCCTATATAATCTAAAATAGACTAGATATACCCTGCCCCAAGCGATTTTTTATTCAGCTGACTGGGCTTTTCTGGTGTTTCATCAGAATGTCACCCACTTATCATTCTGCTCAGAGTTCTTTGTTCCGTCTAATTCAATAACTTTTAACAGACTGTTAACGCAGCAGATATTTTTTCTCATTTGGACATACTGAGCACCACCTCCCTGATCACACTAGCATGAAGAGATGAAGGTGGTACAAGGATTACCACTGATGTCGCATGGCTCCAGCTCTCAAACCAGAAGTCAATCTGGCCACTGTCAGAGTGGATTTTGTAAATTCTCTCCAAGTCCTGGCTGGGTTTTTTTTCCAGTTTCCTCCCACATAACAAGGAAATGCAAGTTAGGCGAACTGGGGACTCTAAATAGTCCTAGTCCGAGTAAGGGTTCCATACAAGGTATCCCAAACATGAGTTAGTACCAGTATTATACTTGACAAGTTCTAACCCACCACAACCCTGTACTGGAATTCAGGAAATTAACAAAATAATATACTCAATGGTGGCCAACGTATTTATTTTAAAAAATATGGCTATCTGCTGACAATAATCTCCTGGGCAATTGTAAATACTTTGTTCTTTTTCTTTAATTTTTTTTTTTGCAGTCTTATTAGATTCAGAGTACAGGACAAGAAAGGAGAAAGGTATTGGATGAGTGGGTCAATCTTTGGTAAAGCCACATCTTAAATACAGGCAACTGGAATTGTATCATTCTCTCACAATTCAATAAAAAGACACAATTTGGAATGGCATATCAAAACTGTATGATTCAAAATATTCATTATTAAAAAAATGTGATTTATTTTTTGGAGGAAATGAGCTTCCACAATGCAAAGTGTCAGTCTCAAAGTATGAATACACCTAGTTTATTACACAAACACAGCACAGCTGGGAATAAAAGAAAAACATACTGAATATCTTGCATACCTGTTAACGTAAAAAATGAAGTTGTTATAGTCACACTCTGTCAAATATTCCAGCTTTTAAGACGCATAATGAACAAGTTATTACGAAAGAAGAATTTATTTATTTTCCTTTCACTGAATATCACACATTTCTTCCTAGGATGACAAATCAACGAATACAAACCGCATTGATTCCAAGAGAAAGTACATACCTATGGATTTACTCAGAGGCATTTTTTTCCAGTGAATCACACAAATTATTTTATAAATATTTTATTTGTATTTTAACCTCCTATAAGCCTCAATACAAATGACAGATTTTAAGTGTAAGACTCAAATTTCTATCCGTTGAGAAATAATATGTCAAACATGTCTTTCTTAGCTCTGATTTGACTTTATAGTCATTGCTGAAATCTTTAAAAATAAACTGCTTTGTGCTCTGGGGCTTTGCTTTCATAATTCCCAGTCTGTACATTTGTAGATTGGGTTACAAATTTGTTGAATCCATCAAAGCACCGATCCATTTTACATCACAGGATTTTCTGGTGCTGGAGCCTGCACATCTCAACCGAGAATAACCCAAGAGGAGTGCATTTGCTTTCTCTAATGAGTTAATCTTTGCATTTCCATGTAAAGACGATATGGGTATCTCTGACTTGATAAGACAATGGATTAGAACCCAAATAACTAATAATATTACACTAACTAACCTGGATAACATCACAAATAGTTCTGTCATTAACAACTATTTAAAATGACAAAATGAACGAATGTGTTACATGAATGGCAGCACAGTTGTTTTTTGAAGTCTTTTTAAAGACAAAATGTCTAATTAAAAAAAAAATCAAGCTTGCAATACATGTGCCATAACTGTGAATAAGAAACACCTTGTTCCTAATTGTGATTTTCACCCTAAAACGCCTTTCTCAGAGCTCTAGCCATTAATGTGATATTTCTAAATGCTGAATAAGTATATTGAACACTGACAAGCATATGTTAGATGGAACAAAATCACGAGTACACCCAGAGGCTACTTCTGACAACTTCTTCATAAAGGTATACAAATGTGCATGTTTTGAATATTCAAATGTATATTATGTAAGGACTTAGAAACATTTTGACAATGTAAACAGAAATATTTTAACTGATTTATTCAGGGTCATGCAGCAAAATGTTTTGTATTTCAAACAATTCTGTTTGGTAACAGTGTTACATAGAGTTTTCCCTACAGCAGTCAGAAAACTAACCATTGTATTTACTGTTGTGTTTTCACTATAAATCAGTGCCAGTTCTCTGGCACTTTTAGTACTGGTCTTAAATCTTACTTGTGCATTGTCCCATTTAAATGTATGTCCTGTTGATTTTGTATGCGTATAGATCAGTGATCGTGAGTCCTTCCTTCTAACGGTGTTGCGATGTTCATGTATACGTATTGCGATTCTTTTTGACGTTTGTCTTGTGTATAGAACAAGAACTGGGCAAGAATTGCATGGAATGCTATAAACTGTGTTTCGTGTTTCTGCTGTCGGTTTCTTGTTCTTAGCATTAAAAAGGACAGTGCGCAGATAGTTTGCTGAGTTTTCTGGCGTCTCCTGTGAAGGCATCATTTAATGAATGTCTTTGAATATCAGTTTGAAGTGAAAAGATGGAAAAAATAGCGCCTTTCGTTCGTTTTTGTCTCCTTCGTATTACAATGGGTGTGGACTCTTCTGAATAAAGTTTTAACACAGCTCCGTTTATGAGATACTGGGTGGTTGCTGGTGAAGTGTAATACTGTATCTTGTCGGCATAGCATTCCTTACGGTAAACACTTGTGGTCAGGGTGGCTTCGTTGTTTCTTTCAATGGAGATGTCCTTTTTAATGATAAAAACGAGAAATCGACAGCAGAAACACGAAACGCAGTTAATAGCATTCCATGCAGTTCTTGCCCAGCGATATACATAGGACAAACACCAAAAAGAATCGCAACACGTATACATGAAAATCGCAACGCCATCAGAAGGAAGGACTCACAATCACTAATCTATATGCATACTAAATCAACAGGACATACATTTAACTGGGACAATGTACAATTAAGATTTAAGGCCAGTACTAAAAGTGCCAGAGAGCTGGCTGAATCTTGGCTATCAGACGAAAATGCCACTAACAGACATTTGGACATAAACCCAGCATATGCAAATTTAAGAAGAACATATTCATGATAAATAAAACGTTACGACCAATAACCCCCAACACACTGACCTAGCTTCTCCCACCCCCCACCTACTTTTTGCTATAGCTAAGCATTATCCTCTGAAGAAGGCTCCTGGTAGGGGCTGAAAGTTCAGAAATAAAAACTACTATATGATACGTGATTCATTTTCTCCCTTTGTGGATCTCCAGCTTCAAATATATATATATATATACTCACAGGCCTCTTTATTAGGTACACCTGTTCAACTGCTTGGCAATACAAGCATCTAATCAGCCAATCACATGGCAGCAACTCAATGCATTTCGGCATTTAAACATTGTCAAGACAACTTGCTGAAGTTCAAACTGAGCATCAGAATGGGGATAAAATGTGATTTAAGTGACTTTGAATGTGGCATGGTTGTTGATGTCAGACGGTCTGGTCTGAATATTTCAGAAACTTCTTCTCTACTGTGATTTTCAAACACAACCATTTCTAGGGGTTTACAGAGAATTGTCCAAAAAAGGGAAAATATCCAGTGAGTGTCAGTTCTCTGGGTGGAAATACCTTGTTGATGTCAGAGGTTAAAGGTTAAAGGCCAGACTGGTTTGAGCTGAAAGAAAGGCAACAGTAACTCAAATCACTAGTCCTTACAACCAAGATATGCAGAACAGCATCTCTTAATACAAAACACGTCGAACCTTGAAGCAGATGGGCTACAGCAGCAGAAAACAACACTGAGTACCACTCCTGTCAGCTAAGAACAAGCAACTGAGGCTACAGTCTAAACAGGCTCACCAAAATTGGACAATAGAAGATTGGAAAAATGTTGACTTGTCTGACGAGTCTCGATTTCTGCTGCGAAATTTGAATGGTGGTGCCAGAATTTTTGTCAACAACATGAAAGCATGGATCCATCCTGCCTTGCATCAATGGTTCAGGCTGGTAATGGTGTGACTGCAGTGTACCCATCTTCTGATGGCTACTTCTGGCAGGATAACGTACCATGTCACAAAGTTCAGATGATCTGAAACTGGTTTCTTGAACATAATAAGTTCACTTTACTCAAATGGCCTCCACAGTCACCAGATCTCAATCCAATTCAGCACCTTTGGGATATGGTGGAACATGAGATCTGCATCATGGATATACAGCCAACAAATCTGCAGCAACTGTGTGATACTATCATGACAGTATGGACCAAAGTCCCTGAGGAATGTTTCCAGTACCTTGTTAAATATACAGGTATGTCATGAAGAATTACTGCAGTTCTGAAGGCAAAAGGGGGTCCAACCAGGTATTAGCAAGATGTACCTAACAAAGTGGCCAGAGAGTGTATATACTGTATAGATATAAAAGTATAGGTTTTGTGGGGGCTATTTACTTTAATAATATTAATTGTCTGAGCTAATGTGAGATGAAAACAGTAAATGACATGTTCTGGATGTTAGATGAACAGATCAGTTATATAAGGCACAATCTCATCAACATGAAGCGATATTTTTTATTTTCAAGTGCTTCTCTGAAAATTGTACTGTTTACACAAGTAGGTAGTGAGACGCTCAAGTTTTGTCTAATGTCATAAATGAGATTACCAACCTTCGGTTGCTACAGTACATCTGTTTACTTTTTTTATTTGGGCTTAAAACCTTTGCCATTCTGTCTTCATTTTCATATTCATTTATTATTTAGAAAAATTAGAACAGTCAGGACAACACCCGTTCACTAATTTACCAGGATTTCTTATATTTTGCAGTGTTCTTCCAGGCCTCCAACATCCTTCTTAACTGTTGTAAGGGTCTTCTTCCCACAATGATTACAGGTATCTATGGCAAGTACTGAACGTTCTTCGATATTCTGAGCTGATCACCAAGCTTCATGAAAAGCATTTGGCACTCTAACAACTATGTTCATATAGCTGACCTTATCAGTGTAATTTTGCTGTAATTAAGCGGCAGCAGAAGAGTCCAAAAGACACCATGATACAATCCTGTCTTGTTATAGGTGACTTACAGAAAGACAAATGCATAGCCCTCAGGTATTAATTGTAAGTATAATGGACATGCATACAAATACAAATTTAATTGAACACTTGTTTAAGCAGTTCCTCTCTACTATAAAAATGCAATAGTGCAGCCTGGAGCGGCAAAACAATTTAAGCAGCAAAAAAAACACTGTCAATGAGTACTGGCACACTAACACACTCATCTTTAGAAATGTCAAAGGAAAACTGGAGTTGATGGAGGAGAGCCTATGCAGACACAAAAAGGTACATCCTGCACATTCTACAAAGATAATGTCTACACCCAGAATTCAAAACCAGGGTGCCAGGTCTGTAAGGCAGCAGTGCTTGCCATTGTGCCATCAACTATGGAAACACTTTTAACAATTTATTTGTTAGTCTACGCTTCCACTTGAAGTGAAACATATTGAAGGAAAAACCTAAAGTAACATTTCACATGACCTATTATTCATTTTAACAGCTTGTGTCATGTTTCTATGATAATTACTACATTATAGCAGCCTTTGGCAAGGCAAATGTTAATTTGATTTTAAATTAGGGCTTGCAGTATTTTAAAATACATTAAAAATCTGGGACAGATTGATTTAAACCTTTACATTTCTGTTCCTTAATGTGTGTGTCCTACACCATATAGTTTCACATCAATGCCCTTTATTTTAAGCAATACTGTATTTCATGTATGATTCACAGCTTTTGTATTTGTCCTTTAGTAAAGTTGAGAACAAAAGTAAATAGACCAATAAAAGGCAGTTGTGTCAGTTATTTCAAGGGCACACTATTTTCTGTTTAAAACACAGAAGAAAATACAATTCCTTTTTATATTTCATTAGATTAGTAAATGGCAACTTGGGATATAAGTATTCAATTGTATAACACAGTGGGTAGGGCTGCCGCCTTACAGATCAAGTATCCTGCGTTTTGGTTCCCATTCTGGTTATTGTGGAGTTTGCACATTCTTTATTTGAGTTTTTCTGCCGAGCACTCTTGGTTTCTTCCCACATCCCAAAGGCAGGCAGGTTAGCTTAACTGTTAATTCCAAATCAGCCCTATGTGGGAGTGAGTGCGAGTGTGTGCTTGAGGAGGTCCTGTGATGAACTGGTGTCCTACCCATGGCTGTTCCTTGCCTTGTACCCAGTGCCACCAGGATAGTCTGTGGACCCCCAGTGATCCTGACTTTTATAATGTAGGTTTGTGAATATTATGTATCTAGGTTACTAATTTATTTACTTCAAGGCTTTATTACAATGCCTAAATTACAGATTAATACACTAGAATATATACCTTATACAGAACACAGTGCCAAATTCTATTATCGCAGCCTAAAAATATAGTTTGAATACCAGATTGCAATCTAGTATTCATCACTACATGATATACTATTTTACCCTGATTGCTCAGTTTTTGAAAATGAGAATTTAGGATATTGATATGTAGATTTGCTTTATAGATATTCAAAATGGAGGTGAAGGGAGGCTGTTACCTGTCAGTAATAGCTGCAGAAATTACATTTTAGTGGCAATCTTATACAAGGTTCTGGCAATCTATAATATTTTGCTCCCTTTTAAGCTCTTTTGCTGAATCTGCTTTTGTTCTTTGTCTCAGTGCCTACTACATCCTGAATGTGGTATGAAATAGTCTAGCCCAATTTGCATCCACAAAGCAAATTAAATTTTTCAGTTTTGATTAAAAATCTACCCATTGCACGTAGATATCTTAAGTGTGTTCTGTGTGTCTTGCTACTTCTGTTTTATATTTTGAATGGTTCAGTTCCTTTCTGTTTCACTTAAGAATCAGAAAACTTTCGCATATTTATAGAGTTTTGTTAAAAAATAAGAAAACAAATGTTCTGCTTGTAATATAAGGGTAAACCAAAAAGTAAAGGTAATTTGAAAGATACGCACTAACCACAATGAATAGAAGCTGATGCAATAAAACATGCTGGAGGAACGTAATTGGAACACACACAGCGCAATAGTCTACCGTTAACCTCCTAGAAGCCAAGGTCAAATGAACACAGATGCTTCACTGCGGGATTACACCATTGTTGATTAACATGCCGTAGTGACATTTCTTTCGGCAAGGGGATTAAAACCAGCTGAAATTGCAGGGTGCTGCAAGGAGATAAACCTGTTACTTGTGATCCTGCCCAAAATTCAAAAAAGAATGTAAAGCTGTTTCACATTCTGTTACCGAAGGATGTTGGCTCAGTAGGGAAGTGAAAACAGCATGACTACGCAAAAAGTTTACGAATGGGTAGAAAGGTTTAAAGTAAGAAGAAGAAGTATAATCAGTGGAGCTCGATGTAGTCAACCATCAACATCATCCGCATGAGCCCACATCGACATAGTGAATGTCTTCATCAGAGAAGACCAACAGATTATGTTGTCCACTGTTGCTGCACATTTGGATATCATCTATGGATCTGCACATGCCAGAGTACATGATGACTTGGGGTACTGTAAAGTCTGAGCAAGATTCGTACCCAAACAGCTTACTGATAACATTCCAACATCCTCAAGTGAGTTTCAGCAGGTTTCATTCCCTCTGCCCAAAGAAATCTCACTACACTGTGTTGTTCAAAAATGGTTCAATCTCGCAGTGGAGCACCCATGTTCATTTGACCCTGGATTCAACTAGACTAGTGGTAGAGAGCTGTGCTGTAGACTTGTGAACATATTGTTTAGAGCCAGCTTCTATTCTTTGCGGTTACCTAATAATTTTCAAATTGCCTTTACGTTTTGATTTACCTTTGGATATCAAGGAGTCATGTTGTTCAATAAGACACTGCTGATGAAATAGCAACCCAGATGTCAGTCAGTTCAAGAGTTTTGATGGAACAAAGGAGACAAAAGGCTCATCCTATTGTGACAGGCTAACAAAATTTAACAAAGCTGTGAGAGAGCCTACTCCAGGTGGGCAAAAAAATCACAAAAGCATCAGCAAAGTTCATCCAGAAAGATCCTGTCATTTAATTTAAGTACTGAATCACACATTCAAGGACATTGGTGGAAATTAATGAGATGTACTTACTGTATATGATTGATGCCAGAAAGCACTTTTTTCAAAACGAGTTGTGGGAATATGGAACAAATCATGCATGAACACTGACAACTTAAGTTGGAACAGCTTAGCTTTATATAACCAAACAAGCATAATGGACTTACTTCTGCTCTGTCAAAATTCTTAGGTTCTTAATTTTCAGCCTCTTAAGCCATTGAGGCAGATCTCTGGGATATAACACTTGAATCAACAAGTCAATCTGCTGCAACCCAAAATCAGGAAGGCTCATATTAATATTTCTCTATTTCATAAGAAAGTGACCGTTTTCTTCCATAATTTGTGACACCTTATTTTGCACTCTATAATGCATACTAGAGATTCATCTATTCATCTGTGTCAGATTCTTCTGATATTTCTGTACATCATGACAGACTCTCTTGAGTAACAAGTCATATCTTTAAGGTGTTGCAAATTTCCAGTCTGTTTGTTAATAAAAGAAAACAAATTCATTGTCTAAACATATATACAGAAAATGAGAATAAAATGTGCTTGCCAGAAATTACAATATAAGCTAGTTTGTATTTTCAATGAAGTTCTGTATTTGAATACATCCATGTTTATCACAGTGCCAAAGAGTGGCAATGTACTGCATGTTGGTTGAACATGCAAGTAATAATTTCTGTGTACTCTGTGGTTTTTGGATTTGTTTCTCATAAATTAAATACATTTTAATATGTGTTTCTTTCCCAATGTTTTCATTGCATGTATGATGTCTCACTTCTCTGTGTGATTGTAGGCAGCCATAAAGATCAGAGCATCACTGTGGGCTGTGTAGTTAATAAGCTTTGCAATCCTATAACCGGCTTATGAAATACTATTCTTTAATGTACCATATTTTATTAATGTTACATTGTTTCCTTTTTATTATACAGTCTTTCTTTTTTATTTATATTATTATATCTATCTATGAGAAAATATTTTTCTGGCTGTGCTGGAAAAAATGCTGATAAAGCAATATTCCCAAAGACTTTCCTAGAATGGGGATAAGGACACCTGAACACTGATTGGTTTATTGGACCAAAACAATATTATCCTAAAACTACCACACATTGGCTTTTGAGACTCTCAACCCCAGTTTTCAGGCATACTGGAGCACCACAACTGCTAATCTGATTAACCCATGTACTTTTAAAGTGAGGCTCTCTGTAACCTCCCATCTTCATACCTGAGCAGACTTTCAACAACATCTGGAGAAGATAACAACCAGAGCACTGACAGCACATCGGCTCATGTGGTATTAAACTCTGTGGATTTTTACTGGTGGTTACCCAGTCACGATTTTTATGCTGAAAGATTCTTTAATACAAGTATAAACTGATTATTTACATCCTCATTGGAGTTTGCTGTACCACTTTGGAGTTGTACTGTAACCTGAAGAACTTTTCCATAGTGCTATTCCTAGCAATCAACCAGGTCCATTTGTGAAGCAAACACTCCCTGCTGGATACGATGCTGCATTGTTATAATGGGCACTCCAAGGACTGCTTTCATATTTAAGGACGAGAGGCTGCTGGCACATCGTCTGCACTTTCAATCAAGTAAAGGAAAGACTCTTTGTACTCTCTTAAGAAAGGTGTTTAATTTAAAGAATTCTAGGTCTTCAACTTATGCTTGCTTCTGATGCTGAGTTTTGCTTTGCCTTAAATAAGGACCTGATTGTGTTGACTCCTGTCTACTAAAAATTTCTGATTTTTGATTTTTTTAGAATTCAAACACACACCTCATATCTGTCTGACAGAACATGTAATTTATTTACAGATACGGTCTTTTGCTGGTCACAGTGTGGAGTTCGTTCATGTGGGTATTGTATAAAGACCAGCCATCGTCCAGAGGGCAGATCATATGCTGCTGTGTTTGACAATGCACTGATGCAGGGTTAGACCATAGTTCTTCGCACACAGGATGTGTTGTACTTAGGTTTCACAAGCACTTCCACTAATTGTTTGTAATTTGGTGATTAATGTAATGAAGGTAATTTAAACCATACTACCACCTAGCATAAGGGGAGCCTATCCCATGTACTTGGATGTGTGGTTAAGCAAAGCAAAGGATTCAAAGAAATTCTTAAATCCTATCTGAAGTGTTTTGTGCCTACTATGAAACAGTTCTTTCAGCAAGTTGATTGAAGGCTCTGGCGTGTTTTGTGTTGCACTACAGTTGCCTTAGCTATTCAGGTTTCCAATTTTAGAACATCTTGTTATAACTTCAAGAGGCCATTATCACTGCACTGTCTTTATATGAGAACTAAAGTTGACTATAATGTGGCTGGAGCTTGAAACTCTTGAAGTTGGTGTAGTAAGGAGTTTGCCTGCACTCTGCACAGTAGAAAAAAGCGACACGGAATGCCCACATGAGCTCAGAAACTGGAGTCATATAACAGTTACAGAGTACAACATGACCCACAATGCAATCCTTTAAATGAATTCTGACTAATACTGTTTGAACGAAGGACAGTTTGGTGGAAAAGGGAAGTGTGATCCACTGTTGGGGATTGACTAGCACATTAGTTTGAAGAGGGGCTTGTGCTAACATAGGGAAAAGGATTGTGAGTAAAAGGTGAAAGAAACAACTGATGTCAGGGAAAGAAAGACTCCAAAGATTGATGATAGCACAGAACAGGGAGAAGACGTTACTTTGAAATTCAGAAAATGCACTCTGTAACCCATGACAAGAGTTAAAAATAAAGTATAATAATCCCATATTGAGACAGCTGATTTTACACATAAAAAGCTGATCTCTAGTGTATGATTTATAAGGAAATTTAAATGCAGAAAATGCACTTTTCAGAGCGCAAAAGTACTGTTTTTTTGACACAATCTCCAAACTAAATGCAATAAGATTTTACATTTTAACACAGTAATAAATTTGATTAGACTAGAGATTTTTATTGTCACATACACTGCAAGAACATAGTGATGTCCTTGTTCCACAGTTGTGGTGATTTACTGTATAAATATACTCAGTAAATAAATAAGAGTAACACATCATGTAAAAATTTTGATAGAGTAGGGCAGTTAACTTCTTTGTTATAGTGGCTTATAGAATGTGCATGTTTGAAAGACTGTAACACAAAAAATGAACAGATTCACTTTAAATAAGCTGATATTTAACCATCTACTAAATTATCTGCTTTAATCTGCTATTCTTCCAGAACCATTAGCCCTATGTAGAACACAAGATCATTTTATCACTCTTCTGCTTGGCAAAAGCCCATTTGAATGTTTTGAACTCTTATGTGATTATCACATAGCTAAAGTAACTATTAAATTCTAATCTTTTTTAGACTCTGGAGCTTTTTGGTGTTGAAGCAAATCTTTTTAACAATACCATGTGTTCAATTGTTCTTTGTCAAAACTCTGAGGCTTTGAACAGACACCCAAGAGAGTTTCACACAGAAAAGCCTGTGAAATGGGCTGACATCACCATGACACAAAAAGGCTCTTTACAGCTCTGCGTCTTCATTATGGGACCCCTCAGGTTCCCTCTCCTTTATATTTATTTATGTACTGTACATGCACAAAAAAAGTTGAAATTTCACTTTCTTAAGAGATCGTGTTACTCTTGTTTGCTGCTCTTAGAGGAATATCCCTTTGAGGCTCACAAATAAATGAGGTCTCAGGGCGAGATTTCTCTGCTTGCTGCACCTGTAATCATGGAGAAAGTGATAACGACTGGTTTTGCTAGTATGCAAGAAAATGTTTCTGTTAATCATTTTATAAAAGCAAATAGACAAACAAGTACTGAATAAGATACAAGGAGACAGAAAGAGACAGAGAAACATAGAATAACATCAAGTTTTGACAATTTTACAGTGGGTCACCCGAAGAAAGAATCTTACTCAGGCAGAAGCTAGCATTCATGGTTCATAAAATAACATAAGTCAATAAAACTGGTCTTTAAGGGCCAGTTCTTTGGAAGTGAAGTTATAAAGTTACTGGTTCAATTCTTGTCTCTGACTCGCTGTGTGACACCAACCAGATCACTTAACCTACCTGTGCTCGACCTGTAAAAAATATGCATTGTGAGAGATGGCCGGCAGCGGTGCAGTGCCCCAGATTCCTGCAGGGCATTATGGGAGATGGAGTTCAGCTTCACAGCCCTGCTGGGTACCGTGGGTGCCACCAGGGGACGCTGCAGGGAGACAAGGGGATTTCGGCTTCTAATATAGCCCGGAAGTACTCCCAAGTCATGGGGACGAAAGGACAGAAGTACTTCCGAGCTGAAGAAAAATGTAATTCTCCATCTGACCCGGAAATGCCAACAAGTCACGTGAACAGAAGAGGAAAAGCACTTCCGGATCAAGGACTATATAAAGGACTGGTGGAGACCCAGCAAGAGAGCCGGAGTTGGGAGGGAGTGTGACAGTGCCTTCTAGTGTCACAGTATATAAACGATTGCAATTAGTTCAGACCCTGTAAAGCGTCTGCTACATATGCAGACAAAAACACTGCATTGACTCCAAGTGATCTGCATAAATAAATGAATGTCAGAGTTTCAGATGGACTGTATACAATTGTAGTGTGATTCATTCTAACAAAAATAATGATAAATATAACCTAAAGATGGGTTCTGTACACGGGGTGTACAGTTAGCTAATGCTTCCTATTCTTTCTATTTAAGTACAATATTTATTTAGACCTACATACTTTTTTGTAAAATCACTAATATGATGAATGAGTATCATGAAAACAACACATTTATAGAGAAAACAGAAGTCATACCAGTACTTTTTTCATCTTTATATTGTAGGACACAAAAACCTCCACAATTACAGTATAAACTCAAAATGCACTTGAAACCAAACCAAACTATATCAACACTTTGAAGAATACTAGTACAAAACTACCACAAAGAAATTCCGCTTTGTTTTTTCTAATTTTAGGCTCCATCTTAAAAAATGCCGCCAGGAAGACGTCATGTGTCGCAGTGATTTTCTGACTTGACTCGCAACTGCCCTCATTGCTGTAAATAATATAGCGGCACACATGTATAGCAGTACTCAAAAAGATGTTACCTCTAAAAAAAACTAGGCCTGGGAAAGTTAACGCATTTATTTTTGCAATTAATGTGGTCTGTAAACACATTCACAAATATTGTCGCATCCAGGGCTGGCAACGAGGCAGTTGGATTAGGGAGTGCGTTGGTCAGGGCAGCATTTTCACATTTTTTTTTTTTTTTTTGCTTTTTGTAAAAAACAATAATACAAATAAGTTACGTGTGTGCCTAAATAATTATATACACATCCAGTACTGTATTTATATAGTACCTTTAAAAATATTATGAAATTAAATTTTCATTTAAAGTTTTAACATTTCGCATTACGCCGTTCTCAACGATATGCCACAAATTGCGAAGGTAAATATTATGGTCTCTCTTTTCTTTTCATTTCATGTTTCTGTAAGAAGATTAATTCAATGTCATATCACATTAGTACTAAATAAGTTATCTTTGAGTGGCACTAAAACCAAAATAACTTTCTAGTACCTCTGTATTTAACTTGCCAGTCTGCCAGCCAGCGTTCAGTGCTGACTGCCCCAATATAATGACAAAATTCTACAAAATAAATGTGTAATGATTATCCCTACCCATGATTCCAGTTTGCAGTATCTTTGCTAATTTATGCAAAGAATGCAGCATAACCACCCAAGTAATGCATGGTGTCAGTTTTTAAGTGAAATAGCAGCTATGGAGATCTTTTTTTGGGTGCCAGGAGCAAACGAAGAGCAGTAGGCACACATTTTGCAACCAAAAAAATCACAAGTTACACCACAATTCTACCAACCAAAAAGCATTAAATCGCTTAGATGTGCTAAATTGACCAAAAGTTTGGAACTTGGGGTGGGGAGGGGTCAAAAAAAAACGCAACTTAGAAATTGATGTTCACAGACTCAGCACTTGTGTAGAATATAATTTTCAATCGTTGATGGTGACGAACAATTGAGGATAAGATTTTAACACAAGTTTTAATGCATGCACATGTGAGAGATGCATATTCTTTCAATTAAATCAGCCTTTAGCAGTGCATTCAAAATCACTTTGACACACCTGTGTCTCGTGCTATTCCAATTTGAGAATTACTTCATTGGCCTTGAATTTTCTTATTGCTGTCTTTTCAACTTGCCTTTTAGGAAGGCATTCAAATTCAGGTTGTACTTGCTCAAGTAGTATTTTTTTTTAAGTTTGGGTTTAAGGTGATTGTTTGGGTTTAAACTGCGTCATTATTTTTTTAAATTTCTTTGTGCTGATTCTACATTAATTTTGTGATTCAGTGAGAATTTACTTCATGATTTATGTAGTCATTTTATAATTACATGTTTTAATGTTAAATGTGACTAATCACGATTAATTACATACATTTATGCAGTTAATTGATTTTTTTAAATCGATTCCCAGCCTTAAACTAAAACTAAACATCAATATATATAGTGCTTTATGACACAAAAATAACAATTAAAATTAATAACAACAAAAATTCATCCATCCATTATCCAACCCGCTATATCCTAATAGGGTCACGGGGGTCTGCTGGAGTCAATCCCAGCCAACACAGGGCGCGAGGTAGGAAACAAACCCCGGGCAGGGCACGCACACACACACACAGCCCCACACCAAGCACACACTAGGGATAATTTAGAATCGCCAATGCACCTGACCTGCATGTCTTTGGACTGTGAGAGGAAACCAACGCAGACTCAAGGAGAACATGCAAACACCACGCAGGGAGGACCTGGGAAGCGAACTCGGGTCTCCTAACTGCAAGGCAGCAGTGCTACCCACTGCGCCACCATGCCGCCAAACAAAAATATCAAAGAATAAATAATGACTCATAATTAATGAGTTCTTTACCTAGATATGGTAAAAGAACTGCAAGACAGCATAAGGAACAAAGAAGAAAAGAGGAAATCTAAATGGTATTTATTTATTCATCTTCCAAATCCACAGAGTGTAGCACCTATCTGATCTGTGATCAAGGCAGCAGCCAACCCTGGGCAAAGTGCCAAGGTACATTTATACATTCTGGACCAGTACAGAGTCACCAACTAACCTAACTTGGATATTAAAGGAAAACCAGAGCACAGGCGAAAAACCCAAGCAAGCATTTACAGAACACACAAATGTGTCCAGCAGCACATAAAAAAACATAACAACTGTCCAAGCATGCATTAAGCAAAATATGAGCAAGGAATCAGTCATGTGAACTTAACCGTTCCACAGCTCCGGCAAAAGATCATCATTTATGAGATTTCTGTGTTCACGTTGACAGACCTCCACAGACTGACCCATCACAACATAGCGTGCCCATTCTGCTTATTTTGTTATTACTTGACTAACAACATGCCAATCGGTTAATATGGAGAAGTAAGTCTCCTGGTACTATTCTGGATAAAGCTGATGCCACTGATTTCCACAGATAATGTACTTTGAGGTGTCAATTCAGGTAAGAGTTTATTTTTAATGATGTTTTTATTGCTTCTAAAAATCTCTTGAATGATTATTATCAATTCTTTCTCTGTGGAATTACAATGATTTAAATCATTTGAAAGAATGAATGCCATTACGTTTGCTTTTTCTTTTTAGCATTTTTATTTAATAAAGCTGTTATTTTGCATACTGTATATTTAGCTGATATTTGCATCCAGCAAAAATCACAAGGGTTTCTCTACTCCAAAGGCGCTAACAGGTTCTGGGATTACCAATAGTCTTGTTTGAGAATGTCTGGTGCCTTAAGAATTAAGGTGACTGCATAACAATGACAGTTAAGGATGTTACCTTCCTAAAGAGCCTAAAGAGATAAACAATATAGTGGACTTCCATGTGAATGGAGTAACAACTGGGAAGAAAGCCTAAGGGCCACAAGAAAAATGACAAATACAAGAAATCCCAATGTCATATTTTAATGGAGAGGCACAGTAGTAAATGCTACTGCCTCACAGATCCAGTGTCCTGGGTCTAGGGTCCAAAACCCATGCCTGGTTGTTTTCCATGCTAAATTTGTATGTACTGCCCATGTTTTCTTCTCATATTCCCAAAGATATCCCAGTTTATTGTAATCCTGAATTGGCCCACCATGTGTGTATGTGTATGATGAATTGGCATTGTGTACAATGTTGTTTCCTGCCTTGTGCCCAGTAGTGCCCTGATAAGCTCCAGATCCCTGCAACCCTCACTTGAGTGGGTCTGGAAATGTTAGAATACTTTTTTGTTTTCATTTTGTACAGTTAGTCTCATTTTCTGAAACATTTTAAACAGAATAGCTGATCTCTCTATTATAAAAAAAATCCTGGGAGAGAAAGACGGGAGACAAGACGTGATCTTCATGTTAAGATCACGGAAGACACTTAAAAGACCCACGAGACGAAAGAGATTGGCCACGGTGCGTCTCACAGGGACCTTAAACATGAGACTTTGTGCCAAGAGATTGATCCAGGACCGTCTCGCGATGATGTACAACATGAGATTCTTGCAAGACACGCCCTACTTACAACCAAATCAAATAAGACCACGGGCAGCAAAACATTCAGTCGTCTAAAGGATTTGAGCACAAACAGATCCAGGGCTCTCAGCGCATATAAAGCGTATAAGGCCAATACGTTATTGATAAAACGTAGATGACAAAGTGAAGAAGAAAGCAGCGTGGAGAAAAGAGACTCAAAAGCGGAGAGAAAAAAGAGCAAAAAAGAAAAAGAATAATCTAGGTGCAAATTCAGAAAATAAGAAAAGTAATTATCAGCCCGGAACAAGTGGAACTGAACAAAAGCACGTCCAGTCAGGCTCAGAATTAAAAGACAGAGAGTAAAAGACAAAGTAGAACTTCATAAAAACGTTCACAAACGTTGGCACTATACACATGCAGAGCAGGTTAGAGATTATGAAAGCAGTGGGAGTTGAAAGCCTCAAAAAAAAAGGCATGATACACATGTGGAGAAAGTTAAAGAATGTGAAAGTAGGAAAATTAGAAAATATAAAAAAAAAAGAAAGTAAAGATCGCAGAAGCGCAAACAAACGGAAATTATTACTCAAAAAAGGGAAAATAATCATCACGGACCAGGTGCCACTGAAAAAAAAGCAGGACAAAAGGTGGTCAAAAATAAAAGACAAAGAGTAGAAAACAAAGTAAAACGTCATAAAGAGGTTAAAAAACAAGGGGGCCAAACACATGCAGAGCAGGTTAGAGATAATGAAAACTGGAATTCAAAAGACTCAAAAAAAAAACGTAAGCGCGACACACATGCAGAGCAAGATACAGAATATGAAAGCAGAAAAAAACGACAGTGTCAAAACAAATGAAGTAAACATCGCATTAGCGCAAACAAAGAGAAATTATTACTCGAGAAATAACATAAAGGCGAATAGAGATCAAATATATGGACATAGGTGATATGTCAGAAGTATGTAAATATTGTAAGGCTTTGAAGTTTAAGTCAGAGAATTTCAAAATCGGGGTTTACCTCACATGCATTTATTGGTTACTTTGCAAAAAAAATTGCTGATGATGTAGAATGTTTTGTCTGTGCTAAAATCAAAACAGAGAAACCTATCTTGAATTATAGTACAAAGTCATTAAACACATGTCTCACTGACCTCATTTAAAAGATTCAGCATATTGGGACTCCAAAGATTCCAAATATTGTTTTTACAGAAGTTCTGAAATAAAAGTGAAGCTAATGAAATAGCAACAATTCAAAGAAAAAAAAATCTTAAGAGTGTGTATCCGGAAAACAAACACAGGGTTTGGCGAGTGAAGCGAGCAGGGGGCGAAAGCCCCTAGTTTAATAAATACAAATAACTAAATCAAAGATTAATTTGATTTAATTTTCATTAGTAGTTGCATCACCAGAAACCATGACAGTTTTTATCCTAAGATTACCCAAAAGCTCCTTGCACTGTCAGATGCATTAGCGTACCTAATGTGAGTCCTTGCATATATCACCTGATGTAAAGAAAGCACAGAGCATTGGTTGTATTTAACATATGGGGTTGTGCTAATGCCAGTGTTGTGTTTGTTGTTTATTGTTAGTTTTCATATTACTGTCACCAGTGAGAGACACGCATGTAAGATTACCATTGCGCTGTAATTCTTCAAATTGAACTTGCACTCACAGACTAGACCACTGACAACGCCAACACAATCAGTGAAATGACCTAAAAAAAGCATAAAATAAAATTTAACTTTGTATATGAAAGAAAACAGCACAAAAATTGACATAAGAAAGTATCACCCCACTAATTAACTAATTGCCAAAGGCAAAGAAATAAAGTGTTGGTTGAATAAACACAGAAAGCTTTAGGCACAGAACAAAAAATGATCTAACACTGAGCTTCAGCTTCACTGGTTTATAAGAGTAAAATTGAATTGCTACAGTATATGAGACTGCTTAGTACAGGAACATTTTTGTTTCAAAATAAACAAAAAACAGCTACAATTTGCTTTTCAAATTGTAGATAATCAGCTTGGGACATAAATGGCTTGTTTTTCTGAGTGAATTATTTGCATATGTTCCTAAAGGCTAGTTATTTTTTTTTGTAATTATGTCTCTAAAATGTGCAGTTTCCTTTTATTATTGCATATTTATATAATTTCCAGGGAAGCTGCATATGGCGCACTACAGGTGGAAATTGTTTTGAGCTGTCTGTGTGTATATGGAAATAAATACAAAAGATTGATAGTTAAATGAGTATTCAATGATTTCTTTCTGTTTTTGTAATGGGTAAATTAAAAAGCTACTGTAAAATCATCGTTCAAGGTTAAACAGAAGAAAATAGAGGCATTAAAGAAGCCAAGACTAAAACCTTCAGTAGATGAACAGTTCATTTGAAATTCTGAGAAAACAATATATTTGATGCTATAAAATGAATAATGAGCTCAACATGGTGACCCACACTGATCTTTCAGTGGCTAGAAAGGAATATTCGAACAGTCCTAGAAAAGGAGCTCCATCAACTTGAAATGAATAGTTGAAGACAAGTGATGATGGTAGATTGGCCTGTTTTCACTAAAGCTGTTTGTATGCTTTAATGATTTATGACTACCTATCTACTTACTACATGCTGATGTATGTATGAATATATATATATATATATATATATTGTGTAACGGGTCCCGGACACGGACAGACGGACAACAGTTTAGCACCCATCACATTCATTAATTCTATTTACAATATTTACAAAGTTACTTGTGCACACCCAATGCCTCCAGCACCGATCCCCCGAAGTCTAGGCCTCACAGTCCTTTGTGCCTCTTCTTCTGGCCACCTCCAGTCCTCTCTCCAGCTCCGTTCTTCTTCCACCCGACTTCCGCTCTCGAATGCAGGGAGGCGGCCCCTTTTATTCCACCCCGGATGGGCTCCAGGTGTTTCCCGGCACTCCTTCTTGGACACGCCCCCGTGTGGCGGAAGTGCCGGCTGCGCACCCGGAAGCCCTCCGGGTGTCTCCTGTCTTCTTCCCCCCAGCACTTCCTGGTGTGGCGGAAGTGCTGGGCTCCAGGGTTCTTCAGGCACCGGGGCGCCGCCTGGCGGTGGCCATGGGCCCCTACAGGGTTGGGCTTCCAAGCCCCCTACCCAAAGCCACCAACAAAACGTCCCCTCGGGCGTCCCGGCTGGGCTCCACCCCCAGCCGCCTGTGACTATATATATATATATATATATATATATATATATATATATATATATATATATATACACACATATGTATATATATCCATCCATTATCCAACCCACTATATCCTAACTACAGGGTCACGGGGGTCTGCTGGAGCCAATCCCAGCCAACACAGGGCGCAAGGCAGGAAACAAACCCCAGGCAGGGCGCCAGCCCACCGCAGGGCACACACCCACACACCAAGTACACACTAGAGATAATTTAGGATTGCCAATGCACCTAACCTGCATATCTTTGGACTGTTGGAGGAAACCGGAGCACCTGGAGGAAACCCACACAGACACGGGGAGAACATGCAAACTTCACGCAGGGAGGACCCGGGAATAGAACTCCGCAGGTCTCCTAACTGTGAGGCAGCAGCGCTATCACTGCGCCACCATGCTGCCCTATATATATATATATGTGACCAGCAGGGGGTTCTAATAGAAGATATTTTTATTTCACAATACCTTCACAGACCTCCGAATCCTTTTCCGCAAAAGTATAATACCATGTGTTCTCTAATCTCCTTCCGCACCTCCACGTAGTCTTATCCATTCTTCTCTCAACTCTCGACAGCTTATGCAGGAAACTCAGCTTCTTTTATGTCAAACCCGGGAGTACTTTGGTATCACAACATTCCACAATGGAAACAGTTCTAGGCAGAAGCCCTTCAAATAGGCTATAATGATTCCCTGCAGCACTCCATGGTGACACCCAAGTTTCCCAATAGGGCTGTTCAATGAGACTGCAATTCCGAGCCTGCCTTGTGAGTATTCATATTGGAGTAAAATCCAGTGGGGTGCTGCCATCATGTGCAAGGGGGCAAGATATAACTCCTTGGAGCAGCCACCTTCTGTTCTTCCAAGCAGTGTTCCCATTCTGGTTGGGATGGAACACCGAACCATCCTTGTCCTTCCATTACAGCCTGTCACCCTGGCAAGGAATATGCCTCCATCTTGATTGGAATGTCAGGCCATCCAACATAGCACTCACAATATATATCATGTCAGACATGTGAGTGTGGGTAGTGTTTCATGGGTGATGGAAAATGAAAGCACAAGGGGAGTGTTAACAAGGATTCACAATCATTGAAAACAGTTTCTGTTTCCGTTCTTAAGAGTGAAGAAGAACCTTCTCCTAAGAAGAACACTGATCTCACTTTGGCATTTTGGTTCTGATTCTGTAAGCTTCACCTCTTCTGCTTCCTCCAGCATACATGATTTTGGAACCAGCTTCTGAAGAAGATGGAGCTCTGTAGTAAGTAGGAAAGGTAATTCCTAAAGATATACAGAAGGCAACAGCAACAAAATCAAATTGGGCAAAATACAAAAGCAGAGTCCAAAGAACAAGTGAAGGGTCATACACAGATATTCTAACAGGAACGAGCAAATGTATCTAGCTAGGCACAGAACAAAGACCAAACGAAATCAAGCAAAGAACATCAATATACATAAACGCTAACCTGCAATACTTGGATATACAAAATAAGTCGCTATGGGCCAAAGCCTAACTGATGTCCCCCAACAGTCTCACTCTGCTCTTTAGTATGCATTCTTAGCCCTTGCTGTGTGGCCTCTGGCATTTTCAGAGCTCCCTCATGGTGCTTTACTCTGTCTCTTTTGCTCTGGTGACCAGGGCATCTTCACCTTCTTGACACCAGTCCAAAGGGCTAATGGCATCTAGAGGTGCCTCTCATCCAAACCTTACATAGATAATTTCTCTCCATCTCAAGTGGTTCCTTTATTCACTTTGTGCTAGCTTTGTGGTTCCCATGACTTGCCAATAATAACCTCCTTCCAACTTGGCATTATGTCACACCATAGACTGATAGATACAGGAGACCTGGAGAGGGAGAGTGAGAAATCCTTTTTGCAAATTAAAAATCATTTGTAAAACCTCTGATACTCCTAATCCACTCTAATTGCCACATGTTAAATCTTGATTGATTAGCGTTGGTAGTTCATAAATTAAGCAATTAGCAGTGAAAATAAGCATCATTGAGATAATAAGTAGCAATAATGCCCTGCCAGCATTTGTTCTGCTAACATTAGGCGGATCCGCAGCTACTTGCTGTGATGGAGGAGTCACAAGGAAGGAAGCCCAGATGGTCACAGCAATTGACACTCTAAGATTCCACTTATGTCCATATTGGACCAGTTAAGGGAGACTGTGGCATATAAATAGTAACAAGGGTTCAAATGCAGAGATTTATTTGAAGATTTATTAAGACACTTTTGATCCATGCTTGCTGTCAATAAATATTTCCAGTTTTTTCTTTTTTTAATTTCAGTTTTTAGCTATTGCCCTCATTTTTACTTGACCAGTTGGTAAAGTTTGCCAGGACCATGTGGGACTACAGTGATGAATGTGAGGTTTCCACATATCCATCATTACTTGTATAAATATCTGTTTCTCAACATGCTAGTGCTCTGATAGCACTCTGACGGAGGCTACTTCTTTGATTCATGTTAATAATGGTACTATAAATACCCTCCATAACATTCCATAGCAAATCATTCTGAAACACTGCCTACTGTCTACTTCCTAAAAGCATGAAATCTGGAAGAAATCTCACCAAGCATCACTTTTAACTTCACAACTCCTGCTTTCTGTGCTCACAGTGCAGGAAATGTCTGAAGCCCCTGAGGTTTGCAGAAACAGGTTGGGGAGGGGAGTTGAGGGCAGCTGTGGTGTGAACATTGGAACTCTGCAGATGAGCTGTAATACTGGACAACTGAGATAAGCCACATGGGGACAAAAGAATATTGATGCTATACACTCACAATTCTGTGGCAATGTGGGAGTGCTAGAGGTTTAGGGCAAGGCTGATGAGTGCAAATGAAGCCATGGCATTCTTCCTTATATAGTATGATAAATGAAACAGTGAAGCAGCATAGAATGTCCCCTGTGTGTTTTTGTCCTAAGATTATGTATGGCATTATATATACCCACATACCCATTCATCCACATTCTGAATAAGATTCTTCTGGGCAACATCTGCTATAAGGTAGGAGTCAACAGTGAATGAGCAGCCAAAATGAAATTTGATTTGAGTCTTGGAAAAAAAAAAATCATAAGATCCTGTAATGCATTAGACACAAAGGCTAAATAATACATGCTTAAATACTTTTTAAAATGGCCCATAGAACCTGACATAATCTGGGATACATCACCTGTGATGTCGCAGGGAGCGCACAGCCTCCCTAACTCCGACACAGACAGGCAGGACACTATTAGACACACAGCACGCAGTTTATTTAGAGTTGGGAGTGCTTTTCTCTGCTTCCCACAGCACAGTATATAAAGCACAGCACAGTACACAGACAATTCACAGCCCCTTCTCTCAGCCAGTCCTTCCTCCTCTACTCCTCCTCACAAGCTTAGTCCACTTCCTTCCGACTCAGGCCCCCAGCGTGAGTGAGGCGGCTCCTTTTATTCAGCAGCTGGGAGTGCTCCAGGTGGTTCATAAGGTTTACCTGGAATCACTCCTAGGTCCTAGGTATGGTGGAAGTCTATGTAATGGCCCTGCAGCTCCCCCTGGCGGCCCCAACGAAATCCAACGGGGCTGCACCAAACTCCAACTCCCAGCGTGCCCTGCGGGAATCCATGGTCCAACAGCCACCCAGGAGGGCTGCCCTCTAACATTCCAGGGGAGGTATTGCCTCAGTGATCCTCTCTCCCCGAGTCCTTCCATTCCATTGGCGTCCCGGCCAGGTAATGGCTGTGGCCCCCCGTTACTCAGTGTAAACAGATTTTTTTTCAAGAAGATGCTGAGAAGCATACATTTCATGGCATAAAACACTTTTGATTCCTAAAGATGTGCAGAATGGAATAACTAGCAGCTCTAAGCTATCAATCAGCATGAACATTTGCATGAGTGTGTCTTGTACCCCATCCTTGGTGTTTCTATCCTTATGTACAGTGATGCTCTGGCCTGTGGCAGTACTGAATGGGATTGAGTGGGTTTGGAAATTGATGAATGAATATCACAGAAATACCACTCAGGAGTTTCCCGAAACTTATGACTCTTTGAGAGTAACAAACAACTTTATGAAGAATATGTGAAATAAGCAGAATGTACAGTACAATCTACTTTTCATTTTTTCCCCCCAAAACCCTTCCTAATCGTCCACTTTACCACTACTTTAGTACTATTTTGTTGACCCTACACCCTAAAGTTGACTACAACAACACATCACAAAATGAATGAGAAACAATCTGTGTTAAATCTGTTAAAATAAAATACTTTTATTTTATGATGCTATTTCTGGTCCTTTGGGAAAATTAAATAAATTTGTGAAAAAAAGTAATATGACGTACACATGACATAATTTAATAACCAAACAAAAAAAGCACATAAACAGTAGAAAACTGGATATTTACCATTTCTTAAACAAACACAAAAGAAACAACAGACAGATACCATGAAAGAAAGTGATACTTTTCTAAAGAAGAGCTTGTCCTTCTTTTAGATGACAACACAGCGCTGTTGATTATTAAGGCCTGTGGCAGCCTTTTCAAAAGAGAGAAAAATACAAAAGTGGGATTAGACAAACAAGTGGCTGCACATAACAGCCTAACTTTACTCTGTTTCAGATGTACAAACACCACTTGGACAGCCTGTTGGCAATTTGTTAATTGGTTTTCTTTATATTTGATTTATGATCAACAATTTTTCCACATTCCTTAGATGAATTAAGTAAATTCCATTATGTATTAAAAATTCCCCTCATTCCGGGACAGTGCACAATGTGTTTATTTGTCAAATATACAGATAGCAGCTCAAGTACAAATAATGAGAATAATGTCTTTTAATAACAAAACAGGTGAAAAAATATAAAAACTATAAATGGTAGTGATGATGGCCTGCCTAATCAGTGAAAGCTGAAAGTCTGATGCCACAGGGCAATTTATGAAGACAGCAGAAGTACATTGTCCATATATTGTACTATAGCTATGCCTATACATTGTGCTCAAACACATTGGGAGTTTGCTGCTGTTTTGTATTGTATTGTATTGTATTTTTCTTTGGCCATTGTCTGGGGCATAGATACAGATGTCAACAGGCATGCATGGCAGGGCTGGCTACCTGTTATCAGCAGTCCACCAACAAACTTATCTTTTCTTGCCCTCTGATATAATGCTCAACTCACCGACAGATGAAAACACTGCAGGTGCAACCAGGCCACTTTGACTCAGTGTCCATAAAAAGTGATTAGCCATTGCAAATTACATGTATGTCCAATGAAAAAAACCTTTATGGCAGATGTAACTGCTCTCCATGAGAACACTTCCTTGAGCCAGCATCAATGGCATCCAGCCCAAAAGATAGTGGCTCTAACTAAACAGAATCTGGAAAAATACAAAAAATATTTTACGTTCTAAAAAACTCCAAAAAATATCTGAAGTGCAGAAATAAATTCTACGTGCTTCAAACCCCTAATAAGAAAGGAAATTAAAAAATTGTGGAGAAGAAACTTGTAATGAATCTGAGCTATAACACACAGATCTTACAACTGTAGCTACCTGGAAAGCTGGCTTGCTCAAACACAACACTTCCTCTCCCTTCTCACACTGCGTTCTAAGCCATCTTGTTTGGCCTTGCACCAGTTCCATGTTATGGTTGCATGGGTGTAATCAACGTGCTCACCATTACTGGACCCATTAATAGATAATGAGTAGAGCTTTCAAGGTTAGTAGACCACAGCTTAGACAGTAAAAGTCTGACTTGAACAAAAAATGAATTTGAGTTCTATCTGCATAAAAATATAAGTTTAACCTTATTGTTGAAGAAGTTTGCCCAGAAAGAGTTCATAAATAATAAACAACATAAACCAAACCATGATACCTCAGAAACAACAGGTAAACTTTGTGAAGTGCATTTTCTAAATCAGGATGAAAGGTCCTCCCTGTGAAACCCACCATTTGATAAGAACACTTAAACTCAAAATTCCAGCAAAACAAGTCTCACCTACTGTCATACAAAGTGGTGCAATTTTTGTTAATCCTGATTACAATGGACCAAAATATTATGAATGCACAGCTGCCAATTAAGAAGGAATCATATATCCCAGATATTTAAATAGGTATACTAAATAGGAAATTAGTCTGTAATTCACCAGCTGGCTCGCTTTTTACAAATAATTGTTTGCTCCAGGCTATTAGGGCCAGGGCCAGTGCTGAAGATCCTGGTAATTATTTTGTTATTACAGCACTAGGGTCAGATGTACACCACTGAACTACGAAAGAACAGGCCATCCATTCAGCTTATGAAACATGATGCTGAACTTCAGCTTGATTATGTCTCAAAAGATTTTTATGAAGGCTTCTGTAAACATCTTACCATGCCTGAACACAGAGGGTGAAGAGATGAGGCCAGAGAACTGGTGTTTTAATGTTTATTACCTTAGTCTAGAAGAAAGAAATGCATCCACCTTTCAACCCAGTTTTCCGTTTGGAACTGAAAAAAGATGGGGGGCTCAGAGTAGCTATTTTCTATTTACACTGTAACATATTTGGATTCTGCAGGGACTAGCACACCAACATGTATTTTCATTTTAACCTGGTCACTGGCAACAGAATACACTTCTGACAGATTAGCGCTGCTGTGTACCAGCCTTAGGAGACTTGAGCAAAGTGGCACTTGGAATGAAACGTCTATTATTTGAAGATTGTGGCGCCCTCTAATGACTTTTTTAAGAGATCTTGTTATTGCAGAAAAATGGATTTGTCACATGCAATTTGTCGATGTGAAAAGAAAAGCACTTTATGGACTTCAGGGTAAACCTGAAGCAAAGAAAATAACAAAAGTAAGCAGAAAGTGTAAAGACAATTATATTTGGTGATTTGGATTTAAGTGAGAATGATGCTTTTTGTGCCTGAAACTGGGTTAAAAAATGCAGGTCATCCTTTCAAGGATTGGAATTAATGTGCCTCCAGACCCAACAGGGGAGAGGAAAAAAAATGGGTAAATAAGAAATGGAATCAGATGGCAATATAAGAGTACCAACTGCAGACTGACTGATGTGAGGACTTAACTTTCAAAATGGCAAACAATCTATACAAAGCTGTTAGACACCTGCAGAAGCAATGGAGTGATCACTGAAGTCCAGGGCAGTCCAGGGTGGGTGTACAGCCACTGCTTAAGTCCAAGGCTGACTGCTTCTCTGTTTCAATTGCCCAGTATGATAGCTTAGAGTAAATATAGAGCTATGGATTAATACTCCAACTGAATATTGTACTAATTCATGTTTAAAAGCTTTAAATTAATAATTAAGATTCTGGGCTTGGGAAGGTAACCAACGTAAACAGTGAAATCCACGTTGTCAGCCAATCATGTGATTCCACCTAAACTATATACAACCAGGCAGGACATAATTCAGTATACTGAAGAGGCTAGGTGTCTGGGTCATCTGCACTTTACTTTTGTCTTTTCCTCGATGTAAGCCCCAAGCGGTTTATTTATTTTCTCATTCATCTGTATCAAATTAAGCTTTGCTTTCCTTTTTCCTTTGTCAAATAAATTTAGCTTAGCTTACCTTAACGAAGGTTATACTATTTTATCACTTACATCTATTCGAATTACTAAGAGCTTTAAGAAAGATAATATATATAGAGTATATATATAAATACTGTATACTAGGGGGTTCCCCCTACTCACTTCGCTCGGCAACCACCCCCGCCTGCGCTATGCACCAGCCACTTCACGTTTCTGCAGCTCACGTTGTGAAGAGGGGGGCTAAATGCACCCCAAGGAGATGCGGTCGCTCCTCCGAAACACCCTCTTAAATGGTGATACAATGGGAAACAAATACAGTTTTTGTTTTTTTTTACTTCCTCTTTGTTCAATCAGCTGCTGGCTTGATGTTGCTGCCGTGCCATGTAATCTGCATCTCATGCGGTGCTTCGAACATTTAAAAGTCTGTACAGCAGCTGTCCTACTCTTTGTCTTTTATTTCCGGCCCCAGGTGTGGTTAATTCTTTTGGCAGGATCGCAGGACGTGAGTTCTTGATATTTTTTAGTTTATAATTTAAAAACGGAATAAGAATCTGAAAATCTACCAACATCACATTAAGGTTCGATAAATTCTGAAAAGAATGATACCAAACATATAAATGTACAGTAGGTTTTAAAATTAGCCGATTTAAAGCGTGACAAAAAAGTCACATAAAATCGTTGCACTTTTAGGACTTGATACCAGACACCATCAGGGTTGCCTGGGACTTATAGTGCAGAAGAGTCTTTGGGTTCCACCAGGTGGGGATGTGAGGAGAAGACTCGCTGTTCTCTGCAGTTTCCATGTGATCTTGGAAGTGTTTTCCTCATGCAACTCAACAGCACTGGATGTATTTCTGGGTCTGACTTCAAAAGGGGCTGGTGTGTCATCTCAGGGAGTCAAAGCTGGGAGGCAGAGATCGAAACTCATTGATGAGGTGGAAGGTGAGCGAAGGAACTTTAATCAAAGGAGGTGACTGTACTTTGGGCTGTGATTGTCTATTTAGTGAAAGTACTGGGTAAATAAACAAATGTTGTTTGAACTCATGACTGTGTTGGTGTAATTGTGTTTGGGGCTTAGTGGTGCCCCCTTGTGGTCACAAAACACAGTATGTAGACATTTCTTTATGCATGTATGTATAAATACTGTATATGCATGAACAGTATATACTGTATAAAAATTTGCAAATATACTGTTCTAATATATACATATTTCTATGTAAATTAATAAATTTCCTGAACTCGATACAGAGTTCTGAAGTGTCAAGGCCTTACCCAATACAGACAGGACAAAAGCCATAACTTCAGTAATTACAAGTGCACCCCACCTTGATGACTGGGCAAGTTATAAGTCAACCATCAAACTATTCTACATGAAAATTGCAGTTCTCAGGGCAGGAAGATGTAGATTCAAGGTAAACATATAAAGTCCACACAGAGGGTTATTTAGTCAGAATTGTACCTAGGGATTTGGGGTTGTTAGGCAACAGTGCTAACCACTGCACTCCTGAAAACTCCTCATTTTAAAGTTGTTTTAACATATGGCAGAATATATCCAATTAAAAGGCAGAAATACAATTCTCCAAAATAAAAACCATCAGCAAAGCTCTGATTTACTTACTGTAATACTAGTCAAGCCGCTTGAATGCACAAAGCATGCTGATTAGAGAGACAAATTTTGCAGAGGCGTCAGCTTATTTCAAAGAATTACCCAGGGCAGGGGATGTGGACCAGAAGTAGTGGAGGTGTTATTTTGCAAAAATTATTACTTCTTTCAGAAGTTATTGTTGTGATGTGATTACTAAGATCTAGTGGCTGACTGTGGTGAGCTGTGCTCATTGTTGGCAGCAGCAAAGTTGATTTAATGCAATCAACTGATGTGCTGATGTTCACTTCAGTGCACGTACATGTATAATGTATATGAATACCTACATTGAGCTATGATGCAAGAAACAAAATGATCAATGAACACCAGGCAGCCGTAAGCTACCATGCAGAATGAATGCAGTACTCGTTCGTTGCAGAAGTACCGGACATACCCAGTACAACTCTCACATAAAGGAACAGATCTTCAAAGGACAAAGGCCAGATAGTGAACTTGTGTGGAATGCCTAGTCTGAGCCCAAAAACTGGGAAAAGTGGCTCTTACTAAACACCAAATTCTGCATGGGTATTCCTCCATAAGTCCCCAAAACATGTGTGATAGGTTAATAGTTGACTTTATATTGGCTTGCTATTAGTATGTGTGTTCTGTAAAGGAATGGCATTCAGTCACAGGCTATGTGTGTGTCTTGCAGCCAGTATTTTCAAAATAGGCTTCAGATGCAAAATTTGGAAATGGTTTAATAAACTGGGTACTGGTGGATGAATGAATGGATGGATGAATGGACAATCTCACATGACCTGGCAGCTAGCAATGAAAATCAGCATCTATTGCCCTTGCCATGGACTCAGTGTTATAATCAGGACCTACATTAAGGCATAATGATGGCAGTATCAATAATAAGAAAGCTGTTCATTGCCTAGAACCACATACATATACAGTAGCAAAACACATTTTCTGCAGCAATATTATTTCTAAGTGGTCACTCTTAAACTGCATAGATTGAATACAGCAAAGCAAGAGATCAGCAATAAAAGCAATATTTTACAAACTAATCCATATTTTATATAGTGCTTTTGATGAGAATAACTGAAAAGGAAACAGGTCTAGAGCAGTAATCAATATACAAATATAAAAACACAAGGTAAATAACATGGGGTAGAGGCTGCCAATGTATTGGCACCACAGAAAACAAGCAGAAATATGAGAAAAACCTGAATAGAGGAGGTGCCGGTTGGTTGATTCTTTGTGAAGTCTGCATCTTCTCTATGAGTGTTTTTTTTTCTGGGCACCGTGGTTTGTTCCTCAGTGACAGGCACGTTGGTGACTCCTAACTGGCTTGGTACGAGACTGTGGGTACATGCATGGGTGTTCCCTACAATCAGCCCATATAACCTCCATAGTTCTCTCCTGCCTTGTACTTGATACTACTTCTTAGCATGACCTGGATTAAGCAGGTTTGATGATGGATGGGCAACCAGAATGTACATAGGAGTAAGTTGGCAGTAAGTATCAAAAGACAGCAGACCATAGCAACAGAATGGGTGACAGGATATAAGATCTGGAATACAAGAAAGTAAAAGCAGATGTTAGTGGTCTGGCTGACTGAACATCACAGACGGATCTTGGGACATTCTTCTCCAGAATGAAACTGCAGGTTGGACCCTTAAGGTGGCAGATTCAGCACTGGGATTAGTGATGATGGATGTACAATAGCATAATATTGCAGTCCGCTAGCATCCCATGTAAATACATCAACATGTTCCATAATATCTTAAATTTACCATCTCTGATAATATTATTTATTCATAGGTCATGTCATTTTCAAACCCACTTAATCCAGACCAGGGTCACAGGGGGGACAGAGCCTGTCCCTGCTAGCAAGGTTGGAACAAACCCAGGACAGACTGCCAGTCTATTACAGGGCAAAGACACACAAGGGCTAATTTAGCTCTTTGGGCTGTGGGAGGAAACCGGAACACCAGGGGGAAACCCACACAGACATGGGGAGAACATGCAAACATCCACGCAAGGAAGACCTGGGATGTGAACCCTAGTCACCTGCCACCCTGATTTATTTATATGATTTTTTTCTATAAAATAATAAAGCAATAAATCTCACACATCCAGCGCATGACTTTCAGTACATAAAACTGTGACGTTCAGTTTTTAAACACTGCAGGGGTAATGTGTGCAAAAATGATTATCTTTTTAGAGGAAAATCAGGTTGAGTGACTTCCAACATTTTAAAATGCCAAAAACTGTGCCAAGTATCTTTTGGATTGGATGATTTGTTCACATTCTGACACATACATAAAAATTAACATATAAATTTTGACTTCATCTGAACAACTTTGCCATAAATAAAACAGTATGTAGGGATTGTAACAGAAACAAATTTTCAACAGAAATTGCACCTATTATTACCCTGTGGAAATCAAAGAAGAAGCCGTTTATCATCCCTTCTAGAGGCTTCTTATACACCTCCCAGCATGTCGGTTAAGCTGCCATCATTTTCCAGCTCCCTAATTTAATTTATATCCAATATGCTGACTGGCAATGATTTCTCCAAATCTTTCAAGCAAGCCTCATGGAAAGGTAATGTAAATGTGGCTTTCTACCCTCTTGAACCAGTCGAGACCTGCCAAGGAATGTATCATCGGGATGCAGTCTGAATGAAGTGTCTGTTTCAAAAATGTTGGGACTGCAGATGTTTACCTTGCTCCCAGTGGATTTCATTGTTTCAAAACATGGGGGTGGAGGGGAGGGATGGGATGTCGAAGAAAAGAAAAAGGTAGTCTGGAATTAAACAGGCAGCTGTCAACAAAAAAGTATAGTAATAGCTCGAAGGGTAGCCAACAGGAAAACAGCGTCATTTGTGTCTGCTGTCAGAAGGCTAGTGTCTGTGCCTCATTGTATAATCATCACTTACATGTATGGCAAGCTCCATTTTATTTCTTTTAAAACTGAGACACAGTTTGCAAAAACAGTGAAAAGGCTGGGTGATGAGTCCTGCACCACTGCTCTGCCTCCTCAAACCCAGAAGCATCATCAATCCTAATGAACGTTTTTGTTAATGCGCCCTCTTCTACGCGGTGGTGTGCTGGGGAGACAGCATAAAGAAGAGGGACACCTCACACCTGGACAAACTGGTGAGGAAGGTAGGCTCTATTGTAGGCACGGAGCTGGACAGTCCGACATCCGTGGCAGAGTGACGGGTGATGAGCAGGCTCCTGTCAATCATGGAGAATCCATTGCATCCACTGAGCAGGATCATCTCCAGACAGAGGAGCAGCTTCAGTGACAGACTGCTGTCACTGTCCTGCTCCACTGACAGACTGAGGAGATCGTTTCTCCCCCACACTATGCGACTCTTCAGTTCCACTCGGGGTGGTAAACGTTAACATTATACAAAGTTATTGTCTGTTATACTGTACCTGCATTTTTATCACTCTTTAATTTAATATTGTTTTTTATCAGTATGCTGTTGCTGGAGTATGTGAATTTCCCCTTGGGATTAATAAAGTATCTATCTATCTATCTATCTATCTAATGCAATGAAGCTTCTTCTGCATTTGAACTTGAAAATGTTAACACCAAAAGAAGGCAAGTCAATTGGTGCAATTGTTTAGTATCATCTTCTTCACAAGTTCACAACTTTTACCATAATTCTTTATTACCACTGCCCTCTCGTGGATTCTTTGATTATTACAATTATAAATACAATAAAATTGCTTTGAATAGTGGGCACCAGAGCATTTCAAAGCTACATTTAAATATCTAGCCCTTTACAGACCTGTAGGGTCAAACATCTGTTCAGAGGCGTTAGGGTGTATTGTCCACCTCTTAGCCACTGTGGCACACACACAAGGATCTGTTTTCCTCAGGCTTCTGTTATTCCTGGAATTAATTCCATTAATTCTGGGAGAGACATTATCCTTTAACCCATTGGCGTTTGAGTTAGTCTCTTCTGTCTTAAGGAAGGGATTGCATGAAGAACAAAAGGGTGCTGGTGTAGTACTTTCATCAGTGGGCAGATGGATGGCTCAGTCTGAGATCGCCCTCTACTGTTATGATATTGGATATACAACATTAAAACCACCTGCCTAACGTTGTGTAGGCCCCTCTCATGCAACCAAAACATTTCTGACCCATTGAGGCATGGACTCCGCAAGAACTCTGTAGGTGTCTTGTGATATTTGGCACCAAGGCGTTAGCAGCAGATCCTTTAAGTCCTGTAAGCTGTAAGACTTGTGTTTTTAGCATATCTCATAGAAGCCCGATTGGATTGAGATCTGGGGAACTTTTTGCAGTGTGGCATGCTGCATTATCCTGCTGAAAGGTGCCACTGCCATCAGGGAATACCATTTCCATGAATGGGTATATGTGATTTAGGTAGGTGGTACATGTCAAAGTATCATCCATATGAATGCCAGGACACAAGTTCTCCCAGCAGAACATCCTCCAATGCATCATACTGTCTCCACAAGTTTGCCTTCTTCCCGTAGTACATCCTGTAGCCATTTCTTCCCCAGACAAATGATACACATGCATCTGGCTATCCAAATGATATAAAAGAAAACATGATTCTTCAGAGCAGACCACCTTCTTCCATTGCTCCATGGTCCAGTTTTGACGCTCACGTGCTCACTTTAGGCACTTATGGTGGTGGACATTGATCAGTATGATCAGCCTGTGGCTACACAGCCCAATACGCAGCAAGCTGCAATGCACTGTGTGTTCTGACTCCTTTAGCTCATGGCCAGCATTAAGATCATTAACAGTTTGTGCTACAGTAGCTCTTGCATGAAATCAGACCAGACGGCTTAGCCTTTCTCTACATGTGCATCAATGTTCCTTGCACACCTATGACCTTGTCGCTGGTTGTTCTTCCTTGGACAACTTTTGGTAGGTACTAACTACTGTAAACCGGGAACATCCCACCAGATCTGCCATTTTGGAGAAGCTCTGACCCAGTCGTCTCACCATCACAATTCGACAAATGTTAAAGTCCTTATGCTTGCCCATTTTTCCTGTTTCCAACACATCACCATCAAGAACTGACTATTCACTTGCTTGACAGATGTTATTGTAATGAGATAATCAATGTTACTCATTTCATCTGCCACTTGTATTAAAGTTGTGGATGATCCATGTACATCTATTTAAAGAGTTTTGGTGGCACAGTGTTTAGTCCTGTAACATCACAGGTCTAGAAGGCTGGATTTAAATGGCAGGCTAATAGCATTCAATACAGTACTGGCTTTTCTTTGGACAGTCTAATTTTCTTTTAACTTTCCAAAAACATGCTAAGGGTTGCTCTATATTGAGCCAGTACATGTGTGAGTGTAGCTTGTGCTGGACTTGCTCCTCCAATGTTATCATTATGTAAGTGAATTCAGAAAATGGATGGTGAGTTGGATTTATGGGGAGGGGTATAATCTTTGCATTGTTTGCTGGTTTGGGTGTGGCAAACTTAATATTATCATACTTGCTACATTTTTAAGAACTGAATTGGCTAAATTGTTTGGAAACTCACAATGGTGGACATTGCCAAAGATAGCTCGAAAACGGAAGCTATTGAGTCTTGAACCCCTGCTCTCTGATCCGTTGGGTAAACCGTCTCTTAGTTAATTATCCTGCACTCTGAACTTTACTGGACACATGTCAATGCATAAGCTGTGCCAGCTTCAACAATCTGATAACTGGAGCCATTGTGCCATCTGTGCTTCATTATTCAAGTACAATGACAATAAGGATGAATCTGGCATGTATCAGTGTGGAAGGAAATGAACTCTTTTGTTATCTTGAAGGCCAGCCTTTAAAATGTGATTAGGAGTAGCAGATGTAGGCCATTAGTGATGTTGTATGTGCTGTTTTATCTGCGGCACGCGCTCCAGACATTGATCTCAACACTCCCTCTCTCTCGCTCAGGATGCCTACCTTGACACTTTCAATATGTGCTAACCAGAGGAAGCACACTGTTCTTCAAAAAATGCCATTGCTTCATTTTACCACTTGACTGAGATTATTTAAAAACAGTGGTTTGTCTTGGGGTAGCACAGTAGATAGCAATGCCTTCTCACATCTCACATCAGAGGCCTTGGTTCCAAATCTCAGCCTGATCACTGCCTATATAGAATTTCCGTGTTCACCCCATGTAGATGTGGGCTTCTCTCAATATTCTGGATTCCTTCCATATCCTAAAGATGTGCTCATGAAGTGGCTGGGAATCTATAATTGGGCTGGCATAAAGAGCGTGGGCATACCTAGCAATTGCCCTTTCAAGATTGTTTTCTGTCTTTTTGCCTAATCTTGTAGGTGCTTATAAAACCTGCGAGATTTCCTTTAAATGTAGAGAAATTTTTGTTTAATTTTTAGAAATGATTGGAAATTCTGAAGATGGAAACCAGAAACAGAAATCAAAAGACTACCTAGGATCAGTGGTTTATGTGTACTTTTGTAAGCAGACTAAAGCAAGAAGCATGATCAAAAGACTACTTAAGTCAAAATCTGAAGTTCTAAGCAAAGCTTTTATTCTTTTTAGCAAAATCATCTTTCTATTATTTTAAGATGAAATTCAGGCAGACAAGCTTGCACAGCACCACACCTTTAAAAAGCTTGGTGTGCACTCACTACAGCATTGCTACAGGGCAGCATCCGTAAAACCTGGCAAGATAGCAAGATCCAACATTAGATGACATCATCAAGCCCTGATCAAGAAAACATAAAAAAATGGAATATTATCCATCCATCCATTATCCAACCCGCTGAATCCGAACATAGGGTCACGGGGGTCTGCTGGAGCCAATCCCAGCCAACAAGGCAGGAATCCAATCCTGGGCAGGGTGCCAACCCACCGCAGGACACACACAAACACACCCACACACCAAGCACACACTAGGGCCAATTCAGAATCGCCAATCCACCTAACCTGCATGTCTTTGGACTGTGGGAGGAAACCGGAGCGCCCGGAGGAAACCCACGCAGACACGGGGAGAACATGCAAACTCCACGCAGGGAGGACCCGGGAAGCGAACCCGGGTCTCCTAACTGCGAGGCAGCAGCGCTACCACTGCGCCACCGTGCCGCCCCTAAATGGAATATTAAATTAAAAAAAATATTTTCTATCCACTCTCCAACAAAACAAGTCAAAAAAACACCAACACTTTAAATTAGTCCATAATAAATAGCATTGTAAAAGCATGTGTATAAATGTGGCCAGACTAATGGATTGACTAAGGTGTTTAGTAAAATGCTGCATATGCTTATATTGTTAAATTAATTTGCAGTCCTCGTTCTGCCTATTTTTCATTTTAATATCCTTCCATCTATTTCAGTGGCTGCATTCTACTGGATAGATCTGTAGAGAGACAATAACCTGTAGTGGAAAAGACACAAGTTAGAATTACCAGCAGTTACCTTGACTAAGAAAGGAAAACATACCCTCAAGAAAAGGGAAAATATGCATATTAATATCCATCCATCCATTATCCAACCTGCTATATTCGAACTACAGGGTCACGGGGGTCTGCTGGAGCCAATCCCAGCCAACACAGGGTGCAAGGCAGGAAACAAACCCCGGACAGGGCACCAGCCCACTGCAGGGCACGTGCACACACACACACACACACACACACACACACACACACACCAAGCACACACTAGGGACAATTTATGATCGCCAATGCCTCTAACCTGCATGTCTTCGGACTGTGGGAGGAAACCGGAGTACCCGGAAGAATGCATATTAATAATAATAATGATAATAATAATAATAATGATAATCATAATAATATATTTAATTTAAACACCAATTCCTATTCCACGCCATCCAGAAATTCCAAGCCCAGAGTATTGCTACATACTGTTGAGTTACCCTTATTTCAGTTGTATTTTTGAAAAAAAGGGAAAAACTAACTTCCTTTAACCTGATTTCATGAGACATTTTCATGTTGTGGAGTAGGATTTGTTATAGGCTTCCTAAAGCTATGCTTTTTCTCTTCTAGTCTTTCTTTGGCTTAGTGTGCTACTGAGAGATTGTATCTCTGTATTTAGTATTAAATGTCTTTAGACTTATTCTTACTGTTCAGTCTGACTGTCTCAGATTTCTCATAATAACCAACAAACAGCCAACAGGCTGAAAACTTGCTAGCATTTTAAAAGTACATGAGGTAGTCAGGGTGGCAAGGTGGTGCAATGCTTGCACTTCTGCCTCGCAGTAAGGAAACTAGGTTTGTATCCCATGTCCTCTCTGCATGGTTTGCATGTTCTCCCCATGTCTGCATGGGTTTTTCACCGGGTGCTCTGGTTTCCTTCCACTGTCCAAAGACATGCAGGTTATGTGAACTGGCGATGCTAAATTGGCAATAGTGTGTGTTTGGTGTGTTGGTGTGTGTTAGTTCACCATTTAATGGACTAGTGCACTGTCCAGGGTTTGTTCCTGCCTTGTACCCTGTGCTAGCTGGGATTGGCTCCAGACCCACCATCCAGTGACCTTGGTCTGGATTAAGCAGGTTGGAATCTGACATGACATGATGTAGTTGGTGAGTAGTAAATGCATCATGAAAGCATCTATGTGACTTTTTATAGTCAATTTCTAGAAACCCATGTGATTGTAATGATCAGCTTCCTTTTTAAAACCTTAGCTGTGTTTGGAAAGCAAACTTCAGAAGGGTTTAGAAGACCTCTCACATCATGAAAGAAAATCAAAGACATCAGCATCTTGGATTGATCCAGATAGACAACACCTACACAATTTTCAATTTCTTTTTCTATTTTATGTTATTATGGATAGATCTGCCAGGGAAGAGAAAAAGAGGAAGGCCTAACAGAAGGTTTATGGATGTGGTGAGAGAGGACATGCAGGTGATGGGTGTAACAGAACAAGATGCCGAGGACAGGAAGAGATGGAAAAAGATGATCTGCTGTGGCAACCCCTAATGGGAGCAGCCGAAAGAAGAAGAAAAAGATGTTTGGCCTCATTCTTCCCAAAAGACCTTTCTGCCCAAAAAAATCAACACGCTAAATTAACACTTGTAACCACAAGGGGTTACAGCAATACACCCCACAATATATGAATAAAATAAATGGTTTTTATTCAATAGAGCACCTTCCAATGAATACTTCTCCAACAATAAGCCACAAAGTCACAATAAATCAATACAATAAATCATCATTTCTTCGTCCTTCTCTTCTCCACTTAGTGTTGTCTGCTGCTTCCCTTACTCTGACTCAGTACAAGTGAGGCAGCAGGCTTCCTTTAAAACCAGACCCAGGAACTGCTTCCAGTCTCCCATCCAGGTCATCCAGAGCATTTCCGGGTTGTGTGGACACCAGGGCAGTCCTCCCCTGACAGCTCCCTCTGGTGGTTCCCAAAGACTGTGACAGGAATGCATTTCCAGACTCCAAGTCCAATGCCACCCTGTGCATGTTCTGATCGAGTTTAGCTCGGAGGGACACTGCCAGCTGCCATGTGGGTGAATGATCTGCTCCTGGTGAGCCCATTCACCTGCTCCTTCCTTAACAGCCTTTGTCCCAGCCAGGATGCCTGTCCTTCTTTTCTGGCACTTACAACTTAAAATGCATATGTAAATACTCTTTACATATGAACATTTTAAAGGATATGCTGTAAAGCAAGGGTGTCAAACTCCAGTCCTGGAGGGCCGCAGTGGCTGCAGGTTTTCATTTTAACCATCTTCTTAATTAGTGAACAGTTTTTGCTGCTAATTAACTTCTTTTGTTTTAATTAACTTGACTCTGGCCCCTTAGTTGTTTTTTTTTTCCTTAATTAGTAGGCAAACAATAATGAGACACAAAACAAGCCGCCACATGACCAGCTCACCTGTGCCCGTCACACAATATCTGAAAATAAAGAAAGGTGAATGTCTCAGTAAGGTTGATCTCTCAGGTCCAAATATATAGATAGAGTTTGATCTCTCAGGTCCAAAACATTTTGACAGTGTTCTTAGAAAAAAACAGAAAATCAGCAGTTTTGAAAATGTCTGCTGTGGCATAATGAGAGCATCAACAATTCATGATATTCAATAACGGGCTTAATTAACGGCAAGAATCAGCTTCTCATTAAGAAACTGTTTGGAGTTTGTAGCCCCAATTTAGCTGGTCATCTGTTGGCTCGTTTCACATCTCATTTTTGTTTGGCTGCCATTTAATATAGAAATAAATCAATTCAGAGGACTGAATCTTTAAAAACAGGGCTATTAGAATGAAGAGAAAAGGAGTTAATTAGCAGTGAAAACTGCTCGCTGATTAGGAAAAGGGTCAGAATGAAAACCTGCAGCCTCTGCGGCCCTCCAGGCCTGGAGTGTGACACCCCTGCTGCAAAGGATTACTTTAACATTTTAAGAGATAATTTGTGTGTAGGATTTGCAAGACTCCAAGGCACCACAAATTGTTTGAGAGCTACCCAGATCTCACTTATTTTGAGTGTTATAGGGCTCAGGTCCCAGAGATACAAATGACCAGGGTGGCATTTTCAAGGTTTTATCCATCTCCTCTCCATCTCTCCAGTCAAGCTTCTCTACCACCTTTGTTATCAGGCTGTCTGTAGGGATTTTAACAATGTGTTTTCTGGACAGCCAGTTAGATACTGATAAATTAGGAGGAACTTTGACAAGAGAAATTGAGGTCATGTTATCAAGTTCATTTGTACTTTACCTTTTTATCCATTTTTCTACCATGTACATGTATTTGCTTAGCAGACACTTTTATCCAAAGAGATACAAAAGAGGTCAACATAATCGAGTAAACAGCAGTCTCTGTGACAGTTTGGGATCAAGTGTTACAGGCAAAGGTTACAAAGTGGATCATCATGAGTGAAAAACTCAAGACAAAATATAACACAATTCATAGGTTATTGAAACTTAACATCTAATATCAGTTAGACAGAAATTCACCTAACAAGAAAGACTTCTTAAACACATTCAGGGAGTCAGAATTTGCAATGAAGGTGGGCAGCTTGTTCTGTCAGTTAGGAGCTACACATGAAAAGAGTGTGGATTGAGATTTGGTGCCATGCAGAGATGGCATCACCAGACATCTTTCATCAGCAGAACTGAGTGGTCGAGAAGAAGTACAGGACCTTTCAAGTGTCTCTATATATCCTCTATCCATATATTTTTGTCAGACTACATGTATGGTTACAACTCAAACTCTATCTATATATACAAAGCTTTAGTTTCATAAGAAAGATTAGAAACACCCTTATTCCTCACCATTCCAGAACCTAAAGTCAAAAGAAAATGTCATATTGAAACATATACACTGATCAGTTGTAACATTAAAGCCATTAAGAGGAGATGTGAATAACATTGATTATCTACTTATAATGGCACCTGTCAAGGGGTGTGATATATTATGCAGTAAGTGAACAGTCAGTTCTTGATGGTGATGTGTTAGAAGCAGGAAAAATGAGCAAGCATAAGGACTTTAACATTTGCCAAATTGTGATGGCGAGATGACTAGGTCAGAGCATCTCCAAAATGGCAAATCTGGTCGGGTGTATGTAGTAATTAGTACCTACCAAATGCGGTCCAAGGAAGGAACCAATGAATCAGCAATAGGGTCATGGGCATTTAAGGTTCATTGATGCATATGGGGGGAGAAGGCTAGCCCGTCTGGATTGATCCCACCGTAGAGCTACTGTAGCACAAACTGCTGAAAAACAGAATGCTGGCCAATAACACACAGTGCTTCGCCATTTGCTGCCTAGCCTCAGATCGAATAGAGTGCCCATGTTTACCATTATCCACCTCCAAAAGCTGCTACAATGGGCATGTGAGTGTCAGAACTGCAAATTAGAGCAATGGAAGAAGATGGCCTGGTCTGATGAATCATGTTTTCTTGTAGATCATGTGAATGATCAGATGGGGTTGCATTGTTTACATGGGGAAGAGATGACAGCAGTATGCACCATGGGAAGAAGGCAAGCCAGCAGAGGCAGTGTGATACTCTGTGTAATTTTCTGTTGGGAAACCTTGGGTCCTGGAATTCATGTGAATGTGGTTTTGACATGTACCACCTACCTAAAGGTAGTCGCAGACCACGTACACCCCTTATTATTCCCTGACGGTAGTGGCCTCTTTCAGCAGGATAATGTGCCCTGCCACACTGCAAAAACTGTTCAGGAGTGGTTTGAGGAACATGACATAGACTTTAAAGTGTTGACTTGGCCTCCAAATTCCCCAGATCACAATCTGATTGAGCATCTATCATGGAAAAACAAATGTGATTCTGAGAGGCCCCACCTCGAAACTTACAGGATTTACAGAATCTACTGCTAATGTCTTGCCAGACACCACAGAACACCTTCAGAGGTTTTGTGGAGTTCATACCTGAATGAATCAGAGCTGTTTTGGTGGCACAAGGAGGACCTACACAAAATTAGGCAGGCAATTTTAATGTTGTAGCTGATCGGTGTATGCAATTGCCAACCAGTTTATAAGACTAAAGAAATGATAAACTTGCATGAAATAAATATTCATTTTGCAACAATAGTACAGCGTTATATGAAATACTGGATGGAAATTATGAGTTCAGCAACATCTAGAGCTCATATGATCAATGACTAAATAAGGAACACACAAAGCTATACAGTCTCACACATTGCCCCTGATTATCATAGATTCCACTTATGCACACCAGTATAAAAATGCCTTTCAACTTAACACACATGTCTTTAGCATATGGGAGAAAAACCCATGCTGCACAGGGACAAGATACCAATACCACAAGGACATTAACTGGGTGAGGCATTAGACCACAGGCTTATATTTGCAAAAGTAGTAAGTGCTGCACTAAATCATAATTAATTATCATGAGCAAATGGTATTCTGCTTGGGGTTGTATAAAAAAGATGTTGGGTACCAAAGCCCGTGCACAAGTGAAGGATTGCTGAGGCAATCCAACAACCCTACAATATCCCACTCTGTGCCCTCATGTTTTTAAAGATGAGCTGCTTTTACAACAAACTAGAACTGGAAACAGGCTAAAAAATGATCATTCTAATTACTATTTCTGAAAGATATGCCTAAAAGATAAAGCGTAAATGACTTCCTCACCTTAGATTAATTTTTCAAGGAGGTGAAAAAAAAGTACAATAAAGGCTATGATGAAGCTCTTTTGAAAAAGGAAAGCCATTTGTGAATAATTTAATCAAGTGGCGATGTTTCCAAGAGGAGCACTTATTAATTCAGAGGTGTCACACAGACACGCTTCACCTCTCCCCATCGACACTAATGCTTATGTAAGGTATGTACGCAGTGAGTTCATTGTTCCAACTCAATTTCTGTGGCAAATAATTAATGTTTTTGCATAAACGTTGGTTTCAATACATTTCAACTTGTCTACTGTTTCTCCCATTATAGCTGCTAAACTGCCCGAGAGAGGGGTGGTTATTCATTCACAGATGCCGCTTAAATTAAAGAATAATAAAAACTTCATCACTTGCTAATTTAATTATGCACCAAATTTAACATTACGACCAGCCTTCTATTTGTGCTCAGGTCTCACTTTTGTGAACACAATTAGTACAGTAGTATAGGTGACAATTTTTTTTTCTTGCTTTTTGTAAACTGGCCACATTCATCCACCTCAGCAAGTCATGTGGCTTTAAAAATCCCTGAATTATCACAATACAACCAGGAATGAGGCACTCCTCCTGAACGTGGTGCTGTCCAAGGTAATGTCAATCCCAATTCAACCTGCTAAAATGTATCTTTCATTTTAATCAGCATGCTAATTAATAATTTAATAAGCATGTAAATTTATTTAATTTTGATCCTGGTGTTTACAAAATAGTGAAGTCTAGTGACTTAAGTAGACTTGGAGGGGTTTGATGGACTAGTGCCTTTGCTTCAGTCACATGCATGCATACACGGGACAGGTGAAAGGCTCTAGTGACTGTAATTATACATCCTTACCAAGGGTTGGCACTGTTTTTTAATGCCTCCCTCTTTTCTCCTCTGCAGACTGGATGATTGACAGCAGTGACATAACTGAGATCACTTTTAGTGTCTGTCCACCTGGACCCATCCCTGTCTGTCCGGAGGGCTGAAAACTGGAAGCTCTACCATTTTCACTTGTTCCATATTGAACTCAAATCTGAAAACACCATTTTCTCATTCATTTATTTTTATTCTTGTAACCATCATATATGGGCTTCCCGGTTGGACCCAGATTTTTTTTTCATTTTGTAGTGTCATTCTGTTTGTATGGAATTGCATACGTTATAGATAGTTATAGAACTTTAACGTGAATAACACATGTACTGTATAACATGCGGGATGTTATGGTGAAGCAATTGTTAATGCCAACTCTAAGGTCATTCAGACTGAACTCTGCTCTCATTTTGGTCACTGCTCAACTTCCTTCTGTTTCTGCAAGGGTTTTTACATTCCAAAGATGTGTATTGTGTTATTTGGTGATTCTGAACTTCTCGGGTGTGAGTGAGTGACTGTGTGTGTGTGAGCAACCAAATATACTCACAACAGCAGGGAAGTGCACAGTGCAGTCCCTTAGTGGCATCCTTACTGCAGTAAAAATCAAGTGCTAGCAATACAAACTGAGGTTGGGGTGCAGATCAGAGTGAGCTAACATGAAAACAAGCATGACAGATGGTTGATTTGGGTGCTATGTAATTAACAAATCCAGTTTACAGCATGGTTGAAACAACAAGCAGAGATCAAAGGGCAAAAGCAAATTCATGGTTCAGTCAAAGGATTCAAAACATCAGAGACCAGCACAATCCAAAAGGGGTATGCAAAAGGTTCAAAAAACTGAATATTAAAACAACACAGAATTGAGCAAGACTAGAGGCTTTGAAAAAGACCAACTGCACAATGGTGGAGCACAGTGCCTATGCCAAGTTCTCTCGTTCATGTCACTTGCCCTTCTCCCTCACATGACAGCTGCCCAATTATTTCTGCATGGTAGCAGACACTGAAGGGGTAAAGACTATTCAGGCAAAAGGCAAAAGTAGTTTGCAGGGGTGATGACCCCAACTACTTCCAAAAATGAGAGCATCCTGTAATAAAATGGTGTCTCCTCCTCCCTTATGCCTGTTGCTGCCAGAACAGGCTACAGCTTCTCATAATCCTAAAATAGATTACATCTATATACATATAACACAAAGTTGACTCACTCACTCACTCATTAATTAACAGAAACACTATTTACCGTTTAGATAAAAAGCTGAAATCTGGCCAGATTGAACATCCGGGGCAGTGGGCATCCACTAAGAATATATCTATATTTCTTGGTAATCTCCCCTTTCACAATAGAAAAACTAATTATCTTAAAACCCCAAAAATGCACTGACCAATTTGATTGAAGTTCAGTAATGTTATAGAAACAAAAATTAGCCAACCTGTGTTTTTTTGTTGATAAATTTTTTATTTGTCGATATTTATAAATATTATGCTAATGTACATGCTCTTTGCTTTGCAGAGAGCGGGCTTTATGCAAATGAAGAACAGAGCAGAAGTGACTGATGGGCCAAGCCAACAGCACCACTAACCAATAGGTTGGATGGATGACTGAAGAAGGGGTGGTGTCTTGGACATGAAAAGAGAAACATGATCACGTTTGGCATATACAGTTGAGTCTGAAATGCAAGAAGAAAGTTCAACAAAACTCAACAAAAATACAAAGTTCAATGATTAGCAAGTGCGCTATAAAGTTCTAGTGAGGGTGCCAGACGCTGTGGTTGTGTGTATAGATGTAGCGTCACTACAAGCAAACATGAAGTGAGAAAGAGGTAAAGGCAGAAGTGGTATTCTCCAATCCAAGATAGGCATGGACAAACAGCATCATCTTAACATGTCCCTCACAAGTTATTCTATCGTAATGTACATTCGCATACTGTATATGGACTTTGAAAGAACCCCCACTCTGCCTTCTGAAATTTTTTATATTTACATTCATATCTACGGATTTTAAAAGGGGACCCCATACAGGTGACGAAAAACACAAAAAGAAATGCCTGAATGAACAACGTAAAACAAATTAAAATTATAAACATCTACTGCAGATGGAGTATCCCTAATCCAAAATACTTCTGGTCCGAGGCATTTTGGATTTTGGATTTTTTTCAGATTTTGGAATGATTGAATATACATAAGTAGGGAAATGCAGCCAAACAAGCTAAATGAGACTCACGTGTATAAATACCCCCTAGCCATTATTATAGTGTGTAATTTCAAAAGTGATGAATATGACATGCACACTATATTTTAGTTCCCTTTTTAGAGGGAAAATGCTGCATATTTGCACTGAAAAACTTTTTTGCCTTTTTGTACCTGCTATCACTTCAATGCATACAGACACAGTGTACCAGCAGTGACAGGATTAGACAGGGTTAGAATGTTCCCCCCATCAACCATCAGGTGACAGATGTGTTACATGAGGAGGCTGAGAACTTGCAGTTGCTTTGGTGGTGGCACAAACCCGTGGTTTCCTTGGCGACGGACAAGCAACCTTTGACAGACACGTCAACCTCATTTCGGTGGGTAACACTGTTGGGGAGGACCTCAAAAGAACTCAAACATCTCACAGTATGCATATTCTCACACTCAAATCCAAGCAAAATTTAATAAAAGAGACCCCCAGTGTGGAATTTTCAACTTGTGGCATCATATCACCGCTAAAGAAGTTTCAGATTTTGGAATTTCAGATGAAGCCTACTAAACCTGTAATATATACCTTATTTTCACAATATTCCTACTGATTACCTGTTTCAATTTAAAAGAATACGCTTTCCTATAAAATTGTGTTTTGCAGTGACCGTCAATAAAAGCCAAGTCACTGGGAAAAGCAGGAATTGATCAAATGTAGGAATGTTTTACTCACGGACATGTGTATATAATACGTTCAAGAGAAAGCAGCTCCAGTGATTTAATAATATTACTTGTTAGTTAACTGCCTTTGTCATCAAAGGTGACTAACAACATTTGAGATATTATTATATTGGTTAATATCTTTTGTAATTCCACTTGGAGTACAGGCAATGTGAAGTGGCTTGCTCATGGTAACACACTGCCAGTGCCAGGATTAGAACCTACAACCTCAGAGTTTAAAGTCCTAGGTCCAAAGCTACTACATCACACTGCCTACCAATAATATTAGCCCTTGTGCAGAAGAGTATTTATTTGGTTACATAGTACTTCCAATACACAAGATTAACCGATGGCACTATAACTGAGGCCCATTGTTTTACAAAATAATCCCGGGTGAAGCCAAGTAACACAGCCAGTTTATTCATAAAGTAAAAGCATGAATGTGTTAGCTATTCTGTCACTAACTAGAAGTGAAGTAGTGCAGTAGTTTTCTTTGTATAAACAATTGCTCCTAAAAGAGTTAAATGTCTCCAAAAGACTTCTTGAATTTCTTGGGAGTTACGCTGCTGATGTTTTCGTGTACATTCACAAAATATTGACCATCAACATTAAAATGGGACTGTAAAATGGCTGGTTGTATAAGAGAGTTAAGATTGCTTTGTGAACAATTATAGATTAATTTGAGGTTATAAAGAGCTCATCTTTCCACGTGCAGTGTCGAGTTCAGTCTAATAAACTAACTGATATGGAGTTGTTAAAAGAAGCAACAGAAAATACTTTAACAGCAGTTCCAAAGAGTACAGAAGCTGACTCAGATCAAAACACTTAATTCTGAGTTTAAAAACAAGTTTAAAGGCCAAAAGTAAAAACAAATTGTTTGAAAAGATTCCTATTATTGTTTTTAATGTTTTATATTATTTCTGTTAGTTTTACTTATTATTTTTGTTCTGAACCCTGTAAATGTTTCTCCATTACCCTGTGTATTGTGGGTGGAGCCCCAGGAGGTGGGGCCACCATCATGTTGTGACTGCTGGCTCCTTCTTCTGGCTAATTATTCCAGTCAGAAGCAAGATCCGACAATTAAGTCAGAGTCTTATTACAAGTACTTTTTTTTTCAGAATTTATTTTTATTTTTTGCTTTGTTATTGGATTTGTCTTTTGTATTTGGACTTCGTGAGGTCTAGCATCACAGTGAGCCTTACCCCAAACTCGAGAAGCATGGTCAAGGCTTCTAAATTCAAAAACTCAGAAACTAAAATGCCCAAAGCACAACCAAAAAAGTGAAGTAAAGAAATTAAAACAAGTTCAAAATCTCTAAATACATGTTAAATTGATCATTGTTTTTCTTTTTTTTTCCTTTATGACATAAGTTTGAAATCCCTGTGAAGCACACCACCATCTAAAATGTCAAAGATATGATAATGTCACATGTAATGAATGTTCAAAGCACATAACCAGCAAAAGGCATAGTTTTCATAAATGACCTGGCAGTGACAACAGAAAACAGCATGCAAAATGGTGGTGTAAAGGCTTTACCAAAAATAAACTAACATAAATATAAAAGTAAAATATGAATACTTTGTGCATAAAAAAATTAAGCAAGTTGAAAAAAGCACATCCGTAAAAGCCCACTAGCAGGGCCTATACCACCAAACTCTGGCTAAATTAACAGGCAAACACAGAAACTTCATAGAAATATTTTTTTTTATTTGCACAAAAGACATTCAGTATTACCATGAAGCCCCAAAGAGCAAAAATGGACTTGCCTAAAGCACAAGGCAATCCAAGCAAAAAAAAATCCAAAACATAAATTCAAATAATAAAAACTATGCAAAAAAAATTAAAATTAAGAAATTCACAAAAGTACAGCAAAACACAAAAATTCGCAAAAACTCCTCAGTACACTTGAAATGAACCGCCAGGAACTGCGGGAGTCCCTCACATAGACCCTTATATGGCAGAAGGTAGTTCCCGGCAGTGGTTGGCAGGTGGCCACAGTTCTTGGAGGACCACCCACAAAACACACAGGACATAACCTAGGCAGCTTACATACATAGACACAATCAAACATAATGCAAACAAACAACAAAAGTAACATTAAAATAAATAAAAGAAACAAAAATGAACAAAACAGATCTAAGTCATGAATTTAATCATCAGCCAGGGGAAACCTGGCAGAAACACCATAAGTTCTTCACAAAAGTCTATAAAAAACACCATACTACTTTGATTATAATCGGAGTTAAAGATCTTAGGAGTCAGCTTCATCCATTTTCTCTTTGTTTAATAGATTTGTGGGAATAAGCAACTGAATTATTCAGAAATCTTCTTAATTTATGCTTATTACTTACAAAGTTGGGTTAAGTCTGTTCACCTAAGAGCTCACAATTAATTTGAAACTTGATGCTGTATTTGTGAACTCACGTCATCAGCTATCTGCTTTGCTGCAGAAAAAGTGATTTTTAAAGTAAAGATGAGAATTAGCAAGGATTGTAAAACAATTGTGCTGCTCTAATAGGCCTATTTATGCAATTGGGGTAAGAGTGGACTGTTTTTGAAATTTATGGACAGAAGGTTACGCAGGGACACCTGAATGAGTACACACTATGATACAGAATGGTACTCTGTGAATTGGTCAGTGGCTCATGCACTACCTGTGGAAGCTTCTGTGCCAAAATGCACACCACAGCTTTTTATTTAAGTGCCTGTACATAGCAGGATCATCAGATTAACACTGCATGCAGGGACAGAGCCTGATCAGAAACAGCCAATGGAAAATCAACATAATTAAAAATGACAATTTGCCAGTGCCAGCTTTTTACATGAAAATTGACACCCAGTTTCATCTTCCACAGCTCCCGGGCCCCTATTCCTATTCTATACCACATTGTCCTGTGTATTCTCTATGGACAAAAGCCATTCTCATTATGCTTGTAGTTACTTTGTTTTCCATTTGTATATGATTATAATGAACCAATGTCTCAAATCTGACACTCTTATTTCAGCACATCTGAAATATCATTCAGTGTGTTTATTTGCACATGAATACACCAGTTATTCACAGAAACCCTATTTCTAAACTGCACGTAAACCCTTATTCCAGTCAGAGAAACTGGGTCTCTGAGAATTCAGGTGAACACATTTACATTACTGCAAGAGTAAACCAGTTATTTGGCCATGTAAACCCTTAACAGGATTATAGTTAGGGATGTTTTAGTCTGTGCATGCCCTTTGCACTCGGTTTGCCTGCACATCTGCGAGCTTTACAAACATATCCAGCAACCACAAGATACATTTCCTGAGGCAAAATATTGGGCAATTGCGTTATTCCTTCTCCTGGATGAAACAATCTGTCTAAATATTTCAGAAATAGCTAATAGCATTAAAAGTAAAATGCATTAGATAGTTGGATCACTTTTTAAAGTAATGAGTAACCTAATGCATTACTGTGTTTATTGTATTGAAAAAAAAACCTGCATTTTATGATCCCAGCAGTACTGGGGGTAAGGCAAGAAGCACACATGCTGGCATGCCAGTCCTTTGCAAGTCTCAGTCACACAGCCAAGCAGAAAAGACTGTGCTGCATGCAATCCAATTAGAAAAAGACATTAATAAAGTGTTAACTTGGTTTTAGTCCAGCTATCTGCTACAAATATGCTGAAGCAATGTGATCAGGTGACACAGCGGCTATTGGTCATACTGTAAATCATCATTGGCTCAGGTCGAAGATATGTAAAGGGGTTGGAGGTTATTTACTTAACAACACATGAAGGACTCAACACATTTATAAAACACAAGAAAATGATCATAGGCTTCATGCTTTTTTTTGGACTCATGGTGGCCGATGATGTTTAACTTTTTTTCACACGGTTTTATGACAGTGGGGTGGTTTGCCAGAGGAGAACACGCACATGTAAATGGAGGATTGTAAAAAAAAAGGTTTCTGCCTTGTGTGTGCATGTAAATGTCCTCATTGACAGACAAGTAGGTTTGTTTGATTGCATTTCTACATGAAACACGAAAACCCCAACCTCATGGCTTTAGCATTAAACAATATACTAAACGTTACTATAAGGATACTGTTAAAACTCAGCCGAAGAAAACAGTACAATGTAAGCCAAAATAGAAGACCAACATCAGCCAAAAATAGCCAAAGCAGAAGTTAAGAACTAATACAGGTCATTACTATATAATCGAGGGTTTGCACACAGTGCCCCTCAACACCCAGTGGGGAAAGAGTAAAACAAATGGTGAATTAATTACATAAACTATACAATCCATGGGAAAACAACTGACGACATGAACAACAAAGAAATAAACCAAAATCTTACTGCCAACACAGATATCTAACAGTTAGAGGGTCTTGCCCACTTAGTCACTTCTCCAGTAAAAACAAAGAATTCCTTTCTCGTCCCTTGTATGTCTCTCTCTCTCTCTCTCTTATTCAAGCCTGTTGACTCATCTAACCATCAGTTAGTCCTTGCTCAAAAGCTTCCTAGCCCCCCGAGAGACTAAGTCTGGACCCAGACGACCTCTGACTCAAAACAGCCTAAAGCCTACTCCTGGAGTCACAGCTGAAAAAACATTTCTGGAACAATGCAGCTCTTCTTCAAGTAAAGGAACCCCAGGTTACAACTACATCTAATGTCCCCTGATGTACCTGTACACTGAAGTCCTATGTAGCTATTAAGGGACTGGCCTTCTAGAAAAAGATTTCTGCCTTCAGACGTTGCCAAGTTTACATTATTTCTCTTCAGGGACCAGGTATTCACTTAACAAAATGGAGGGTTATGACTACCCTGCTGATAGTCATCCTTGGTCTTGGTCACTTTATTCAGCCTATCAATAATTGCTGCTTCCTCACAGCCATAAGAAACTTTGTCACCTTGCCGACACTTTGTGACATCTCTCTCAGTCTCTCTCTTTGCCCTTGGATGCAGATTTGCTTTATGTTGATGGCTGGTTAGCATGAGGCATCGGGGCTCCCCATGGCCTTTTGATCTTTTCTTCAATTTTGGATGGACTTCCATCACACTGCATTTTCCTTTCCTTCCAAGGGCTTCACTAGACACTGATCCTGTTCTCTGTTAACATCTTAACAACCACACACCCATCACAAGATTTATTAGTGATAGCAGAATACCCGCACTTCGCAGCGGAGAAGTAGTGTGTTAAAGAAGTTATGAAAAAGAAAAGGAAATATTTTAAAAATAACGTAACATGATTGTTAATGTAATTGTTTTGTCATTGATATGAGTGTTGTTGTCATATCTATATATATATATCTATA
>JANRMT010062815.1:2975979-3025761 GCA_026402145.1 Polypterus bichir lapradei
AGAGGTCACAAAAGACCCCAGGACAACGTCTAAAGAACTGCAGGCCTCACTTGCCTCAATTAAGGTCAGTGTTCACGACTCCACCATAAGAAAGAGACTGGGCAAAAACGGCCTGCATGGCAGATTTCCAAGACGCAAACCACTGTTAAGCAAAAAGAACATTAGGGCTCGTCTCAATTTTGCTAAGAAACATCTCAATGATTGCCAAGACTTTTGGGAAAATACCTTGTGGACTGATGAGACAAAAGTTGAACTTTTTGGAAGGCAAATGTCCCATTACATCTGGCATAAAAGGAACACAGCATTTCAGAAAAAGAACATCATACCAACAGTAAAATATGGTGGTGGTAGTGTGATGGTCTGGGGTTGTTTTGCTGCTTCAGGACCTGGAAGGCTTGCTGTGATAGATGGAACCATGAATTCTACTGTCTACCAAAAAATCCTGAAGGAGAATGTCCGGCCATCTGTTCGTCAACTCAAGCTGAAGCAATCTTGGGTGCTGCAACAGGACAATGACCCAAAACACACCGGCAAATCCACCTCTGAATGGCTGAAGAAAAACAAAATGAAGACTTTGGAGTGGCCTAGTCAAAGTCCTGACCTAAATCCAATTGAGATGCTATGGCATGACCTTAAAAAGGCGGTTCATGCTAGAAAACCCTCAAATAAAGCTGAATTACAACAATTCTGCAAAGATGAGTGGGCCAAAATTCCTCCAGAACGCTGTAAAAGACTCATTGCAAGTATTCGCAAATGCTTGATTGCAGTTATTGCTGCTAAGGGTGGCCCATCCAGTTATTAGGTTCAGGGGGCAATTACTTTTTCACACAGGGCCATGTAGGTTTGGATTTTTTTTTCTCCCTAAATAATAAAAACCATCATTTAAAAACTGCATTTTGTGTTTACTTGTGTTATATTTGACTAATGGTTAAATGTGTTTGATGATCAGAAACATTTTGTGTGACAAACATGCAAAAGAATAAGAAATCAGGAAGGGGGCAAATAGTTTTTCACACCACTGTACATATATACATATATATATATACACACCCACACAGATATATATACATATATACGCATATACATATCTACATATATACTGTATATACACATATATATACAAATCTACATATATATCTACATATATATATTAGGGGTGGGACTCGATTAAAAAAATTAATCCAATTAATTAGAGGCTGTGTAATAATTAATCTTGATTTATCGTATGTAATCGCACACGTAAATTTGCCCCAAATCGCAAATGTTTCTTTTTAATTTAAAAGGGTTTTAGTGGGCGACAGAATCAAATAATAGACATGGACATGAATATTGTAAACTCAAGCTCTTTTAATTTCTGAAAAAAAAATGCTTTTAAACTGCATTTGAATTCAAAACAGAAACAAAAATATCATCCCTGGTTAAAATTGGGCAGACTTAAAAATAAAGTGGTAGTTTAAGTACTTTAAGTACATTTTCAGAATGGTATTGTCTTTAAATAATAATAACCAAAATTTCAACATAAAGTGCAGTTTTTCTTCTTAAAAAAATAAGTCAGAAACATAAAAGGTAATGTGACCAACTTAATCTTTAAACTCTGAGTAACCTTAGCCAAAATTATTCTGTACATTAGGCTAAAACAGTGTGATCATTGAACATTTTGTAATTAGATGTAATTAGAATTACTAACGGTCACGGAAGTCCAATGATCCTCAGTAAGAGCCACAAAGTCCGCTTTCTGTAATGCATCTAATTTTGCTTGCTGTGCACAAAACCATGCTTTTATCAAGGCTTCGCTCGGGTAGTTTTTTTAAATGAAATTTTCCTCCGATCAGTCGTAGGAACGCGCTTCATTCCGACGCTAACATTTTTGTAGCTGTGATGTGAGCATCATTGTAATCGATGTAGCAGGAAATCATGCATTGACAAAAGTTCCCCTTTGCTTGGAATTGAAAGTGTGATTAAATGCGTTATTTTTTGTTATGGAGTACATGCATCGAAGCTTCTCAGCTGTGCTTGTGCTAAGAAAAGGAAAGATTTTAAAAATAACGTAACATGATTCTGCGTTAACCGCATATTTTTTCATACGTCCCAAACCAAGGAGATGCGAGGTTAAAATGAATCGAGAAGCGCGCATACATACTCAGTACATCCCCTCTCAGGAATCGAACTTCGGATGTCGGCGATAGAGGCGAAGCCTCTACAATTGCGCCACGGCGTGTAGCTTGTCTATTTGAGAGTATGTAGATTGGGGTATATATATATATTCGCAGCGGAGAAGTAGTGTGTTAAAGATGTTATGAAAAAGAAAAGGGAACATTTTAAAAATAACGTAACATGATTGTCAATATACAGTAATTGTTTTGTGAGCGTTATTGAGTGTTGCTGTCATCAAGGATTTGATTATCATTATTTGTTTCAATCAGGGTCGTATTTGAACGATGTGTTGTGTTCAAGTTACATTCCGTGTTTGTCAATCGTTGTAAAGATAAGAGGTTTCATTCATCGATTCATTTCTTACTGCATCAATAGACAGCTCGTCTTCCTCTTTATTTGAGACATCACACACTGCATGCACGGGTTTTTTTTTACACTGTCTTCCTTTAGCGGGACATTCACTTTTTGCACCGTGTGCTTTGTTTCCGCAGTAGCTGCACTTATGAATATGCTTGTATGTATCAGATGCTTCATATTTTTTTGCTGCCTTCTCAATTGTGTAATTCGGTTTTTGTTCAGCACTCTTTGGAACTGTTGCTTTTTGTCTGCGCACTGCGTCAGTTCACGTGAGCCGCTTGGTGTTCTTGCATCGAAGGTTTCCAGCTGTGCTGGTGCCATCTCGTGTGATGTCCACGGCTGTATGTAATGTCAGCTAAGACCCGGCACTTAAAAGTTTCTCTCGCAGTTTCGCTGAGTTTGTGCCAAACACCACCCTGACCATCTCATCTTCCTCTGCATAAGCACAGTCCTTCACCCGTGAACATTTAGTGGCAGTTTGCTATTGGATTGCCGCTGACGGACGGCTTTATATGGGCAGGCACTAAATTACAAACACCAGCGGCAGCCTGTCTATGAACGTAATTTAAACTTTAGGTTTCCACCGTGCTTTGTTTCCGAAGTAGCAGCACTCATGAATATGGTTGTATATGTCAGTCGCTCGCTTCTTATTGTTTCGCTGCCTTCTCAATTATATAATGCATGTTTTCTTCAGCGCTTTTTGGAGGTCTTCCTGGTTTTCTACACACTGCGTTGACAGTCAGTTCACGTGATTACGTGGGAGGCGTGATGATGTCACACGAAACTCCGCCCCCACGGCTTTCGAGCTCAACTCCATTACAGTATATGCAGAAAAATAGCTTCAAGTTATAAGCATTACGCGTAGAATTTCGAAATGAAACCTGCCCAACTTTTGTAAGTAAGCTGTAAGGAATGAGCCTGCCAAATTTCAGCCTTCTACCTACACGGGAACTTGGAGAATTAGTGATGAGTGAGTGAGTGAGTGAGTGAGTCAGTCAGTCAGTGAGGGCTTTGCCTTTTATTAGTATAGATTTTGACTGTGACTCTACTTTATCATGAACCAATTTTGTAACCAAGGTTGCTTTCTACTAACCAAAGCCACCAAATGACCTGTCAGGAGCCACATATCAGTATACATATGAACTTGACATTACCCTCATTGCCATCATTATGATCATTATTTATCTTTCACATATGTCCTGTAAATTTCTATTATTATGTTAGTGTACTTTTTATTAGGCTTAACACAAGCCCCCTCAAGGATCAGACAAAAAGAGTCAAATATTTATTAGACTTCATTTCAGAATGCAACCCCAAGTTCAGAAAATCGAAATCTCAACAAGCTTAGCTGTTGAAGAATCAGACACAGACAATAACAATTACTGCACTTGCTTACAGGACACTTGGCTCTGACTGCGGCGCAAAATGGGCATTGTCAGCTGAGCACCACTTCTTAATGTCAGTTAATGAGCAAACGTGCCATAGGCTTGGCTCAAAGGGATTATCCATTTCTTATGTAGGGCTTGAGCTAGGCCTCAGTCAAACAGGACCAAAGTATCAGCACCACTGCAAAGCATTTAGGGTATTTTATTTACCTTAGTCAGCCATTGCTTACAAGATTGTGCCAAACTCCATCATTGAAATTAAACTACTTCACAGTGCAAGCTCAGTCTGAAAAACACTGAGTTAAACTTCCATTGTACTCACCCACAGTAATGACATTGGCTAACAAGAAGGTTGCTTCATATTGTTGGCTGGTGAGGACAGGGCTTTGGGGCTCCCCATGGCTTTTGGATCTTTTCTTCAGTTTTGGTTGGACTCCTGCCATTGCAACCTACACAGAACTGGTGAATTTCCGTTACAATAAAATCCACTAAAGAGGTAGACTGAAGAGTGTGATCACTTGGTGGTAGCAATTAAATCTTTCTAGGTAATGTTTTGCTCAGAAAGCATGTATGTCTTTTCTTCTTTTCTTGGATTCAACTGTCAATGTAAAAAATTCAAAGCACTTTAAGATGGGCCTGACCGATGACCATGTTTACTTTTCAACACTGCCCAAATATAAAAACTATGTAGAACTCCCAGAAAACTTGAGCTGATGCAAGCAGCTTCTTGTCCCTCTATAAGAAGTTCACAGGTACGGCACTCTTCACTAGATGGCCTGGATGCTGAGAGAGGCTGGAGATCTAAGATCAGTGAAGACGGAAGACACCTTCTTCACAAGGTTTCAATGCTTCCATATAGAACTGTATAGGGCCAGCTTGTTGTCCACCTATAAGTAACAAAGAAAAAAGTGATCCTTGATAAATATACTAATAATGCAAGAAAGCCTTACTTCAGTAATATATCAACACTAACTTAAATATGTCAAAACACTCAAGTACCTACAGAGACACTGTCATTTAGAATTTTTAATTGGCCTAACCTGCATTTCTTTGGGATATGAGAGGAAAGCCAGGGAATCCACCGAAACCCTCACATAGGGAAATGACTGATCTGCAATTTAACCTAAGTCTCGGGAGTTCTCACTAAGCAGAGATATTTTTTCTGCCAAAATACAGTATATATGTGCATATAATTCCCATATATACAAACAGATATACAGTATAATGTATGTGTATGTGTGTATATTTAGAGTGGCAGTGAACCAGAGAATATCCTAACAAAGGGCATGGCAGAAATAGGCCCAGGGCAGGTTGTTGGCTTAGTGTAAGGTGCATTCACTGACATGGGGCCAATTGTGTGTCTCCAGTCAACCTAACGTGTATACCTTTGGTACTGTATATTGAAGGGAATTCAGATTAAGCAAACTAAAGGGTAACCCGATCTTATCTTATGGGTATGCTGGGAAGCCATGAGGAAGGGTTTAAAGGCTCAAGCCATCACAGAGCTAGTTATTTTACTTCCTCAGGTCAAAGCAGGAAGAATGTCATGCAAGACACAAGCATCTTGAAAGCCAGTGGTTGTGACACACCGGCCATGGAAGACAAGAGCATCCAAAATGGACATTTCTGGCCAAGCCCCTGAGAAGAGAAAAATAAAGAATTTTCAACATACTGGAAGACAAATAAATGGATTCAACTTCAAAATTTACAACGTCAAACCTAATGCCTAGAAAAATGCATATGCACATTTCTAGTAGAAACATTTACATTATTGTTCACCATTTACTACATTTACCTGATTTTAAATTGAATTTTTAAAAACTGAATGTTAAAATGTCGTTTTCAGTATTGCTCATACATTGATCCAATTCCAAATCCACAGCAGTCATGTATTGAAGGTCCTGCATCCAGTATTTGTCTATGTGGATTTTATATGTTCTCTCTGTTTCTGTACACATTTTCCTCCAGGAACTCTGTTTTTACTGCTTATATCCCCAGACAGATGCAGGGTTGGTTGACCATTCATCCCAAATTGGCCTGGTGACAGACTGAGCCTTGTCATTGACTGGACCCTCTCCAGAGTTGGTTTGTACCCAGTGTCACCAGAATAGACTCTGTGACACCATGACTCTGATCTGGATAAAGTGGGTTTGAGAATTTTAATTTATTATACATGTTTTCTTCATCGGGTGGCACAGTGGTGCAACGGTAGTGCTGCTGCCTCACAGTTAGGAGACCTGGGTTCGCTTCCTCCCTGCGTGGAGTTTGCATGTTCTCCCAGTGTCTGCATGGGTTTCCTCCCAAATACATGCAGGTTAGGTGCATTGGCAATTCTAAATTGTCCCTAGTGTGTGCCCTGTGGTGGGCTGGCACCCTGCCTGGGGTTTGCTTCCTGCCTTGTGTTGGCTGGGATTGGCTCCAGGTGACCCTGTAGTTCGGATATAGCAGGCTGGATAATGAATGGATGGATGTTTTCTTCATTTGTTTGGTTTTTAACTCAGAACTTTTTGGTCCTTCAATCCCAAACTAGTGACTGAATATGTGGACTTGTAAATGTTCTCACCGTGTCTCTGTGCTTATTTCCAGGTTTCCTGTGCCTAAAAATAGGTTCTTAGGAAGCTCCACATCCCAACGTCGTGCAGATTAAGTTAATTATCAATTCAATATGGAGCATCTGTGAGAATGTAACCTGCAGAAAAGTACATACTATAAATTGTTTGGTTCTGTTCGTTTCTCTTTTTTGTCTTGGTGTTTTGACATCACCATGAGCTGGAGAACGTACAAGGATTTGAAAACTTGAAGGATGTATTAAACAATATTTTTTAATAATCAGTGAAACAGTTTTCATGTGGCCTGCTGTTATTTACTCAGTATTGTTCTAGTAGTGAGCTCTGAAAAATGTTTAAATTAGAGAAAAAAAAGCCTTTCAAATCATTCACCAGTGAGATGCAAGTGGGGCTATGCAATGCATCTGATCTTAAAGCATGTTCTTTTGTTATGTGCATAATCTTCATACAAAGGATAAAGTATTTTTATTAAATGCTTTTTGGGGCTTTATTTTAGCAATGTTGTAGTGGTTTTGTGGTCTTTTGGATCCAGTGACCTGGATTCAAACCCCTGTACTCCATCACTGTCTGGGTGGACTTTGCACGTGATCCCTGTGTCTACATGGATGTTACTCCTAAAGAAGTGCATGTTAAGTTTACTGTCCTTTCCAAATTGACCCTGATTGTGCATATGGGTCTTATAGTGTCCTAGCACACTGTCCAGGGGTGGTTTCTGCCTTGTGCCCAGGACTGCTGACGTAGGTTCTGCACCCCCCATCCTCACTAACAGTTTAGCTTAAGCATGCTGGAGAGTGTCATCTTTTCTATGTTAATATTTGTAAATTTCTACAATAGTCTGAGCTGGTGACTGGGAATATAAAAATAAATTGAATGAAACATTTAAAGTGAGCATATTTTTAATCAGGAAACACCTCCTCCCCGCACACCAAGACTACAACCACATCTACAATCTCACTCACCACTGTTTTATCTAATGATAGGCCATGGAAGCAGAATTTTCCTGTTTGCCTCACCACAGCACTAAAATAGCTCTCTTGGTCTCATTGTGAATGACCTCCTCTTAAGTGCTGATGCAGGATTGCCCTCTGAAATTCTTTTACTTGAGCCTACTGATGCCTTTGACACAATTTATCATGGCCTGAAGCACTATGTAGTTCTATTTTTTTTTGCTGCATCTATCCCCTATCTTTTGCAATAAATAATAGAATTCTCTCATTTGCTTTACTTCACAGTTTTCCATTAGATTAACTTCTTTTCAACTTCCACATGTTGCCAATGGAATACTTGATTGATGAGCACAACCAAATATTTCATTTAAGTGCTCATAATATAGTCCATGAGTATCCTTGGTGGAAAGCCATTGGCCCTGAACTGTAACATCATCAGTAACATCAATGCAGAGACGCCGGCCAGCTTCATACAGGTGAACACTACCACTGCAGAACTACAGTACCTGGCTTCTTTCTATGGGAGTACACTTGATCTCTCTGAATTTTTCCTTGTTTTGTCCTTTGGGAATCCTGTTTTCGCCTACGGTCTAAAGAGATGACATTGTATAAATTGATGTCAATAATGTTATTGAGGCTGGCTATAGGACTGGTTTCTATCTTGGTTCTAGAATAGCTTCTGACTTTCTACACATAAAAAGGTGCAGCTTTGGGTTAGTAAAGCAGTAAATAATTAGTACAGTGCACTGTGGGTTATAGAACAACAGGCTGAAGACAATTTAGTGAACTAATCCAGCGATTTTATTCAATAAGGGGTATACATGTTCTCACTGGATAATACGAGGGTAAACCAAAAGTAAAGGCAATTTGAAAATTACACAGTAACCCCAACGGATAGAAGCTGAAGCAGTACATGATAGCTTATGGGTAGTTCAAACATGCACAGCAGAGCACTCAGTGCTTATAGTCCAGTTAAAGCCAAAGACAAATGAACATGGACACTCCACTGTGGGATTGCACCATTGTTTAACAACACAACGTAGTGAGATTATTTTGGACAGAGGGAGTGAAATTTGCTGAAATTCCGCAGGACCCCAAGTCATCATGCATTATGGAATGTGCAGATCCATAGCTGATATCTAAATGTGCAGCAATGGTGGCCAACATAATCTGTCAGTCTTCCCTAATGAAGGCATTCGCCATGTCGATGTGGGCTTGTGTGTGGAATGTTGATGGTCGACTACAGTAGATTGAGCTTCATCTAGTTACACTTATTCTTGCTGCTTCAAACATTTCTACCCATTCATAAACTTTTTGCGGCATCATGGTGTTTTCACTTCCGTACTGAACCAACATCTTTCAGTCAATTTCAACAGGTTTCACTCCTTCTGCCCTAAGAAATCTCGCTACAGAAAAGAAATCATACAACAATGGTAAAATCCCGTAGCAGAGCGCCCATATTCAATTGACCTTGGCCTCAACTAGACTTACGGTCAAGTGCTGTGCTGTGCGTGTTTAAATTGTCTACAGGTATAAGCCATTGCGAATGTGTTGTCTGCGCCAGCTTCTATCCATTGCAGTTACTGTGTAATTTTCAAATTGCCTTTACTTCTTAATTTACCCTCATATATAATTGCATATTATTTATTAGCTGAAAAAAAAAATATATATATATATATATAATAACCCAACAAACCTTGCTGGGATTTTTGTGTCACTCTTAGTAGCGGAGTGGTGGTCTGGATACAACTGAGGTAGTGCTGCTTACTAAAGGCAAGAAAACAACAGGAAATATCCAGACCAGACCCTTCAACCATAAGGCCAACAAGTATAATATCCAATTCAGTCCCAATAGTTTTCAAAGGGGAGTACAGGCAGGCCCGCCGCCAGAAATATTTGGGCCCCAGACAAATGGGTACATGTGGGCCCCTCTGCCTTCCCCGGGATCCCCACATGCCAAAACCTTCAAATACGTATACAAAATGATCGAAATGTAGTTTATCCGACAGCGACAATGCTGCATTTATGAATATCATACTTGATGAGTTAAGCCTTCTCGCACATCATAGTTTGACTGAGAGAAGGAAAGCCAGTGCTAACGGAAGCTAGTAGCGGAATTGAAACAATACATTAATGAGATAGGCCTATGTATTATCTAACGTGTAACGGTACAATTATACCAATGCAATGAATAGGAGTGACATCTGAACATTTTAATATATACTAACGGTTAGGGTTATCTACATGGCGTACAATCAGTATGGTAACTTGCTGTATTAAACTTCAAAGTTTTCAAAAAATCCAGGTGATCCAGAATCTTTAGTGATACACACAAAACCAATGCACACTCGTCACTGCTTTAAAAGCAACAATAAACACCCAAGCAAATGAATTATCAAACTACGGAGACGGACTTCTGCTACACCATACACGTCAACATCCACGATAGTGCACAACAATATCACTGTTGTCTGAGACAGAACAGCGCCTGTGTGTGTGAAACGGAAGTATTCAGTTTCAGTGGCGAAGTCAATCCATTATCCACGTACCCTGTACAACAAACATACTACTCAACGTCAAGCTCAAGGACGTCGGCGTCGACTCTCCTTTGTCTTTGACAAGCATGCTTCACATGACACGAGCACGATATCTACTTGCATGGAGCGTGCGGCTATTAAAACACTCACTTGTATTGTTGTAAGCTAAATGATTTAACTTTTCTATTACATGTAACTTGAATAATTGTCCGAATATATATCTACGCCCACAACATCAGCATAAAAAAAATCAAGCGTGAAGGGGCCCCCTTCCGTTAGGGCCCTGGACCAGAGCCCCGTTTGTCACCCCTGGAGGCAGGCCTGGTACAGGAATAACATAATAATCTCAAACCAGCTTCAAGCAGTCAAAGAATGTAAGGGCTGGAGTCTATCATGGCAGCACTGTGTGTGAGGCAGAACGCAGTTCTAAATGGGTAGCCATTCTGCTGCGGAGTCCTTCCATGTTCACATACTCATACACAAAATAAACTTGGAATCACAAATTAACCTAACATGTACATCTTTAGGAATATGAAAAATAAATCGGATTTCCTGGAGATACAAAACAAAAACAACTTCTTTTATTTCTGCACCTCAATTCATACCAATGAGATACTAGGCAGAGGAGGAAAATGACAAACACATATTCTTCTTTATACTAGTAAATTGACTTTTGTTAAGTGTAACAGGATACTGGCAATCTCTTCAGCAGTTTCCACCCGAGAATTCAACAAATCTAGCCTGCCTCATGACCTGTAATTAGTGAATCACTATCTAGACAATAAACCAGAAAAAATAAGATTAGCCCAATTTTTTCACACTAATGGAAGTTAGCAAATATCTCCAGTGCATCTTCATTCATGTAAGACAGGAAATCCTGAGACAACCTTGATGAGTGTCTAAGAAGCCCATACTGAGAAAGGGGCTTACAAGTCATCTGCTTATTTCATCACAACCAGACACTGTCCTGTTGACTAACACCCAGCTCATCTTTTTGTCACATTTTTCACTGCACACGCAGTGTCGATTGGATTGATGGGGAAACCTGCAGCAGCTTGTTGCTGCTGTGTAACTTTCACTGCTATTAAGTGGATTTCTGTATAAGTCATTTGTTGGCCTGATCTGTCATTGGTTAGTAGGCCAAGTTTCACCATTGCACAAGTGCGAAAGCAAACAAAGTACCAGCACTGACACAGCAGCCAAGCCTCTTTATATAAAGCAGGTTAGTTCTCATCCTGAGGAAAGTTAGAATGACATTCTCGGTCTTCTTACTTTTTTAGAATCTCCCTTCCAATGAGTCATTCTTCTATTCATTTACATCGAGTCAGTTCTTCCTCGCATTTTATTTTTCTTTCCTGTTCTATGGTTTTCAACCCTCTTACAATCCAATATTAGCATAACTTTTGTAGGTGGAGAGTAATAAACAGTACATGCATATATTTTGTGAAACAACTTTTTCCACTCAAAAGTCAGATGGGGCAAGAGTATATTATGGAAGTACAGGCCTTGGGGTAAGAGCACTTATCACAGACCACAATTCAAAGTCATTAGATGATGCTGATTACAAAGCTCTGGTACTTTCACATGTACCTTACACCTACCTACCTGTCACAGCCCTGACTCCCTCCCCTTCATTTAGTGGGTGGTCAGCTAACATGGTGGGTCAATGTGACTAATTAAAACTAAGTTCTTCTTCCTAGTAGTCACTCCCCATAAGATTTGAATTCTGCAGTGGGTGCCATTATCACTGTTCTGGATGAAGTTTACTTGTATTTACTACTATCATAAGTTTCTAATGAGAAATTGTTCTTTGTCTACCCCTCTCACCTTAGACCCATTACCAAATGGTAGTGTGAGTCATTGAGAAGCACAATCTCCTCCACATCATCACAGACATAGTGACAAGAGGAGCCATTCTGAAGAACTCCTGAATCCACAAGAGTCGTATTTCATTTCTGCATCTGAAGGTCACCATGGTGGTTACAAATACCAATATTGGTAAGGCTGCAGAGAAGGATAAGATGAGAAATTCAAGTGCAGCAGAAGGAAATGTAGATGAGCTACAGTATAAAGCTACTCCCAGCTGGCATGGGAGCATTTTGAAATTCCCATAAAAGCACTGGAGACTATTCGAGTGGTATGGGTACTCTGCTCTGGTCAATTCAATTTGTTATTATCCCGACCCTCACCAGAAAAAAGAACCAATATAAGATTATTTGTCATTTAAATTATTATTAGATATTTTCATTTTCCACTGACAAGCATTTCCAAATTTGATCAAAATAAAATACAAGATAACTCTCAGTAAAATGTAAATCCTTATGCTATAAGAATATGCAAATACTAGCTGTACTACCCATCTAGATGAGACCACTTAAGTAATCAACTTTGACTTCAGCGTTAACATTTGTAGTGCACCATCTGTTGAAATGTATTTTGTATTGCATGTACTAATAAAATGCATTGCATTTGTCATTCCAACAGATGGCACATTACCAACACTTGTGGCAATATCATGCAATACTACAAATATTGGTGTTGCTCCATCTGTTGGAATGACAAATGCAATGCATTTTATTACAACAAATGTTTGTGACGCACCATTTGTTGGAATGACAGAGACATAACAACTGGATGGACACGGATACACAGACACTCATCCTTTTATTAAGGTGAATGCACACACATACCTACAGTATAGCTATAAAGACAGCATTGTCAAAGTCGCTTAATGTACTTCAGGGTCACGAGTAGGCTAGAGCCTATCCCAGCAGCACTACATGCAAGGCAGGAACCAGACACAGATGGGGCACTCAGCACATCACAAGGCTCGTCCACACACATGTGAAAGGACACATTTTGTGAAAGGGATCAACTTAAAAAAATACTTTTTTGGGATGTGGAAGGTAAACAGGAGTTCAGGCAATAACAATTAATACAGAGTTGTGGAGTAGGAACAGGATATAGGGTACAACATTCGCACCCGAAACAAACACGCAATCTATATAACTTCATAACAAATTAAAATATTTATTATTCATAATCCTCATTTTCACATTCTTCCCATTTCTGAGTGGGTTTCCCAAAGATGTCCCAAAAAATAATTAAAATGACTGGATGACTGGCAGCTCATGTGTTTATGTAAGTTAGTGTGTCCTGCAATGGTACAGAGCTGCCCAGTACTGCCAGGGTAGCCACCTGGGACCCTACATTTGGATTTAACAGCTTAGTAAACTGGATGGATAGTTAGATAATACCATAATAATAATACTCATAATATCAATACCACAAGTCCACATCACACCTTATATGTTAAACATTTACAAGATTCCTGATTTACTTTGGGCGCGCGACCTTCATTATATTTTTTATGTCTTCTCCCCTGCTTGTTTTTTCTGATGTGGATAGTCACCTTCAAACTGTCATATATGAAGAGCCTATTTCAACAAGAAACCATTTCTTCATGTATAATTTCCTTTTCAAAGTGTCTAGGGCAGAATGCACTTTTTTAAAGATTTTTTCTCATGATCCCACTGATTTGTACACCATTTATGTTTCTTTATTCTCCTTTCTTTGGTAAATGTATTCCCATTACACCTCCCCTTTTAATTTTTTCTTGCTTATTAATACTTACTAATTACATATACAGTATTCATCTTCTTCTTTTAGAGAGCAACTTTGGCTATCTACCAGTGAAGTGTACGCCTGGCAGTTGCTGTGGGGTCAGATTAGCATGTACAGCTTAAAGAACAAGAGATCTGCTTGTCAGGGACTCCCAGAAGTAATTCTTTTCCTGCAAACAGTGCAATTATTGTTTTCAGCTATTAAACAATTACACGATTTCAATTTCACCTTAAAAACACAGTAAGGACTGACTTTCCATTCGTCCCTTGTGGGTTTCTTTAAGCTTTCACTCCCCTTTTGTTTGTATACTGCATCTTTTATTTTAGTCTGCCCTTTCTTCCATCTAACCTGTATGAGACTAACATTCCACCTCTCTTGAAGTAACTGTATGTGGATAGCCCCCCTTATGTTACGTCCTGAGGCTACTTCCGCTCCTCAAAATGAGACAGAAATGTGGCCTATCTGTTCTTTGTAATGTTAAATGCAGGTCTGGGCAAGCCAACACATGCCACCACTTCCAAGGTAAAGGCTGTATGCTAACACATATACAAATGGCACACTCACTCCTAGGCTCCACATGTGGGTGATGAAAGGAGGAGTGTCAAATGTACAAAGAAATGTCACAATCACACACAGAGCTAAAATGTACAGGACCTCTGTGGAGCTACAGAGAACTGAATCCAATAGCAGGTCTACATCAACCTCCAGAGAAGAGGGAAAATGTCTGCCCACACTGAATTGTTTCAGTCCTACTTTTTCTGCCTTTGCTCTTTAATAAACAAAACAGCATGTACATCGTTCTCTTTCTTTACATAATTCATAGAGCAGCCCTTAGCTTTATTGTGCTGTCAGCTTTTTTTTTTTTCGTAGCTCCTGATGTTTACTTTGGTGTGGCATTGCTGCAGCTACATGGCACAAATAGAAGTAAGATAAAGATGAGGATCTACAGATTTCCTCTGGCCTATATGGTCAAGGAAAAACATTACAAGATAACGAAACTCCTGGATTAAGAATAAAAACACCCTTCCAAAAATCTACACAGATAGAATAAAGAAACCTACTCAAAACAACTTTCAGTAGGAAATTTAGTATTCAATACTTCAGAATACTAAATGAGGGGTAAAATAAACTGTATGATTTATATTAGAAATACCACAATGAAGATACAAAAGAAAATAATATAGTAAGAGTAATGCAGTGATGAGAGCTGCTGCCTTACAGCTCTTGAGTCCTGCATTTGAATACTGGCCAGCCTAGCCACTGACTGAATGGAGTTAACACGTTCTTCCCAAGATTATATGTACTTTAAACTTGATACTCTGGCTTTCCTTCTTTCTCACAAAGACATGAGTAAAATTGCATGGTAACTTTAACTGTTGGTGCGTTCACAAGCATGTCCTGCGTGGACTGGTGTCCAGTGCTTCCTGAACTGAATAAAACTGGATTGAAAAAGAAGGAATGAATAAAGATAAAGAAGGTATATTAGAAGATGTTGTGGGGGTTAACTCTGTCACCGCTCTGTCACAGCTTCAGAGTCTAGGATTTCAGTGGCAGCCTGGTCACTCTTGAAGTAGCGATGCTCTGTTCGGCCCAGCCGCCAATCTAAATTACTAAAAAACTTGATCAGTGATCGGTAAATTGGCCGATCACAAAGTATGATTTTTTTAGTATCTGCTTTTCTAAGTAGATAATTTAGTTGTAAGGCTCCATCATGCAAAATATTAAGGTAGTTGAGCAAGAGCATGTGTCTTTTTTTTTTTTTTTTACTGAGAACATCATGTAATTTAAACGCTGTAGGCAGACAGCAGCAAGGCAGACACCAGAGACACAGAAAAGACTGGAATATTAGAATTACATTCAAGAAAGCAGAATAATAAACTGAGAAAAAGGAACTGCAGGAATTGTGCTGTGCAATTAGACAAACAGCAGTAAAAGCAACTTTAATGAATTCAGACCTTTTTATTTTGTCCTTCAACTAAAGTGTCTGAGTTTGGATGGTGAGCGAGCACGTGTTAAGTACAGAAGCTCACATTTTCAATTAGAAAAACAACAGATAAAAATTTTAAATTGCAGCTCAGTAAACAACAGCCTGGTTACTTTAAAATTAACATTTGCCTTTTTTAGTCATAAACTTATTAAGATGTTAGTTCTGTATCTTCTTGAAAAACATCTTATGAACTTTTGATAGATGGACGTCTTTTTTTAAGACGATAAACAAAGTTTATTATTTGTTTATGTGTGTCACACAGTATACATTTTGGTAAGAAAATCCATACTTATAACACTACCTCAGGAATTAGGAATATGTAGCTGGTGCACTGGAACAAACAAAACAAAACTGTATGGATATAGTAAATGTGTATTTTAACATAAAAAAGCTGTAGTGCAGTTAATGATTTAAAAACAAAAAACATAAGTGCATTTATATTTACACCAGTAACTGCGCATGTGAATACACTTGACTTGAGCATTCCTAGTTTTCATACTCTTTCTCTGTACGTTTAGCATTCATTTGCTCAGAGGCTGATGCGCTTTCTGCTTCCTGAGCAGCTCTTCTTTTCTCCACCCTATCAGCCCGCTTCTTCTCTTCTTCCGTTGGCATCTTTTCATGTTAAAACTGATTATGTCAGTGTTTGTGTTGCAATTACTTAGTACGTTTTCTTTAATTTTTCATTTAAGCTGGCACTTCAGTCTTTAATCTGCCTCAAGAATGATTTAAGATATGAAGAGGTAGAGGAAGTGACAGTGAAGGTGGTAGGGATGAGGACGGCACCCATACACATGAGCCGCACGGCCATCCTGTTGGCTGATGCCGAGAGTTGATTCTACAATAAAATAAAAATAAAAATAAAAAGAGGAATAACCTTGGAGATCAATCATCACCCTGAAAGCGGATTGTAGACGTCACGTAGTATATGTGTACCAAATTTCAGGTCAATAGGTCAAACGGTTTGCGAGCTACAGGCGATTTAAAATCCTGGACAGACAAACGTAGCATATTATATATAAAGATTTAAGAAATGTTGAACTGCCAACATCAATTAATTTAATCAATGTGCAAAAATACATATATTTTTTGTTAGACAATTGGTGAAAACTACTTTTTTTAATTAGGCTTTGTTTCAGATAAGTACATTACAAAAGAAATTAAACAATATGACAGCTTGTAATTCTGAGAAGCATTTCATTTTCTTTTATGTCATACTTGCTGCGTGTGGTCTTCAGGACAAAAACCAACCCGAAGACTTCCTAGCAGTTTTCCTATATCTGTGAACTTGGAGAGGTGTCAGCTAACTCTTAAGAATTACCCCAGTGCAGAGGACGTGGACCCACCTGTGCTTGCTGCCCCACAGGCTTTCACAAGTAGACACTGACAATGCAATATTCTGTTGGTGGCATATGAGTCCCATTGATCTTTTCCTTGACAAAATACTTCCATATAAATGATGTTATTAGTGAAAACTTCAAGCTTTGCCCTCCGTTGCTGAGGTATTTCACTTGCATTTTGTTAAGCCGCAGTGCTTGCTTTGTTTCGACGAAGTCTGTGTCATTAGCACAACGTCATTGCGTGGCGGTGCTGCACAAAGGACTTTTGTGGTGAGAAGTGAGGTGCATGCAAGCGGCAAAAAAATGTCAAAGTGCATGCATATGCCATCTAGTGGCTATAATTGAGCGTAAGCAACGCGGACAGCACCATACACACAGGTTTTTTGTTTATATATGTCTAATACATTATGGATAAATATTTTCTGTTCATTTTTATTAGTTGATAAAGTGTATTTTAAGTTATTTTTGTTTTAGTATTTTTATGCTCACTGAACAATAAGCCTAAAGAATTTTATTTTGTCAATAAAAAATTAACAACTGTGGTCTGTAGTTTAATTATAAAAATACCAAAGTTAACACTTTTGTATAGAACATAATGCTTCTATGCATCCGGCTGTGAAAGAGCTTAGTGTAAAAAGTTTTTAAAGGAATAATAAACAGAAAATTGCTTTCAGAATTGGCCAATTCCGTAACATGAAATCATTGATTGGTACTGACCCTAAAAAACCTGATCAGATCACCCCTGCTGAAGAGTCTTCATGTTCTCCCTGTGTCTATGTAAAGTTTTCTCCAAATTCACCAGTTTCAACCCACATATCAATGGTGTACAGGTTAGGCTGACTGGTGACTCTAAACTATGAATGAATGAATGGACACTGACCATGCCCTGCAGTAAACTGGCTTCCTGTCCTGAACTGATTCCTGTCTTGTGCCCAGTGTTGTCAAGATTGTTTCTAACCACCCATAACTAACAGTTTAAATGAATGAAAAAATATCCAACATTATACACCTTTCAGGTCAATGGAATTGCTATTAATTATCATATAATTCTCGACTGTTTTTAATTGTCTTATTGCATTTCGCTGATTTGCAAAGTCTTAAATATGATTGTTGCATTACTGGATTACTGGTGGGCTTGCGATAGCTCTAAAAAACAAACAATATAGTTGAACTGAAGCTAATCAAAAATACACCATAAGCTGCAATTTTACAATGGAAGGTTTAGATCTTCTATACAAGATTATTGGCAGCTGACACATGCAGGTACAAATAGAGTATGGATCGATGGAAGGATATTGCTGCTGATGTTTTCTCTTTCAAACGTCACCTTATTGCATCTTAGTGAATTGTTAATAAGCATTCAGCTTCACCCAAAAAGCTATATCACAGGAACTCATCCCAAAGAGACCTCCAACATACCATTCCTTAAGAGATTTTATGAAAACTCTAGTCATTGAAGAAGCACCAAACTGGCATCACTCTCAGACTTTCAGGCTCTTATAACCAAATATTCATTTTCAGGCACTTTATACATATGGGCTCCGGATCCATCAGATATTTTCAATCCCCAGACTCTTCCACGCATCATCATCCTAAACTTCTAGGCAGTCAGTGTCACCTTGTGACCAAACAGAGCAGAGACTGCAGAGTCTGAGTGAGGATCTGACTGACTCTCATCCAACATGCCCACCATATAAAAATGAGCCACTGTAAACAGTTCACCCAACCATCAATTTTCAAAACCTGGTGGCTCCTTTAGCTCCAAGTCTTTTCCAGCAGTATTAGGCATAAGACAAATGTGGCATTCCAGCACAGGGTACACTCATTCTCACACACACTTATTGATGACCAAGGTGTGACCAACATTTATTGATCAGCACTTAACCCAACATTCATGTCTTTGGGTTGTGAAAGGAAATCAAGAGAACCTTAAGAGAAAACCAAAGACACAGTAAAAACTTCATAGACAATGAACTGACTGGACTTGAACCCAGCTCAGAATGTATAACTACACTGTTCTTCTACATAAAGTGCGCTTTATATTTTTGCATAGTGTTCATTATGAAACAAATATAAGCAAAAGCTTATTTCCTTATTTTGTTCCATCACACCATCGCCTCCTGTAAACTCATTACTTCGTATTGTGCAATTTCACATTCAGACGGATGGAATATTGGTAAGTGCTACTAACTTGCAGGTCCTGTGTCCTGGATTCAAATCTCATACCTGGCTGTTGTTGTTCTTTCTGTGTTTGTGTGAGTATTCCTCCAGGTACTATAATTTACTTCCCACATTCCCAAGGACATACAGGTTACATGGTGACTTTAAATTGGCATGAGTGTGGATATGTTTGCCTTATCCAGAGTTGTTTCCCATCTTCTTCCATGTCTTGCCAGGATAGACTCTAGGCCCTGTGACCCTGACTTGGACTAAACAGGTCGGAGAACATATATAAGGGTCTTTCAGATGTCATTATTTGCTGGCTCCATGAATATACAGTACTGCCAAGGGAACCATAATAGAAAGCAACAGAACCCAGCAAGGAAAGCATACAAAACTTAAACTTAGAGTTGCCACTATTAACTTGAGCTTTCTGCTTACAGGCAATAAGATACAATCACTTCTCATTCTATCCATCACAACAATTTCACTTTTCTGTTCCCTGAATTCCTTGAAAGGTACCACAGAATTTGCTATTAATTTCCAGACACAAGAACCTCAAATAGCCGACTACACAGTAATTGTCCAGCTTTTAATGTGCCCTGGAGAGCCCCCATCCCCAACCACATCCATACATATGTAGGATTCAGCAAGTCCAAGAATGTATCCATGCATGTTTGTTAAGTGTGGTGCTCTTTTTTACTGTGCAAAGCACCTCCAGGAGATTTGAATTACAAATTATCCTATAAAAAAGGAAGCACTTTCCAGGTCATCAGTACATCACAGCTTATGTCCATTAAATAAGAATTGCAGTGCATCTCTTCAGCTGCATTTGCTCCCTTTCTTCCTACCATATCACTCTGTGGCTGGTACAAGGCAATTAGGAGCGGGCAACAAAAGCAAGAGGAGAGGGTGCCAAGTGGATAATGAGCCTTTATGGCCGCACAGCTGCCTAGTGAAGCATGACATTGTAGAAAAACAATCCTCAGAATCTCAAGCTCATTGAAAAGTGATAACTTTTAGCTCCAGCTGTGTTCAGCCCGTGCCTGAAGATCTTAAAACCTTACAAATTATCGCTTTAAGTCCTAGAGGCTATGACTTGTATGCATTTTACATAGGCTGACTTGTCTGCTCAGATGAGGTTCATCATAAAATCTGATTATATCCAACATCATGCAATAGAAAGCTTACTGTCCCGGTTTTATCTGGCCCCCTCCCCATCTTTTAACTGTCAACACACATAAGAAGTAAGCCAGAGCAGTAAAAAGCATTTCTTAGACTTCCGTTTCTTCTTCAGGGTAGGTTCCTCTCCTATCTCTGGTTTAAAATTGGAAACAGGTCAGTAATACATACATGGGCTTCATCAAGTCAGCCCTCAAAAAGCTGCTCTTGAACAGACAAACCGGAAACATGGAGCTCTTCTCTGCCTGCTGGTGACAAAGGTAAAGGACCAGGTTCTTTGGAGAAATGCATGGAACCAGACACAGCTACCGGTGTATTTGGTGGAGTATAAATGGAGATGAAATGCACTCAGCAGTTTAGATCATAAAAATGTGATTTTTGGTGTGTACTTACGAAAACAACATTATGGGCTAAGACTAAATGCTGCCACTCACTGTGACTAAAAATCTCAAAGGTGTCACCTACATTCAATTTCAGTGTGAGATTAAATTTAAACAATAACACTAAATTTACTGCACACAATGTGACATCTGTAAGAAGTGGCTTGGCAGGGGTGTAAATTTAACTTCACTACTGAAATTCAAATATATTTCATGCCAAACTGGTTTAGAGTATTACAGCTTGGGAACAACACAGGATCTTCGACTGTATCCCAGTCTGCTCTTCAGCAGTGCACTGCACTTCAATGCAGTTCAGCAATCTATACCAGTAACCACCAAGGCTTTTGGTTAAAACACATTTCATAAAAATGCTCAAATTTCACTTCACTTGTATTGCAAAATGGAACCATGCCAAAAACATCACCCTTAACCTGAATGTGTTGTGGTACAGTATCCTTCTGGGCTTGGATGAAGAGGTTATAGCTCTGTAGAAAACCAATAAACAAATTCTAGGCCCATCCTAGTAGTTAATAGAGCCATGATGGTGAAAGCTGATGGTGAAAGTCCTTGCAGTTCATCTTATTAATGGTAGACAAATATTAGCCTGGTTCAGGAACCTTAACACAATGAGCCCAGCTATTCATTCCTACATCCATCCATTCATTGATTTCCTAACCTAGTTAATCCGATTCAGAGGCATGAGGAGCAGGAGAGTTTCCCAGCAGCTTTAGATGTAAGACAAGAACCAGTTCTGGACGTAATGCCAGTCCCACTCAGGACACCACATTCACTCATACAGGACCAATATGTAGTCCTTTACCTGTGCATCTTGCTTTGTGAGGGGTAAACCATAAGTCAAAGAGAAAAACCCCAGACAAACACAAGACGAATGTACATAGTCTACACAGACAGTGTCCAGGCCAAAATTTTAAACCTGGTTTACTAGAGTTCTGAGGCATGACAGGTAACCACTGCAGCATCCTGCAGCCCAATGGGAATTCTCATTTGTTAATTTATTTTACTCAAAAACAACAAATAAATGTTCTTATAGGGCAATACTAAAGTCAGTAATAAATATGACATAACTTTCTCAAACCTGCCTAATCCAATTCAGGATCAAATGGAGCTGGAGCCCATCCTAGCAGCACTAGAGAGAAACCAGGCATGGACAAAGGTGCCAAACCATCACTAGGCCCATTACTACTCACTCGCGCACAGTTTTCAAATCGCCAACCTACAGAATTTCCTCATCTTTCAGATGTGGGAAGAAATACGACATAGAAGTGGAAAGAACATGCAAGCTTCACACTGACCACATCCAGACACAGGGTTCAAACCTTTGATGCTAAGTATCTAAGGAACCTGACAAAGTGACCTACCATGTTAGGCAGTGAGATCAAAATGAGCTTTCACAGTGCTAAATAAATCCTCAAATGTTTAATCTTAAAATGTAGGCGAGCATTGCTTCCATTTTATATGCTTTAAAGTGCTAATACTATATAACGCTTGTGATTTTGTTGTGAATGTGTCCTTGGAATGGCAAATGGATGGAAATTATTTTTTTTTTATTACAACTGTTACACTTGTTGCAAAGATTATCCACTTGCTGCCCTCTAAGGAGAAAGTTGTTCACGAAAACTCGTTTTAGAAGTACTTTCTGTCTGAAGTTACCAATCGTTTTGAAAACCTGACCCAGACTAAGATTTGCGGCTGAGGTAAGCGCTAACAACTCGAGGAAACCTCGAACAGTCACTGGCGTCAAGGTATGCGCTGGGACCTGTCTGGCTTTACTCAGCACACCAGCTCGTACAACGAGATCCCGGGAGCTCTTTTGTTCACAAAGGGCGCCAGTGCACCTTTTTTACCTTGCCAGATGTGTATCAGGTTCAGCGCTTTTGCAGACCTGAAAAATGATACTGGGTTAACAATCAGAAAGTAAACTGGCGGTATCAAACCTGTCGAATTGTCGGATCCTGCCATACGTCAAACTTTTTTTTTGGTTTTTCTTAAAGTGGTAGGTCTGACGGCAGATGGTCCAGACCCTAAGCCACTGCTGCCCGCTTTGCCCAGTTTCTACCCAAATGATCCCAGAGCCTTACCTTTCATTAGACGTTGCAGTTGCCCACCTGTCCGGATCCTTCTCCCTGGCAGAGCCGCATTTGCGCGACGCACAGACTCCTCGCTGCCTCTGCCGTACCAGGAAGCACTTTCCCGTCCAGTAATTTAAAATCACTTCATCAGCAGTGGGTGTAACCGTCTTAAACAATACCCGGCCGCGTGTAACAGGCACTTGGCGAGAGCAAGTCAGTCAGAAAGCAGAGCCGCTCCGATTATCTCACAAGAAAAAAGGCCCCTTTCTGCTTTAAAACAGCGTACAGTACAACTCCAAGATTGTTTCTCATACTGCTGATTTCGTGTGGTACACACGGGTCACCGACTGCCACGGAGGGATGAGAGCAGCTCAAGAAGCTGAAGCGACTTAAGTGAGTGACACAGGTAGAGTACGAAACTGAACGAGGCTCCAAAGCGACAGGATCGGGGACGCGAGGGCCGGGTGATGACATTTCATTTAAAACAACTACTCACCGGGTCTAATGCGTAAAGACTTGGGTGCAAACACAAAGATCAACGGCAAAGGTACTTAAACCGTTTTTCCCCCCCCCCCCCAAGTATAAATTTTGCCATTTCAAATAATTTCAATTTTTACTGTTAGTTTTGCAAAAACTAATTAATATATGGATTAACGTATGGGCACAATGGACACTGGCTGAGGGCCCCAGGAGCATAGGGGCCAATGATGTTTCTGATGCCTATGTATGTTTCTGTTTTGCTATCAAAACAGAGGCCCGGGGCAGTACTTTCCCTGGGGGCCTAAGATGCTGTTAAGACAGCTCTGGGGATCACCAGTTTTAAAATAGTACTTGTAATGTTCATGTTAAAACATTTGCTTAATATGCTGTGTTTAAATTAAGCATCTTAAAATACACGCTAACTACACACTTTCCAGTGACAATACTAAAAACAACTTGCACATAATTGATATTGTAACAGAAACAGAAATAATCCTACACATAATGTCGCAGTATACAGCCTCTTTTTTTATCAATTTTAACTTGCCAAATAAACACTAAATCTCTTTCTTGTAAAGATTCACTGTGGATATGTGTATAAGTAAGCAATGTTGAACTCAATTCTAAAATTACTTATATATTTGCTTATTAAACATTCATCCATCCATCCATTATCCAACCCGCTATATCCAGATTAAATTTAATCCAGTGTGTTTTACAGTAAACAATGAAATATACTATATGGGGGACTGCATTGTAAAAATTGAGCAACAATCAAACTGTAACAGAAAAAGCCTAGTGGTTAGGTTTGTAGTCATCTGAATTGGTGGAAAACTAGAACTCAAACAAAGTGAAAAATCCTTGATGGCTGACTATATAGGTTAGTCCAGTTACAAATCTGCAGAAGGAGAGAAGATAGTTAGGAGGACCCATGTATTTTGTAAAAGTTTTGTGTTTTCAAAAGGCATCTGAACACCACCAGCTTTATGAGCACTATAAATCACTGTGGAACATTCATCCAGCAGTTTGGGAACAAGATTTGAAACGTATCCTACATGGCATGTCTGGAAAGAAGTGCGGCCGGGAATAGACTGGCCAAAGCAGAACAGAGAGTTTTTAAAGAAATTATTGTGAATTATACAAAGGGGATTAAAAACTAGGGCTAATTGATTATTCAATAAAAAAAGTGGATTGGGGGGAATAGAGAGTTTTTTTTTTTTTATTTGTTGAAAGAATTTATAGGTTTTTAATTAAAAAACAATCTTGCCTTACTTTTGATGTGAAATGCTAAAAACAGACTTGAAAAAATGGTTACTAAACAAAAACATATTTCAGATATTTATTAGTATAATTAGGAATCCTAAATTGGTCCTTGGTACAATAGTCAGCCCTGGGATGTGACCTTGAACTGGATATAACTGAATGTTACATACTAGTAACAATTTCATTATGTTATGTTATGGAGTGGCACAGTGGTAGTGCTGCTGTCTCGCAACAAGGAGAACAGGGTTCATGTTCCAGGTCCTCCCTGTATGTTCTCCCTGTGTCTGAGTGGACCTCCTCCAGGTGTTCCCACAGTTCAAAGACATGCCAGTTGGGTGGACTGGTGCGTGTTTGTGTGTGTGTGTTCACTTAGTGATGGACTGGCAGCTTGTCCAGGGGATTGCTTCTGCCTTGTGCCCTATTCTTGCTGGGATAGACTCATGTGACCCTGCTCAGGATTAAGCAAGCTTAGAAAATGGTGTAATATGTTATTTTATGTTGCTTTTCTATGCTTCTGTTATCAAACCTGCTTAATCCACTTTATAGTGGTGGCAACTTCAACTGATCCCAGCCACTAACCTTGGCAAGAAGCTGCTTAATCGTGGTGCAAAGGACAAACATTGACACAAATAATGTTAGTTCTCAAATATGGTAAAATAAAGTATTACAAAAATATCAAAATCTCAGATCCTCAACACTACTGTACTAATCAAAAGCTGTTATAGTATTCATCTTTGCAGAAAGAAGCAACAGCACACTATGTAACTGGGGGAAATGTCAGGATGCTATTACCTCTGTGCCTACTTATTACATTTGCCACTGTGAAGAATTATACACATACATTAACATTTATTTTTTATTTATTTGTTTGTTTGTTTTTATTTACAAATCAGAATGACTGGCTGTATTATTTGTCCTGTGAGTCTGTATCCTTGTTTTTATTTTATTGTTGCTATATGCATGAGAATTTCAATTTGGGATTAATAAAGATTATGTTATTTTATCTAATCTAATCTAATCTAATTAATTTTTGTTATTATCCCATAATCGTTTAAAACTGTTCTTACTTTGTGACACTGCTAAAAGATGTAGCCAGCACTTTAGGCAGCTTACATATTTGTCATTGGTAGGAGAACTTGTGGGGAAAAAAGTTGTGTTCTGTGGCAAACTCATATTAAAATTAAAAAAAAAATTAAATAGGTATTTTTTATATGAACTTGCAGTACATCTGCTTTTATCTGTATTTACCTCTCTACAACAAGTTTGCGTAAAACAATACAGTGCCTCTTTCCAGTTAATGAATGTAATTTATGTATACTGTGGCGAGCAGCTGGGGGCGGTACCCAGCCGGGATGCCTGGAAGGACTGGAAGAGGGACTACGCCTCCTCCAGACCATGAGAGGGCAGCCACCCTGGTTGGTATGGGGACCACGGGAACAGAGCATGGAAGCTCAACCCTATAGGGGTCCGTGGTCACCACCAGGGGGTGCCCAGATGCCTGAAGAGCCCTGGACGTCAGCACTTCCGACTCACCCAGAAGTGCTGGTGGAAAGATTACCAGGGACACCTGGAGTGCTTCCGGGTGCTCAGCTGTCACTTCCACCACACCAGGAAGTGCTGGCGGAAGTTCATTGGGAGGCACCTGGAGCACGTCCAGGTGAACATAAAAGGGGCCGCCTCCCTCCATTCGGCAGCTGGAGTCGAGTGGAAGAGGACGAAGCCTGGAGGGGAGGAGTGGAGGCGGTGAAGAGAGAGGCATTGGAAAAGGCCTGGACTAAAGGGTGATTGGTGCAGGGGCACTGGGTTGTGTGTGGTTTACTTTATTGTTGTAAATAATGTAAATAAAGCGTGTGTGGTGACTTGCAATGATGTTTGCCTGTCTGTGTCCGGGCTGCCTTCCACAGTACACAGTATGGTATATACAGTAATTAATGGAGATAATACTTACTGTAGGTATATTGTTGAAAAACTATTAATTAAATATGTACTGGTGTTAAATAAAACTAGAATACAGTATGAAATATGAAAGTTCATCTCTACAGTAAAAATTAAAACATAAAATACAGATAAATATGCAGCACAGAAAGATAGCACAAAAAGCCTGAAGGTATACCTGTCAAATTTTCATAAAAAGATTTACAAACCAAAACATGGCTACAGTAGTTACAGAATAAAACTAGAAATAAGGGGCATGGTAAAACTAACAGACACAATATATTAGTGAGGGATAAACTAATACTTTTAGGGCACATAGCAATCCAAACTAGAATAAAAAATGGAGATATTGACTGTAAGTGAGGAAACTGCGGATCAAAAGCCACAGAGAAAAGTGGATGTTCAGGCTGGATTTGAAAGTCAAGACAAATGAATCACCAACATGCAAGGAAGATGGCTGTGGAAAGTATGAGTCCTATTTAAACATGTCACTAGGGTCTTCAAAGAGTTGGGTGATGGGGATTTGGAACCGTGAGAATGCCTTCTTGGGGCTTCAGGGAGTGTTGATCATTATCCAGGAACATTAAAACAAAAATCTTCAGAACTCAGTAGAAGAATTTGAAGGTAATTTGTTACGAGGCTGGAAGCAAATGTATATGACCTAAGAGATGTTTGGTTTGAGTCAAAACTATGGTGGTTGCATTTTGAACCTGCTGCATCTTCTAGAGACTGGATGTGTTCAAAGTCTTTGTGAATTTGATTTTGATGGAGGTCTTTACCACCTGTAGTATGGCAGTGTTCAGATGGCCTTGGAAATACACAAGTCAGATTTCAGGAACAGTTGTATTAATAGACAATGTGTACCATCATGAAATATGTTCCTGTCGATATGTAGTTAAAGGGAGATTGAGTCATTCATTTGTTTATTGGACACATAAACTACAACATGTCTTGAAGCCCAGAATACTGCAGTTGATCAGCAGCATTCACCCCACACAGATGCAAGTAAAATTGGTTGACATTGATTCAGGAATATTACCTTGAGCAACGGCATTTTGGTGGTTTCCTAAAACAGAGTCAGTGCAAATGAATAAGGAGGGCATATTCTGATGAATAACAGAACATAAGCATGTTGGTAAACTGCAGGTTTTGCATAATTTTATTTCAACTCCATGCCAACCAAATACATAGGTGGGAAATGATCACCTTGCAAGCAATGACTGAGACAAGTGTTAATGTCTCCAAAGAAGCATGCATGCGCATTTAAAGCTTCATTTTTTTTTTGCTGTAGAAAATTTCATTTAATTTCCTTAAAGAAAACATTTTTATTAATGTGGTGTTTAATGTTAAATATTCGATAAAGTATGTCTACTAGGACTAGATGTTTTAATCCCTTTGTAATCAGGACAGCATTGATTTCTTAGGTAGGACTGGAGGTGTCTTCATGGGTTTTCATCGGGCAGTGTTACTGCCTCCAATACGACACATCATCAGTTGTGTACCCCGGGGTCATTGGGTGTTTCGGCCTTTATCACAATACACCCTCGCCCGAGGACGGCCCACCACAGGCCTGATCAGACCTAGGTGTGTGCCGCACTGGAGGCTCCATGAGCAGCCCATACGGTCTCATTCCACTTCAGCCACAACCAATGGCTGCTTCTTATACCGGTATCCGCCAGCTCCTTAATGGTTTTCCGCTGAGCCTGCCAACTGACTCCTACCTCCTTCAGCAGCCTCGTGGTGGACCTAGCTACGAAACCCCTGCAGCCCACCTCCACTGGATGCACAGACACTTTCCAGCCCTGGTCCTCTGCCTCATCTGCCAAGTTTGTATATCGCAGCTTTTTCCTTTCAAATGCCTCATCGATGGCTTCCTTTCATGGGACTGTGAGCTCCACAATGAACACACGTCGACAGGATTTAGACCAAAGGACCAGGTCTGGCCGCAGGTTTGTTATTGCTATTTCAGGTGGGAAAGTTAGTCTTTGATTTAAATCCACTTGCATTTCCCAGTCTCGGGCTGCATTCAGTGGACATGAGACTGGAGATGATCTTTTGGCCGGCTGCTTCTCCCCTTCATGGACAAAAGACGTTTGTTGCTGAGAGGCAGTCTCAGCTTCCAAGGGTATGGCGTTGGTAGTTACCCTCTTGATCTCCAGTGCAGCTGCCAAGCTCCTCAACACTTGGTTGTGGCGCCAGGTGTATCTGCCTTGGGTAAGGCTCGTCTTGCAACCCACCAGGATGTGCTTAAGAGTTGCTGGGGCAGCACACTGGAGACAGGCTGGATCCTCTCCAAACCAAAGATGCAAGTTTGTTGGAGAGGACAGGACATTATATGTGGCTCTGATGGTAAAGCCCAGCATATTGGACTCCATGTTCCAGAGCTCGCTCCAAGTGATCTTTCTCCTCTCTACACCATCCCACTTCATCCAGCGGCCTTGCTTGGCTTGGGACACAGCCCTAGCACATCTGTCCGCTTCTTCCTGGTGGCGCACCTCCTCTGTCACCAGGCGTTGCCGTTCTAACGGGTTTGCCTTCTGCCATGTGGGTGTTGTACGCAGGCCTAGGTCCCCTCTGCTGGTTTGGACTTGTCCCACTATGTCCTGATGTCTCAGGGCAGCCTTTGCCTTCACCTCCTCCCTGTTACCAAGGTTGGAGCAGCACCTCTAACCAAGGGATCCCTAGATTCCGTGAGGGTTATTTCAAGCCTTGCTTTGTGGCATTTGTACTCTTCTACCAGGCTTGATATTGGAAGAGAGAGCGCTCTGTTGCCATATAGGCCTGTGCTACTGAGGCATCTGGGTAATCCAAGCCACCTCCGCACCTGCACATCCACCAGCCTCTCCAGCCACTTGGCATTGGATAGGGTGACCTCGTAGATGGAAATTGGCCACATGAGGCGGGGCAACAATCCAAACTGAAAGCACCAGAGCTTCAGCTTCCCTGGGAGAGCAGTATGGTTAATTTGCTTTAGGTCGCTGATAGGGTCCTGCCTGAGTTGTTCCACCTGTTCGGAGTCTTTTAGCTCTGCATTGTACCAACGTCCAAGGCTTTTGATGGGCTTTTCCAGGATTGTTGGTATCAGCACATCATTAACATGGAACCTCTCGTTGACAAGCTGGCCCTTAACGATGGAGATGCTATGGAATTTTTCTGGTTTAATCTCCATTCATGCCCATTTGATGTTACCCTGTAGTGTGTACAGCATGTCTGGTCTGTCTGGTGCATGCCTTCGTTGATGTTATAATTGTCATGTCATCCATAAACGCCCTGATCATAGGAAGACACAGCCCGCTCTTCAGACGTTCCCCTCCAACCACCCACCGTGAAGCTTGAATAATTATCTCCATTGCCATGGTGAAGGCCAGTGGGGAGATGGTACAGCCCGCCATTATGCCAATCTGCAGGGACTGCCAAGCAGTTGTTTGGTCTTGGAGTGTAATGCAGAACTGGGGGTCCTGGAAATAGGCTTTTTCCAGCCTTGTGATGGTCTCTGGGACATGGAAAAAGTTGAAGGCTGTCCACAGTAACTCATGAGGCACTGACCTGAAGGCATTGGCCAGGTCTAAGAAGACAACATGCAGATTTTTCTTTCCCTTCTTGGCCATTTGTACTTGGTTCCAAATCATACTTGCATGCTCCAGACAGCCTGAGAATCCTCTTATCCCTGCCTTCTGCACAGAGGTGTCAACATAGTTGTTCTTCAGCAGGAACGCTGATAGTCTTTGGGCCACAACACTGAAGAAAATCTTTCCTTCCACATTTAGTAACCTGAACTGATAGATGGTTGAGGAGTTCTTTTCTTTAGGAATCAGGATCCCGCCTGCCCTTCGCCAAGCCTTAGGTATGATTCCTTTTTCCCATGCCACTTTCATCAGCTTCCAGAGGTACAGTACTTTGAGACACCTAAGGTGTTCTTGTAGAGCCTATACGGAATGTCGTTGGGCCCAGGGGCTTATGCTGATCTTGCCCATCTTAATGTGGTCTCAACTTCCCTCCATGTAGGGGGTCTTTTGTCCAGCTGGTGTTCAGGTGGTTGGATAGGTGGCATGTCTTCTGGGATGGTGACTGGCACAAGTGTCTGATTGTCAGAGTTTGTTTTGCTTAGGTGTGCCTCTAATTCCCTCATAGGTACTTTAAGGGTCCCGGTTTTCTCCTTGACAAAGAGATCTTTGGCAAACTTGTAGGGATCTCTGTAGAAGGCAGTCCTTGTCCGCTCTTTCTTCTTACGTTGTTTTCTCAAGTGTTCTGCTCTTCGCAGCGTTACAAGGCGCTGCTCGATGATGCCCTGTAGTGCCTCAATTCCTTTCCTTTCCTCTTCAGAGGCCTTCTTCCATTGTTTTCGCAGGCATCTTCTGTCTTTCACAAGTTGCTCCATGTCTTGCTGCCTCCTGGACTTGAGATGGCCTGATGGTTTCTTCTGAGCTCTGAAGTTCTTGCTTTTCACTCCAAATCTCTCAGCGCCATAACTGTATATAATTTCTCCCATCTTGTCTAGTTTCCTTTCGATGTCAACTTTCAGATCTTCTAAGAGATGGACGAGGTCGGAGTCAATAGTTCTCCACTCCTTTTTCTGGCAGGATTTGAGCCACAGAATTTGTGGCTTTCGTCCACCCAAAGTTGTCCTAAATGTTTCTTTGCTTGTTAAAATGCATCCATTGAGCATGGGAGTACTGAAAATGGGATGACGGCAGGTACTGCCACAATCTCCAAAAGGTTTTTTAATGTTATCCATGCGTCCATCTATTATTAGACCTCCTTTATTGGGCAAGAGCCCACCCCGTAGGGGGAGCCACATCATTTGAGGGAAAATCAAACAGGCACTATATGCAATCATGCAGGGACAATTTAGAGCAATTTATTGTTCATGTGTTTGGTATGTAGGTGGAAAACTAAGGTATACAGAGAAAAAGTCACATAGACCAAAGGATAACATGCAAACACCACACAGACATTTACCATGCCTGGGACTCAAACCCAGAAACGGCAAATTAACTGAATGAACTACTGCAGGGATTCCCAAACCCGGTCATGGGGACCTACTGTGGCTGCAGGTATTTGTTTCAACCAGCTTCAGTTTTCAATTGGACTCCTGGGCTAATTAGGTCAACTGTTATTTCCAAGATTCTGTGTTTTGGGAAAAGTATAGAAATTAGAAAACTAAGTTTGGCAAATAAAAAAGTATTACAATGTACTAAGATATGGGAAAATGTATTCTTCTTTCTTTTTAACATTTTCATCTTGATTTTCATTCTAATTTTCCAGGTGTTCTAATTGTTTAATTAATTCATTATTTACTAATTAGTGGGTCTGACACTAAAATAGTTGCATTCTTTCATGATTCAGTGTTTGCTCTGCTAGTTTTGAATTGTCATTATTAAGATACAATGAAGGGAGCAAACTGCACAGAGAAAGGACGAAATGTAATAAAACAGAGTTAAGCATAACTCTATAGCAAAAATAGAAATATTTCTACATATTTTACAAATGTAAAAATCATGCTGCAGTGATTTTCTAAATGTAGAATAAGAGAAGAGGACAAAAACAGCTAATTAAATTTGATCAGTGTTGTCGCTGATTATGAATTTGGTTGGAACAAAAACCTGCTGCCACAGTGGGTCCCCAGGACCAAGTTTGGGAACCCCTGAACTACTATATTACTGTCCCTACCTAATCTTGATTGCAGCCTTTACAGGTGATCAGGACACCCACCCACCTTGTAATCAAAGACAATTTTAGAGTCAGCCCCTCCTCTAGGAAATGAATCTAACTTCCAGCTTGCCCTGATCTTCTTATGTTTCTTTAAACAGGTTCTTACTTGCAAATGTTTGAGGAAATTGTTTCTTATTGAATCAACAGACATTTGTTGCACTTCAACGCCCCAACCTCCACCACCTTCCCCAGGAGCTCTGGCTTTGATGGTGTGATGGAGTGTGTCTGACAGCAAGTAAAATGACTATCAGTAATTGCAGTACATGCAAAGTATGGTAGAGTACAGTGTGAGTGTTTTTCTTCATTGGCAGTCACATACAAACTTTGACTTCATTCAGACATTAAGTCAAAATTGCATGTCAGTTTAAATCGAAACATGGCATTTTAATACCAATGTGCATTATTTAGTCATTTGTCACTGTATATTCTGGCTTTTTTATGATATCCAGAAGACTTAGATGTTTGACTAGTGCTGAATTTTTAGGAATTCAAAATTAGGAAAGAATAACAAATAAAATACAGTACCTACAAACTAATAAAGGGCAGCTTATGGTACAAGGCCTGGAGAGCAGGGAATGTTTTGCCCCTTTAAAAGGACAGTACTGCCTTAGAGCAAGCTCAGGAGTCCAGAGACACTAGGGGGCTGCTAGAGGGTGCTACTGAAGAGCCTGGTGTCCCTACTGCAAAAACAGATCTGCCCCAACTCTGAAAGTGATTTTGGGGCTTGGCAAGCAGTAACCCTCCAGGACATAATTTGAAGTCCTGTCACTGTCAGTAGGACATTAAGCCTTGAGTCAAAATGTGAGTTTGGATAAGCATTCAGCAAGCATAAAAATGAGAGGAGAGGCCAGAAAATGTGGTCGAGAAAGAGAGAGAGAGACAAGAGATGAAAGAAGGAAGTTTTTGTTGTGTGGCATGTTCAAGTGGGCAAGCTACCCCTCCTGGTAGATAGCTGGTGCATATTCAGCTTCAGCGAAACAGCACTTTATTGTTTTTTTTTTTTCTCAGCTGGTTTTGGTATTTTTGTCTGCTGTCTTTCTTTAACACAGCCTTTCCATAACCGTAAACCACCCACTTTTATACACTTTGGCTTCCTTCCTTGATATGGCTACTTTGAAAGCACTGTCTCCTGTTAAAATATCAAGAAACTATAAATAAATATACTCTTTATGGAGTACATTCTTAAAAAGTGTCTGATGCCATTATTGTCATACAGGCACCATAGTTTTAATCAGTTTCTTCTTGAGGTACCTGCTTTTATTGTGCTGTTCTATTACAAAACCTCTTTTTCAAGTTCAAGAAAACTGTGAGCATTATTAGGAACACCTGTAACTCTGCTTATCAATGCAATTATCAAATCAGCAAATCATGTGGCAACAACACAACATGTAAAATCATGAAGATACAAGTCAGGAGCTTCAGAAAACATTCACATCAAACACTAGAATGGGGAAAAATGTGATTTCAGTGATTTCCACCAGGGCACGATTGTTGGCGCCAGATGGACTGGATTAGGTATTTCTGTAACTGCTGATCTCCTTAGATTTTCACACATAGCAGTCTTTAGAGTTTACTGTACTACAAATAAAACACATTCAGTGTTTATGCTGATAGAAACACTTTGTTGACGAGAGAGGTCAGAGGAGAATGGCCAGGTAGGCTTGAGCTGACAGAAACTCAGAGAACCACTCTGGACAACTGTGGTATGCAGAAAAGCATTTCAGAATGCAGAACATGTCGAACCTTGAGGCGAATGGGCTACAACAGCAGCAGGCTACATCGGTTCCACTCATGTCAGCCAAGAACAGAAAACTGAGGCTGGAGCTGTCACAGGCTCAACAAAACTGGACAGTTGAAGACTGTAAAAATGTAGCCTGGTCTGATGAATGTTGGTTTCTCTTGAGACACAGAGATGGTAGGGTCAGAATTTGATGCCATGTACCCAGCCTGCCTTGCGGCAACAGCCCATGCTGGTGGTGGTGGTGGTATAATGGTATGGAGGATGTTTTCTTGGCATACTTTGGGCCTGTTAGTATTGATCAATCATAGATTGAGTATTGATGCTGATCATGTGTATCCCTTCATGGCTGCAATTTATCGATTTTCTAATGGCTACATTATATCACTATATCACAAAGAAAAAATTGTCTCAACCTGGTTTCATTAACATGATAATGAGTCAAGTGTTCTTTAGTGGCCTTCCCTTTCTGAATCCAATAGAACACCTTTGGGATGTGGTAGAATGGAAATTAACAGTATGACTGTGCAGCTGACAAATCCACAGAAATTGTATAATGCAATCATGTCAGAATGGACTACAATCTCAAAGGAATGTCTCAACATCTTGTGGAATCCATGCCACAAAGAACTCCGGCTGTTTTGACGGTAAAATGAGGCCCTACCCAATATAAGTAAAATGTATAAAAGTAGCCAAGTCAAATATTAAGGCCCCAAGCTCTCAACAGATGTGCACATCTCTTTACAAAGTACAAAGAACAAATTATTTTTTTATTTTTATATCTATAGAAATACAGCCCTTTTACTTATAGTACATAACTGGTTTTAACAGGAACGTTTAAGAAAGATATTTCAACATTAACAGCTATGTTACCCAAAAAAGTTAGATGATCAATGATGGTATGGTTCAACTGACCCTAGAACACAATAGGTGACAGGTCCTCTGTTTTGATGGTGTTTTATCCAAGAAGGTTGTCCAGGTTGCACTTTAGTCTGCACTGTTTCCATGTATAAATATTTTACCTTTTAGCACACAGAAAGAAGCAAAATGCATTGCTGAAGCCACTACCAGTTCATGGCTGTCTCAGCTCATCAAACCTGACACCAGTGCAGGTGAAATTAGCAATGGCAAATATTGAAACTGGTGCTGAGGACTGAGTTCTGTCTATCCCATTCTCTAAGGGATTATTGGGGGGCACCATGTCACTATAGTTGGTGTAATATTTTGACACAACTGCTGTGACTGCCAATCAGACAATCCACATGTCCAACTCTGTTGATGCTCTGGGACTCCTTCTCAGTAACTCCAGTGATTTGTCTTTTATGAGACTCAGTTGTTTAAATTAATAATGCTGCGTTATTCTTTTTTATTTTGAGGCTAATGGGCTGCCCTCTAGTGGCTTCTTCATTACCAAATAGCATGCAAACCTAACCATCTGCCTACTTTTACACTCTGCACTGCCACACCTGTGTGTATGCAAACTGGACCTCCACTTTTGAGGATAAATAATTTTTGTCACCATGTGTATATATCAATACTCCAAAGCAAATTACAATGTCATAATTCAAAACAGACAAGTGCTTCCAGTACAGCCATGCTTATTCCCTGCTGCTTGCTCAATTTTCTCCCCAGTGTCAACAAGATGGTGTCAAAGCATATTTATGTTTATTTTAATTATTATTTATACAGGGAAACTTACTTTCTTACAATTTTACTTGCCTCATTCAGTTAAATTCTGATTTTCAGCAGGTTTCCTGTTCTGCAGTATGTTAAACAAAACAACAGTAAACACCAACAACAATAAGCAACAAGACAAATATTACTGCATAGGAGTATCCAAGTATTGCAACAACCTAGCAAACAAACACATTTTACCAAAAACACATTTTTACCCCCCCCCCCAATTCACTGTAAAGCTGCTGCCCCATTGATGAAACAAGTGTAGGTAGTGACAGGTGGTCCTCGCCAATGTCCTATGGCAGCCACCTCTGGCAGTATTGCTTACTTTAAATAATTGAAATGCCTAAAAGCCAGCTTCCACACCTTCATCCAATTTATTGTGTAATGTAATGGTTTCTGATAAGTACCTGAAAAATAACCCTTTTAGAGTAAATAGTATTTTCCAGTCTACAGCTAAAATTTTTATTTCATTATTCAAATGAAGTTTAAGCCCATTCTTTATATGTGCACCTCCATGTTCAAAGGCTTTGATGTGTGCATATGCCTGCTTAATAAAACTGGTCAGAGTTAATGAAGACTGATGATGGATCCAACATGCAGTGTTCAAAATCCACACCTAATTGCAGTTTGTATGGAAACAATTTCATGGATTTTCACCAAATACTCGCCATATCCTCTTACTTTCCCTATCATGAATTTTCAATGACTACTCCAATGACATTGTGTGTACAAGAGTGTGGATGTGTGGCAGAGTTGGCACTGTGATGGACTGGTGCCCCATCCAGCTTTGCTTCTTTTCTGTTACCCATTGCTCCTAGGATTGGCTCTGGACCCAGCTATCCTATACCAGGGGTGTGGTGCTTAGCACTGCTTTCTCATAGCTCCCAGTCCTCAGGTTTTATTTACTCTCCAATCATTGTCTATGTATGTATGATTAGTGTTTGCTATGATCTCTCTATTTTTGCCTGGGTTTCCTTGTGCTCTGTGATTTATATTACCTGTTATTCCATCCAAGTCTTATTTTTAACTTCCTTTCCAACCATCCATCCATCCATCCATCTATCTATCCATTATCCAACCTGCTATATCCTAACCACAGGGTCACGGGGGTCTGCTGGAGCCAATCCCAGCCAACACAGGGAGCAAGGCAGGAAACAAACCCTGGGCAGGGTGCCAGCCCACCACAGAGCGCACACACACACACACCAAGCACACACTAGGGACAATTTAGAATCGCCAGTGCACCTAACCTGCATGTCTTTGGACTGTAGGAGGAAACTGGAGTACCCAAGAGATGTGCCTTAATTTAGATAGCTGAATGTTTGAAGTGAGTAGCATAGCACATTCACTTGATTCACACCATTAGTCAGTAGTGTTTGCTAAAATGCAGTAACCAAACCAAGGACTGAGGCTGGAGACAGTGATGCAAACCACAGACAAACAGGCATTTACTTTTACAGCTCATATTGGAGCGTCACCACCAACAAAGAATCCGAATCTAAAAAATCCCATCACTATTTATAAATAACACTCCAATAGCATGTCCTTTTTCAACCTAATTATAAGATGGTAGGACCAGTGCCAGTGGGCTAGGTTATTTTGCGTGCTAGGCCAAGCTTATTAGTGTACCAACTGTCTTTCGGTAGCTAACTCCTGTGGCGGGGGTTCCCCCTCACCTCTCCTTATGATCTGTGCCCTTGATGAATGTTTAATTCGACATAATGCTGGTGCTGACCCTGGGTAGGATACATTATTTATGCCATTCTGTCTCGCTCTCTTTTCTGTCTTCTCCCACCATCCCCAACAAATTCTCCATTTACCAAAGAACTGCATGTTGTTACAGAATTCAGTGTCCAAACTGGTTCCAACTGAGTGCCACTTCATTCTATAAACACCTACTAAAATGTCACTTTTGACACAACAATTTAATGGTGTCATTACTGAATCTTTCTTAGCAGTAAAATTTGATATCTAATGTTAGTGAAAGGCACAGAAGACACACAAACATCCTAATGTCTAAATGTTACTTGATCTGTAACTTTATTGAATAGATCTTTCTTCTTTAACAGCATTTCTTCAAATTGACAGGCAATAATTCGACTGCAATATTCATGGATGTGTCAAGAGTGATCTACATGCTTTTGTACCAACGAAGTTGTTTAGGCAGAAGCCAATCCTTGCCAGTAATGGAATTTATTATGTAATTTTATGGCCTTGTTATGGCTTTATTTTACCAGTTCAAGTCATTCTTGTCGTAGATTTTTCTTTTTCAATTGTATCATATAAATGATTTAGGACTCAGAGCAAAATAGATTATCAATCCTTATATATATATGTATATATATATATATATATATATATATATATGTGTGTGTGTGTGTGGAAGCGAAGGTCTGTGATACGGTTTGCATATTTGGAGATAATGAATCACATATCATAAAATAGTTTTTATTCCTGAGCTTTCAGCTCCTGCCAGGAGCCATCATCAGAGGATAATGCTTAGACATAAAAGAATCAAAGGCAATATATAGCAAAATTAGGTGAGGAGGGCAGGGGGAGATAATGAGGTGGGGTTAGGAGGGTGTTGGTTGTAAAGTTCAGCCTGAATCTTGGCTATCAAATGAAAACGCCATTAACAGACATCTGGACATAAACCTAGCATATGCAAACTTAAGAAGAAGAACATCCTCATAATAAATAAAACTTTACGACCAACGCCCTCCTAACCCCATAACCCCACCTCATTATCCCCATGCACACGCTCACCTAACCCCCCCATCTAATTTTGCTATATACTGTATTGCCTTTGATTCTTGTATGTCTAATCATTATCCTCTGATGACGATTCTTGGCAGGAGCTGAAAAAAGTAATAAAAACTACCTTATGATACGTGATTCATTCTCTCCCTTTGTGGATCTCCAACTATATATATATATATATATTTAAAGGGAGTTAAGAAATCAAGAAGCAGTTATGAACTTTGAAAGCTACTGTTAAAGACTAAAAAAGCAGTCAATGGTTCAGGAATCTTAACAAGCAAGTTAATGAAAAAGGAAAGGAAAAATGTTGCTTGGGCTTTGGTAGCAATGATTGGAACACTGTAGCCCTCCAGGATAAATCTGAGGATGCCCACCCTAATGTTATCTTGAAGGAAGCACGGAGAAGAGGATGAGGCCGGGTCTAGTAGGGGTACGGTTGGGTGATTTTAAGTAGTAGGTTGGACTAGGTAGGTAAGGGTGGAGCTGGCTTGATTTCTGGTCAATGACCAACCATGGTAGGCAAAATGATCAATACTGAACTTAGTTTCTTGTAAATAAATCACTTTTGCTAAATTAGCCTCTTAAGACTTGTAAAGCACAGTACAATGACAGATACAAGACGTTACACTATATTGCAGTAATATTGTATGGGCAGTGGCAAGTAGCAGCAGCCTAGTGTGGCATCAGCGAGGAGTCACCAAGAGTCTGAGCTGGCATTCAATCATTCAAATGGGCATCTTCAGAACCAGCAGGACATCCTTTATAAATGGCACCCTGCCAGCGTCACATGAATTTCAACTGGTGCGGTAACAATGAGTTATCCATCTTGGGCAGTGAGCTACCTAACAGAGCAATGTGAAGAACAAGAATCCATTGATCAATGTTGCTGACGCTGCAGTACCTTATTATACAGTGTTTTTTGTGATTATAACCCTCTGACACCACCAATCCACTTTCCAGTGTGTCATTTTGTCTATCTCAGGCTTTGGGCTATTTTCTTTCTTTTGGAAAAATTCGCTATTTATAAGCCGTCACTGGGCTACATTTTTTAGGAACCTGGCAATCTTGTGCCTATTTCTTGTATTTGTTTGTCTATGGTCACACTTGTCTGTTTCATTATTTTCCCTTTTAATTAAACTAAATTGATGTAAGTTAATTAAACAATAGATCAACTTCCTGATCTAAATGTGAAAAAACACTCCAGTTGTAATTGTGTTAGCCTTGTAAAACACCCTGATGCATGCGATTGACAGAGCTATATACAACAAATCATGATTAATTATATAATTAATCTATTTGACTTGGCAATACAATTCTCTTGATACACCAATTAACCTTCGATTAACATCTGTGTTAAGCGCCCCACTCGGAGAAATCACAGTGGTGCAACTTACACGCCTAAAGTGGCTCCCACCTGAAAGTACGTCCTTGCAGATGTGAGGCTGCAGTGCTAACAACTGAAACATCATGCTGATCATACCGCGTTTATTTTGTTGAGCAGGCTAAAACCTGCCCAGGCCCTCAATTAGCCCCCCGACTTGTTTTTTTTTTCCGTTAAGGTCGGCACTGTAAACCACCTTGCTGATCACAAATTAATTAGTTAAGCAGGTTTAAACATTTCCGGATACCCCAAATGTGTTTTGTTTTGTTAACGCCTCGATCTGCTCACTTCGGAGCTGAAATCGCCGGTCGACCTCAAGCGGCCGCCTTCTGCCACAGAGCTTCGTTCCTGTCGGATTACAGCCTCTACTTACATCCGGTTGCGTGGCATCGAATGCAAAAGTAGACAGCCTTGCGAATGCGATCTAATTACAAGTTACGCAAACGAGCAACTCCAGCTGGATTATTGAAAGCGCTGGGGGAAAAAGAAACGCGAAAACGACAAAATTGCGCTACAGCGAAAACGATTCTCACGTTATAAAACTCGGTTTTCAAAAATTAAACGAGCAATTAACTGTGTGAGAAAATCAAACTTCAAACACCACGATTCACGGGTTTTACTTTCATTATTAGGCAGCCCTTCTACCTCCTCACGCAGGCAGGGGCGCAGTCAGGAAATCATTTCGGTAGTGGATGGGGGTGAGAAGAAAGCACATGCCTCATAATTCCGTATATGATCGATCAGCTGGAACTGGAAATCCAATCCTGCCCATTTTCTGCTCACGTTATGTCGCCGTACCAGTCCCCCGTTCATTCATTCATCAAACATTTCACGAATTCCTTTTCCGTTCCCGTTAATTCTGGTCCCCCACTTATTGCCAGCCTCGAAATCCCTGTGGGTCCGTGCTAGTGGATGAGGTGAACATGCAAGCAAGTCACCTAAAGTAAATTATATACATTAATCACTAAGACTTTAAATCCCATGTAATTGGCATGCAAAGTACAGTGAAACCATTTATTTTCAATACTTGCTTCCTGCTTCTTAAGGAATAGCCCTGAAAAAGACACGTCATGCGTGTTATCATTTTAAGACTTTTCTAAAAGTGAAAAGGAAAGGAGAATAGTTGTTACACATATTGTTGTTACACATTGCTAATAAAGTGTTAGCAAGACATACAGTAACATAAATTAATCACATTTTCTGGAATAAGAACATATGCGTTTTGGACTAAGGTGTCCAGTAATTCTAAAGGTAACCAAAAAATACATTAATTTAGAAAACAACATTCATAGGTTCAAAAAAAAAGTATACCCATACTTTGCACCACCCTCCTCCCCTCAAACCCACTTATTCCGCTCTGACTGTTGGACCAGTGAGCAGTCCTGAAAGGAGTGTCAGATGATCAATGGGCATACTTTTGCACGCTGAGTCCCCATTTATCATACAATATGTTTTTGTGATACAAGAGGGGGAAAACCTGTACAAGCCCAGGGAGAATGTACAAAGTCCACTACGTGCTTAGACTCAATCCCAGTCTCCTGCAGTTGGGATTAAATAGTCCACCCCATTTTCTGAAACCATTCAACCATTTTCTGATGTGGACAGCAAATAGCAGTCCTAAAACACACATTAGAGACAAGGCACGTATCAGTCCTGAAGGTTAACTCAAGTCAGGCAGACACCTCTACTCACACTGGACCAAAATGTAGGCACTAATGAAACCTTCAGCCACATCTACAGGGCGTGGTGAAAAACTGGTACACCTGGTGAAAAACAGCATGTATGCTGCTGGGAAGACAGACATACCTCTACATAGACAGTGGCTAGGATGGAAACTAAATGTATGCACCCTGGGGCCGTGAGACAGCAGTACTAATCACTGGGTTCGTACCACTCCATATAAAGCATGCCATCTTCAAACCTAAGTAACAAATAAGGTTGTGTTTCTAAACAACAAAAACCCTCACAAATGACTTGTTTTATTTTGTTGTAACAGGGTTCATCCAACATTTATTACATGCATTTATGGCAAGGTGAGGATGTTTTTATGAAGCAGACAGTTCTGTAATTAACACAACAGAAGTCCCTAATTATTCATTTTCACAGACGGTTCTCTTGTCTCTTTGCTGTTCTTCTAGAGGCTTTTTAAAGGCAGGTATCTAAGGCGCATGCCTGAGGTTAAAGGTATCTGACCCGCGACTGAAACACTTTGAAGGCATCTCTCTTTGAAGTCATCACAAGTGTTTGCCCTGGGGTGGTGGTGGAGTGTCATTTTGTGTGAACCAGTTTTGGGATAAATGTTTATTGAAAAGTAGTGCAAGCCATGGGAATTTTCACCATGTCATATTTATTAGGTGCTCCTGCCCATCCCATGCTGTTAATTTGGTAACATATTTAAAGCAACTACTAATTAAAACATGCATATACAGTTCAGAGGTACAATAGGAAAGCCTACAGCTAGAGGCAACACACACGCTGGCATGAGTGAACCAGAAACAAGCAGCCCTGCATGAATTTCCTCCATTTGTACACAATCTGTCTGACTGTGGATTGGTGGAGTCCAAACTCTTTACAGATGGTTTTGTAACCTTTTCCAGCCTGATGAGCATCAACAACTCTTTTTCTGAGGTCCTCAGAAATCTCCTTTGTTCGTGCCATGATACACTTTCACAAACATGTGTTGTGAAGAGCAGACTTTGATAGATCCCTGTTCTTTAAATAACACAAGGTGCCCACTAACACCTGATTGTCATACCACTGATTAAAAACACCTGACTCTAATTTCACCTTCAAACTAACTATCTACTTTTAAGACTTGAGTGAAAATCTGATGATGTTTAAGGTCATATTAGGTCATATAAGGTCATATTTATGCAGAAATATAGAAAATTGTAAAGGGTTCACAAACTTCTGTACCACTGTACTTAACCTGTAGTACTATATGCAGCAAGAGTCCTTTTAAAATTGGAACCCACTGGTAATTCATGGATTTGCTACCATCTAGTCATGTTTACTGTATGGTGCATGTTATGAATACATAAATAAAAGTTCTTCCTCAAACTTTCATGTGGATGGGTCTTTTAGGAACCAAAAATGCTTCCCCTATTTTAAGAGTGTACCTGAATACTTACAGTGTCTCAAACAGATTTGTTTCCGCTCTGTTTTCCATTAAGAGCAATGTAACTGGTGTTGAGCAAATGGGGAGCTAAATAAGTTTCATGAAAAATCTCTATAATGTTTTCACTTATTTGAAAATGAATTACTGGGTTCTTAAATTAATGTACGGTCCATTATTGGAACAGTGGTTAGTTAACACTGCCCCTTCAGATCCCCAGGGTCCCACATTTTCATCCCAGTCCACAATGTGGATATTCTCCCCATGTCTCTGATGGTTTGTCTCGGCATACACAAGTTTTCCTCACAGATCCCAATGATGGGAATATCTGGTTCCTGAATTGCTCCTGATGCTTTTGTAAGTGGCTCAAACCCCAACAAAACCTTTTGCCAATTGCATAATGGCTAACAATGCTGCATCACACCTCCAGAGTCATTCATGGGTTTTAGCTGCTTCTGTGGAGTTAGCATGCTCTCCTGGTATCATTGCAAGGTTTCACAAAGTATTTGATCTATCATGAAGATCATACACATTGTCTTGATTGGTGGATCTGAATGGACTAACCTCGTGTCCTGGATTGGTGGCTTTCTTGTACCCTGTGCAGCTGGTATAGGTTCTGGCTCTCTACCCTATACTGTATTATTTTTTTTGAAATAATGGCGTTTAGTAAATGAATAAAAGAAGAAACACAGAATATTTCTTTAATGAAGAGTCCTGGGATCCTCCTTCTTTGAAGCTTAAATGTTCTCCAATTGTCTGAATGTACAGTAATCTTCTCCTACAACCCAAAGATTTGCAGGTTAAGTTTAATTGTGTGTGGCCCAGTGTTGCCAGGATGGCGTCTAGTCCCCATGAGAATGAACTGAATTAAACAAGTTTCAAAGTAGATGACTGGATACTGTGTAATGAGGACCTGGTGGATCTGAAAAAATAATGCTGTACTTTTCATCCTTGAATATATTTATTATAAAAAAGTAGCATTTAAATGAGTCACAGGCGATTTTTATACTATGCAAAATTTTAGTGAATGTTTTCAAAGTTTTCATGTGGCAACAATGAATAGAAAAGCTTTCAAATCTGTATAAGAGGGTGGTGAAAGAAACGCCTTTGTAGACCAATAGACCAAGATGCTTGTTTCCTGCATGAGGTAGTATAGCTGCTTAAAGAAGAAGCTGACATATGTAGTGCAGTGTTGAATCTCCTGCTTCACTGTTTCCCTTAGGTCAAGCTTTCAAGGTTAGCAAAGAAGCGTTCCTGAAGTTCAGCCCTCTTGGTGGAGTTGATGATGATGATGCTAAGTTGACTAAGTGATTCACTCACTGACTCATCAACAAAAACACTATTTCCCATTTAGTTAAAAAGCTAAAATTCACTGTATCTAGGGCAGTAGGTATCTGCTAAGAAAGCACATTTCAAAATATCAATATTTAGGTTACGTTATAGAAAAGAGAAAATCAGCTGCCATTTTTTTTTTTTATTTCTCGATATCTGTCAACAATAAAGCTACAGAAAGTGAGGTATTCTTCGGCAGCATGTCTTCTCTTTGTTTTAGCTGTGATCACACAGACAAATGGAGACATCAGTTGATGCAAATGAACACTGCAAGCACAACAGTCATACTGTAACAGCTATGGCTCTAATTGCACTGAGAAATGGGGCTGCTGGCAGGTGAAAAGGTCAGCTGTCCTGTACAAGCCCTATATACAAGATAAGCTTCTAAGAGGGATGGCATGTTTAAATGCTTGCACAGCTTAATAAAGGGTTACTTCACTAACAGAACAAAGACATGGACACTGTACATAGTTCACAATATTATTTCTTTTCACCTTTTGTTATCTTTATAGTGCTTAAAATGTTGAGTTCATTCCATGGGACCCATAAATGTGTAGCCTGTAAATGTTGAGGTGAACAGCAGGGACCCTTACTCAGCTGGGACTCCTTGGTAATGGAAGAACCAGGGGTGAGAACATGCACAAGGCATTAATCTCCTCTGGAGTGCTAGATGGGAACCCCCCTGGGTTGCTGCGGTGCCTCGGATTCCCACAGGGCTCCATGGGAGTTCAAGTTCGACACAGCCCTGTTAGGTTCCATAGGTGCCGCAAGGAGGTGATGCAGGGACTGCAGAGCCCTACTTTGTCTGGCTTCTGCCTCACTTGGAACTGCTTCCTGACCACGCTGATGGGCCACTGGAAGTATTCCTGGGTGCATGAAAAAAGGAGCCCAGTCGGGAGGTGGAGGACGAAGCTTGAGAGGAGGAGTGGAGGCAGAAGGACAGAAAGAGAAAGAAAGGAAGAAAAATCCTGTGTGCTGTTTATTTGACTGTGCTTGTGTACTATGCTGTTTAGGGGGGAAACAATCGGGAAGAGTTTCCACCGGTCAAATAAAAAATGCGAGTTATGCTTGAATATGTGCCTGGCATCTGTCTGTCTCAGATTTGGTGGCCACAGTGTTAATGCTGTCTGTAATAAATTAAGAGAAACTACAATTCAGTGTATACTTCTTTCTATCTACACCCTCCAAAATTATGTAGCGGTACAAGATTATGGATCAAAGCATTAGATTTTAATCTGACTGAATCTACCACTTTTACAGGATCTGCTACATGATGAAATTATATTTTTTTCCCAAAATGTCCATTATTCCTACTAATTATTTGTTTGAATTGAAAAGAATACAGTTTCCTCTAAAATTGTGTTTTGCAGCAACCATCAACAAAAGCCAAGTCACTAGGAAAAGCATAAATTGAACTATGGCAGGAATGTTTTACTCATGTGAAACTGCATGTAGCATGTTCAAGAGCAAGGAGCTCCAGTGAACTAAAAATATTAGTCCCAGGGAAACAAATGTTGTATACAGAAAAGTGCTCAGCTACTTAGATAGTACTTGTGAATAGATAGTACTTGTGATACATCCAATTAACCTTTGGCACTATAACTGATTGTCAAAGGAAATTTCCCAGGCAATCCTGAATAACACGGCTAGTATATACTGTTTATTCAGATTGCTTTATTTAAAAACTAAAACATGTTAAAACTGTTTTTATTGTTTTAACAAAAAATGCACATAAAACTGACGCTATCCTGACAAATGAAAGACCTCCAGTGATTTATGCAAGTCATCAAATTGTTTTCAGAAGTTTAGATGACCAAATGAGGCTAATTAGATGCTGGGGTATTGTTATGTATCGCAGTTAGAACAATTAAGTTCATAGAATGTGCATTAATTTTACTTCTTTTGTAAATGCATAATAAATCAGCACTGCTTAAAAGCCTGCTGGTTTTTTGAAGATCTTGTACAACCACTGGCATCTGTGGCTCCGGTCATGTAAGGTTTCAGGGTCGGGGCAGACTCTCCTGTCATTCATGGCCCTTATCCAGTTTCCTCTGCTCTTAAACACAGTTCAGGTAGCACAGAAAATCCTGAGAGATAATAAAGCTGGGAAGAGTTCATGCAGGAGTCAATGTAACAATATCTGTGAGAGCCTACACAGATTTACTAGATTATTAGTTGTCATGTAAGATGGAAATAATCATTAAAGAAATATGTGGCCTGAAGATGTTCACTTTGTTGAAGAAAGAATTGCTATGATTCCCACTCTCCTGTCTCCAAACCCCTAGGCAAATAGAGCTCCTGCTGCATGAAAAAAATGCATTGATGAGTTGAATTCAGTCTGCTATCTAATAAGCATGTTAATTTTTCTGTATGCTAAGAATCAAATAATGTTACTTTGTTGATGAAGTACAAATGTACAATATCTCATGAACTTTGAACTTTAGCAGAAAAAAGCAAGTCTTTTGACATAAATACTGTACTTTGATTCACATATGGATTGTAGCAGGTCATCTCCCCCTGCTTTAACAGCAAGGACATTTAGATTTTGTGAAAAGCATGATGTTACTCAACAAGATGGGATGATTATAGGGAAACCGCAAAATACAATACGAAGAAGAAAAACTTTGGGCAAGTTATATACTTTTGCTAGGTTTTCCTGCTCAGTGTATTGCTCTTTACTGACTGCTGGAGCTGCTTCAAACCTTTTCCACAGCCAAAAACCATATACACCTTTTCTCCTTTGCTTCCTCTCTCTCTTTTCCTCTGTCACACTCGATCTGGGCCTTAGTTCCTTACTCCCAGTAAGAATTTGCCCAAGTCACCAGTAGTACTTCTGAGACAAGACATAAAATCACTTTTGGAGCAAGAAGTGTTCTATACATCCACAAGGTCTTTAGTTCTTATAAACCATCTAGTGCCCCCCTAGAGAAACTATCCCCCTGAGTGGCTTTTGCAAAGTCCATTTCATTGAGGTAGTCCAATCTATCCTATTGGTAGCTTTTTTCTCCCACCTAACCTCTTGGAAGAGCTTTAGCTGCCTCCTGCATATCCTTCATTGCCACTCTCTCTCTCTCTCTCTCTCTCTTTCTCGTTTTTATTTCTGTTGCCCTGAAAGATTTATTTCTCACTATAATGAAATATGGACCCTTGGTGGTTTTGTACAGAGGAGCTGTTTATCTACTGGTGTGGGTTACTCTGTGTGTGGCTCCTGTAAAGATTGCCCCCTACTCTGTACTACACAGATGGTATCTTTTTTTGTTAATCACCCTTAAAATAAAATACATCTTAATCAGTTTCCAGTATAAGGGAATTGTTGCTCTAAAAATCAAATTTATAATAAAAGTTTGAGGCCAAGTAATTATATACACAATGACCTGGGTTCATGTTTTTAATTCCTATGGGTCTCTTCACTACAGTTGTGGCTTCCACAAAAAACCACAAAAATTAATAGAAAAAGTTTAAATCTAGGATTGTAATTAAAAATAAGTATAAAGCCCATGCAGAAAATGTTCACCAGAACAAATGTATGCTAACTACTGAAACCCAATCTATCAGCTGACAATCACAAAAACCCACTCATTCTTCTTGACTATTGAGTAGTTACTCTTTTCTGTAGCCCCAGGGGATTTTTTTTCTCCTTATCTTAAAGCACTGGATTCCCTAAAGCAATAGGAGTTCATGTTTCATCCAAGTTAATGTCAGATAGATTTTATGAGCCACCTGAAGGAACAGTAACCCTGAATAAACAGGGGCAGGAGTCAAGGGCCTAGCACTCTGCACCTAAATGAGGCCTGAGTGTATTTTATAAGGAAAACAAAGACTTTGCTATATAGTCTGTGAAAAAGGAAGTGATGAATATATGGATTTAGACCACTTTTGCACCACTTTTTGCAATATTTGATTGATCATTCCATCCAACCATTCTTCTACCCACTTACTCTTGTCCAGGCAACAATAAGTATAGAAATCAGTTAATGCAAATCCAGATAGTGTCCAAGCTGGGGTATGAAACAAAATGTCTAGAGCTAACCACACTGCTACTTGTGGTATATGGTCAGCAGCTTAACATTTTAGTGACCTATTTTAAAATAATTAATTGAATGGCTGGCTCAATCTCCATGGGTGTTTGTGCTTCTGCAGCTGCAGGAGGCTGGTGAGGTAAAGGAGGAGAAACGCACCTGCACATGATGTTGCTGTGCTGTCTGTCTCAATCTGCCTTCTGCAGCGAGTGATTGAGGTGCTGCTGCCATGGAGATATACAGGTGGGAGCCGCCACAAGAAAGGGGGTGAGAGAAAGATTACAGAGTCTGGGACAAATGAGCAAGAGGGAACAAGAAAGAAAGACAGAGGTTGATAGAAGGAAAGAGGGAGTTGGCAGGCGCGTAAAGTGTGTGCAGGTGGATGTAAATAGGCAGCCGGGAAGAAGAGCCCCAGGGGGAGTGTAGGACAGATGCTCGAAGTCGGGCTGAAAGGGGTCAACACAGTTGAACATTGATGGGGAGGTGGAGTGACCCATTGCTTTGAAGGACGAGGAAAGGCAGCAGGACATAAAGGGAGTGAGATGAGGTCCACAGCGGCACAGCAGATATGCCAAAGGAGACAGTCGTATTGAGAGCCTGGATTTAGGGGTGGCTGTGCTAATCAGCAGGACACCTCATTCTGCTGATAGATCCATGATAGGGGAGCTGGAAAGACATCTGTTTGTAGAAGGAGGCATCAGAAATTCCACATTTTTGACTGTATGTGCTGTAAATATTTTCCCTGCCGCAGATTTTAACTTTGTTTTACCTGAACATGGATATTTTAACCTCCTGGGAATTGCTCAAGTTTTAAAGGATTATTTATTTATTGAGATTTTAACTGCAGCTTTTGAAAGTTGTTTGTTTTGTTGGTTTTAATAAAAGCACTGTGGCACTTTATGCACCTAGCCCTTGCTATGTGTGTTGTGCCCTCATCTGCTGATTCATCCCTCAGGTATGTTATCTGCAGTAGCGGGTCCAAGAGATGCAACTGGTAGTGTGGAGCTGATGCACACCGTCACATCCCTATGCTAATTATACAGGGTAAGTCAAAATTATGTTAACATTTGAATGCTGGAAACAATTTATTCACAAAATATACTTCATATGTGCAAGATGATTTACAGGAATGTGTCAACTTGTTTGCCATCATGTTCAACACATGTACCCTATGTGGCACATAAATTGTCCACAAAAATTGCATATAAGTATATACAGTGGGTACGGAAAGTATTCAGACCCCCTTCAATTTTTCACTCTTTGTTATATTGCAGCCATTTGCTAAAATCATTTAAATTAATTTTTTTTCTCATTAATGTACACACAGCACCCCATATTGACAGACAAAAAAAAGAATTTTTGAAATTGTTGCAGATTTATTAAAAAAGAAAAACTGAAATATCTCATGGTCCTAAGTATTCAGACCCTTTGCTCAGTATTTAGTAGAAGCACCCTTTTGAGCTAATACAGCCATGAGTCTTCTTGGGAAAGATGCAACAAGTTTTTCACACCTGGATTTGGGGATCCTCTGCCATTCCTCCTTGCAGGTCCTCTCCAGTTCTGTCAGGTTGGATGGTAAACGTTGGTGGACAGCCATTTTTAGGTCTCTCCAGAGATGCTCAATTGGGTTTAAGTCAGGGCTCTGGCTGGGCCATTC